>JAKSZT010054458.1:22241441-22291331 GCA_026826555.1 Tolypeutes matacus | reverse complement strand
TGAGAATTTTTATTTTTACCCATAATAAAAAATAAATAAATAAATAAAATAAAATAAAATCAATTGGCTCAGGGCCGGGGAGGGTGAATCAATTGGCTGGGAAGCAGATGTAGCTCAGTGGTTGAGCACCTGCTTCCCATGTATGAGGTCCTGGGTTCAATGCCTGGTACCTCCTTAAAAAAAAAAAAAAAATCAATTGGCCATAGATATATGGGTTTATTTCTGGACTGCCAACTCTATTCCATTGATCTATATGCCAGTACCACATTGTTTTGATTACTATAACTTTGCAGTAAATTTTGAAATCAGGAAGTGTTAGTTCTCCAGCTTTGCCTTCTTTTTCAAAATTCAAGATTGGGTTTCCTTGAAATTCCAGATGAACTGGAGGATTGGCTTTTCCATTTCTGAAAAAAAAAAAAAAGACTGCTGGAATTTTGACAGTGATTGTCTTGAAACTGTAGATCACTTTGGGTAGTACTGACATGTTAACAATATTAAGTTTTGTAATCCATGAATACGGGATATCTTGCCGTTTATTTAAGTCTTCTTTAATTTCTTTCAACAATCATTTATAGTTTTCAGTTTACAAATCTTCCAAACTCCTTAGCTACATTTATTTCTATATATATTATTATTTTACATACTATTACAAATGAAACGGTTTTCTTAATTTCCTTTCAAATTGCTAGTGTAGAGAAGCACCAATTTTCCCATGGTGATCTGGTACTCTTTCACTTTGCTGAAACCACTTATAAGTTCTAGTCATTTTCTTGCGGATTTCTTGGGATTTTCTGTATAAAGGATCATGTCATCAGTGAATAGAGATAGTTTTACTTCTTCCTTTCCAATATGGATGCATTTTGTATCTTTTTCTTGCCTAAACATTCAGGCTAGAACTTCCAGTACAATGTTGATTAGCAGTGGTGATAGCAGGAATCCCTGTCTTATTCCTGATCTTAAAGGGGTCACCACTGAATATGATGCTAGTTGCAGGTGTTTGATTAATGCCCTTTATCATACTGAGGAAGTTCCTTTATATTTCTAGTTTTCTGAGAGTTTTCTGGATTTTGTTAGCTGTCTTGTCTGCATTGCCATAATCATCCATTGTTGTTGTTTTTTTTCTTCATTCTATTAACATGGCATATTACATTAATTGATTTTCTTATGCTGAACCACTCTTGCTTGGGATAAATCCCACTTTAACACAGTGTATATTGAATATGCTGCTGGATTTGCTTTTCTAGTACTTTGTTAAGGTTTTCACACATATATTCATAAGTGATATTGGTCTGTAATTTTCTTTTATGTGTGATATCTTTTTCTGGCTTTGGAATCAGAAAATATGCTGGTCTCCTAGAATGAGTTAGGAAGTGTTCCCTCTTCTTCTATTTTTTGAAAGAGTTTGAGAAGTATTTATGTTGTATCATTTTAAAGTGTTTTGCAGAATTTTCCAGTGAAGGATTGTTCAATCTCATTAACTGCTATAGGTCTGTTGAAGATTTTCTGTTTCTTGTTTCAGTTTAGGTAATTTGTGTGATTCTGGGAGTGTGTCCATTTTATCTAGATTATCTAATTTGTTGGCGTACAATTGTTCACAGTATTCTCTTATAATCCTTTTTATTTCTGTAAAGTTGGTAATAATGTCCCAACTTTCATTTCTGATTTTAATTATTTTTGTTCTCTTTTTTTCTTTGTTAGTCTAGCTAAAGGTCTATCAATTTTATCGATGTTTTCAAAGAACCAACTTTAGGCTTCATTGATTCTCTATTTTTCTATTCTCCATTTCATTTATTGAAACTTTAATTTTTATATTTCCTTCCTTCTCACTTTAGGTTTAGTCTGTTCTACTTTTTCAAGTTCCTCAAGGTGTTGGTAATTTTTTTTTTTTTCACTTTTTTATTCTATTCATTTCCATTTCTAATTTGTTTGTTTTGAAATATTTTAGGTGGCAATTTGTTTTCTTAGCTCAGCAACCTCCTTTAAAAAACCTCTTTAATCATTTTATTTTTGAGTTCCTGTTTTACTGAATACTTAGTTCTATATAGAGAGAAAATTTAGTAAGTTTACTTCTTCCCTTCCTTAAAAATGTATTTCTTCTAGAATTGATTCTCCATCTATAGTTTACATTTTTCTTCCTTTCTTTCTTCAGTATATTCACATGGTTCCACACTGAATTTTTTGATTGGTTAGTTGATTCCCATTATACTAATGTTTAAAGCGAGCATCTTTGTGGAGATATTCTATTCATGCCAATACACTGCAGGTATCATCTCCTTGAATCTCTTCCCATTTTAGGATATCTGTTTTCTTCTATATACTAAAGATCTGCCTGCCCCATGAGGGAACTGGAATGAGGAAGACAAGGACTCAGCTACAGCTCTATGCAGCCTGGTCTTGTTCTCATCTCTGTGGTTTTGCAAAATGCCTGTGTTGTGTCGTACCCCTGCCTGAGCTGTGCACCATTCCAGCAGAGGCCCTGGCCCTTTATCCCCACCAGGAAGTCTCTGGCCTTGTGGCCAAGTCTAACAATCAAACACTTCCTTTCATTTTCAAGGCAAAAGAGAGAATGAAAGAGAGATGGTGACTTCTGGAGGCTCACACTGAAAGTTATCAGGATGTGAAATGAAGCTTTCTCCTGCACTCTCAGGGTTCATTTCTCCAATCCTTCCTCTCAGAAGCTCTTGTTTCATTTTAGTTTCCGTTTGAGGCTTTTCTTTTTGGACAAATTTCTGTTTATTGCTGGGGATCAGTGAACCCTAGCATTTATGATAGGGTGGCCCTGATATGTCACACTCCAGGTAGAAACAGGAGAGGAAGACAGTCAGTGGAAACTTCTATTTTTGTGGAAGTTTCAAGTCTTTACCCAAGGCTGTCCAAACAGTCTCCTCCATTTGATTACTCTCAGGGTACAGTTTTTCAAACCTAGTTTTGGTTTTTATTATAAGATTCTGACATTGTCTTTACTCAGCCATCTTAAAAGTATATGTTTGAGATATTTATTTTAAACAATATATGGACAATAAGTAATACTATAAATATATAATTAAAGACTAATATATTACAAACATGTAGAAACCTGTAATTTCATAAGCTTCATTATTCTCACCACTCTGTACATTGTGTAAATGGGCCACTTTTTTATATTTGACAAGTTGTGAGTTAACAAATCATGCATACTATATAGGATTCCCATACATTGCTCCACCACCAATACTTTACATTGTTGTGACACATTTGTTACAAAGGATGAAAGGACATCATCATAATATTATGGCTATCTAGAGTCCATAGCTTATATTTGGTGTGGTTTTCCCACAAACCATCCTCTTATTAACACCATGTATTAGTAATGTATATTTGTTATAGTTCTTGAGAGAACAGGCTCATATTTGTACTGTAACCACAGTCCATCATTCACCTCAGGGTTCACTGTGTTACACAGTCCCCTGCCTTGTACTAAGTGTACACTCAGTGGCTCTCAGTTTCATCAAAGAGTTGTGCTATCATCGGCTCATTCCTCTTCAGAATGTTTCCATTAATCCAAAAGGAAAAACTCCATACCCCCTTAAAACGACCCCCATTATTGACCCTTAGCATTGATACAGTACCTTCTTTGTCACTGTTGTAAATATATTACAATATTATTAAGTATAGTCTTTAGGTTACATTAGTTGCATTTTTTCCCACCTATCGCCATATTCTTAACTCTTTATAATAGAGGAACATTCTTTTATTTGTATTATTAACCACAAGCATCATTCACCACTAACATCACTATAGTATACAGTCCCTAGATTGCCCTCTAGCTTTCTTTCAATTGACATTTACCTCCTAGACTATTCCTTTCAGCCACAATCATGTTTATAAATCAGCAGTGTTGATTATACTCACTATAATGTGTTACCATCAAGTCTAAACATTTCCCCACATTTACTATCCCCTTTACTAAATATTTTACATACATTCAGCATCAGTTCCCATTCTCAAACCACATTCTATCTCCTAGTAACCTATAGTCTAGAGTTTAACTCCATGAGTTTACTCATCGTATTTAGTTCACATTAATGAAACCATACAATATTTGTCCTTTTGTGTCTGGCTTATTTCATTCAACATAATGTCCTCAAGGTTCATTTATGTTGACATATGTATCTCAAGTTCATTTCTTCTTACAGCTGATTAGTATTCCATCTTACATATATACCACATTTTATTTATCCATTCTTCGGATGGTGGATACCTGGGTTGTTTCCATCCTTTAGCAATTGTGAATAATGCTGCTATGAACATCGGTGTGCAAATGTCAGTATGAGTCGCTGTTTTCAGTTCTTCTGAATATATTCCTAGTAGTGGGATTGCTGGATCATATGGCAGTTCTGTATTTAGCTTCCTGAGGAACCGCCAAACTGTCTTCCACAGAGGCTACACCATTTTATACTCCTACCAACAGTGAAGGAGTGTTCCTATTTCTCTGCATCCTCTCCAGCACTTGTAGTTGTCCATTAAAATATATATCTCCATTCTGTAATGTGTGAAATGATATCTCATTGCAGTTTATTTATTTATTTATTTTACCAGGAGGTCCCAGGGATCGAACCCGGGTCCCTCCATATGGGAGACGGACACCCAACAATTTGAGCTACATCCGTCCCCCTCATTGTAGTTTTGATCTGCATTTCTACAATAGCTAGTGATGCTGAACATCTTTCCATGTGCTTTTTGGCCATTTGTATTTCTTCTTTGGAAAAATTTCTGCTCAAGTCTTTTGCCCATTTTTTAATTGAGTTGCTTGTCTTTTTATCATTGAGTTGTATGATCTCTTTATATAACACGGAGATCAAACCTTTATCGGATATGTAGTTTCCGATAATTTTCTCCCAATAAGGAGGCTGCCTTTTCACTTTCTTAAAGTCATTTGAAAAGACCACATATTTTTATTAAATTATTTCAATATCACTCAAGTTTATTTCACCTAGAGCAGAGGGTCCTAACTAACGTCTATTCATAGACTACAGTGCTCGTATATGCCCAAAACATTATATGTAATGGTGTATACTCATTGCTGTTCTTTAAAGAGAGTAGGATTATTATCCTTCATCAGATTCTCAAAGGAGTATACAATATAACACCTGGCTAAAAATCACTTACATGGAGTAATGACAGGAAGACTGCAAAGAATGGGTCAAGTAAAAGAACTTTAAGTTACATGAAATTCAGATAAAAAACACAGCAGACTTCCAAAAAAATTAACCTGCATATGTGTTTGTGGTCCTAAGCATTGTGGGAAACAGTCCTGCAAGAACCACTAATGGATCATATACATTTATCACTCAAAGAACCTTTCCATATCAATCCATCAATAAGTACAGTATTTATTAGCACATTAAGCACAAATGACCTAATTCCTTCATTAAATTTTGAAAATGGTGACTAATCCTCTTAGCTGTCATTTCCCCCCATATCCACTTAAATAGAAAAGGCATTCTAGAGAAATCAAGTGTTTCAAGCCTTCTCTAGAAGACTGCTATTTACTGCTAAGGTAGGGAAAGAAAAACAATTACTTACAAAAGGGATAGCCTATAAATAAGTCCCACCATCAACATACGAAAAAAGCAAAATTGTTTCAGCAGCAAATTAAAGAGAGCAGGAGGTGGATACTGAGAATAATAATACGCTCAAGATTACGATCCAGATTTTGTGTGAGTTTTTTGATATGTACTGTTTCTTTATATGAACATATACAGAATTACTATCATTTACAAAGGATTATAAATCTTCCTCATAACCTATTAATCCAACCACTTTGGAGATTTGGTTTGGCACAATCTTCAGTCTGTGGCCATGTGCACTTTGGGTAATTAAGGATAAGCAATAGCAATGACAAACAACATACCAGCTATGCAATGATTAATAAGAAGAACTTTCTTTTTTTTTTTTTTTTTTTTTTAAGATTTTATTTATTTATTCATTTATCCCCCCCTTGCTGCTTGTGCTCACTGGGTCAGCTAACCACGCCGTGCAGGCGGGCTTGCCTTCACCAGGAGGCCCTGGGAACCGAACCTGGGGCCTCCCATATGGTAAACGGGAGCCCTACTGATTGAGCCACAGCCGCTTCCCAATAAGAAGAACTTTCTAATGCACACAACCAGGCACTAGTGTGTGTGGCACAGGCAACTATATAAAGCTCATAACTTTATGAAATCAAATATAGTGATTTCTTCTCTTACTTCAACACAGACATGCATAAGCCCTTTTGTGCAATTTAAACTTGGAGCCATCTGCATAGTAATATTGATGAAAATGCTATGCATCATTTAAGCTTAAAAAGTACAATCTTGTTTTTCTTAGGACAGTAGAAAAACCAAAAGGAACTTTCTAACTGTGTAGCTTAACTGCCTGAAATCCTTTTTGGAACTAAATAGGCTATAAATGAATAAATAAAGTTCTGTGGCCTTGAATGAGTTAATTTCAATTCTCCAAGCTTCATTTTCTTGAGTTTATCTATAAAATGCAAATTTAGAAGAAAAAATAAAAATGAATCAATACTACCTACCTCTCAGGGTTGTCTGGTTGACCCATGGTTCATACAAACTAGTGCTGGCCAGGGTGTGGGACACCAGGGGCTTTGTGAGCCCACAGAGCCTAAGCTCTTCCCTCAGCAGACTAGAATGCTTAGGAAAAGGAGTCTTGCATTTTATAATTATATCCATTATATTCCCTGTAGGCCTAGCTCACTGCTGGGAATGGAATAGGTAAATTAAATATCTTCAGAGGAAATGACTAAGCGACTCACAAAGGGATGCCTAGTAGAGTAAGTCTTCAGAGTGTAGAAATGGCCTTAACCTGGCTTTGGACAAAGAAAGCTACAAGGCACCTTGCAGAGCCCAAGCTCAAGCATACAATCCTCAGGCCATGTTACTAGATCCCCAGCTGTGTCAGAGTTTGTTACGCCGTTGTCCTTCTCACTAAACAATGAACTTCTAGAAAGTAAGATTTTTTTTTTTTAATCTTTTTTGCTTGGCCATTTACTGTAAGGCATGTAGGAGGGACATAAATGTTGACTGAACTCATAATTGCATAAAAGGATGTCAACTCTAAATATCAGATATTTAACTTTTATCATGAAAATTTTCATATATATGTGTGTATGTGTGTAAAAAGGAAATATAATAAAGGCTTATGTGCATGTCACATAGCTACAACAATTATTACATGTCCAATCTTGGTTCATCTATACCCATACCTATAAGATTATTTTGAAGCAAATCCAAGAATAAGTTCAGATCTTTTGGAAGCTTTAAATTATTAGGTTTTACTCTACTCTAGAATTCTAGATACTTGCATCTCTATAAGAACAAGAAACATTTATACAAGACTGCACAACAATCCAGACAATTAATTGCTACCTGGTCAATAGGGGACCCGTGGCACAAACAAAAATAAAAATCAAACCCTTCCCCTAAATCACTGTGGATGGTGGATATTTTTCATCTGACTGATTAAGATGTTTGGGGAAAAAAAAAAAAAGACAATAATCCTACAAATATTCACATGAGAAGATAAATGACCTTGCGATAACCATGCAAGTAGGAAGAGGACACTAAAACGGGATGGCAAGTTCAGTTGTGGAATTCTGGCAGGAGGCTAGAGATAGTTTCTTTAATGTTTTTTTTTTTTAAGATTCTTTTAGAGAAAAAAAAATCCAGATGAGAACAGAGGAGGAAGCAGATCTTAGGGAGTCGGGTGTCATCCAGGATGAACTAAGGAAAGGAGTTCTGACTATACCCAGGGATGATGGGGGGTGGGGGAACGGGACAGAGATGTCAGCATTGTGCTCCCCCCAAAGACAGCACTCAACAGAGTCTAAGGGTGAAAACAGAAAAAGAGCTAACACAACTGATTCCTGCCCTTCAGGGTCACTCTCAAGGAGAAATCAACCAACTGGAAAGTTAAAACAAGGAGGACTTCTGGGGGACTTTTCATCCTCGGCCAAATTAATCCAGTGACATAAGGCTGCATGGCTGTAATTTACTTAACCTGCACTGACTGCATTCTTCCAGATTCCCATGCTCCTCAATAGAATGAATCATTTTTTATGTGGCTGACAATGCACACTTCACCAACAGAATGCCGGAGATACTTGTGAAGCAAAAAGGGGAAAGGTGCTGAATTCCGGTGGCGGAGAAAGTCCTTGCAGCAGAAATGGGCTCATCCTCACCCCTGCTCCCAAGTTCCTCAGCATAGCAGTTGAAAGACGTCCAGTGTACAGAAAAGAGTTAGCTTGGCAGAACTGAGCGTGCCACCCTTAGAGAGGTCTGTTTACAATCTTGGTCTCTGGATGGCATCTGGGAAGTTGCCTGGTAAACCGTTCCCTAAGCGATTAAAAGAAAAAACAAAACAAAAAACTTTTCCTAAATGCTAAGGATGGCCCACTGCGCCTAAACTGTTAGCACAAAGAGGTTTATGCTGAACACCTGCTATCATTCTGGAAGTCTGGAATTTTTTCCACAAGAGGCAAAGGAAGCCTATGTGACCAGCTCCCAACAAAAACCTCAGACACTGAGTCTCTAATGGGCTTCCCTGGGCAGAAGCATTGTGCATGTGTTGCTACATTTTTGTTGCAGAGGGAAGAATGGGAGAGAAAAGGCATAAGGAGGCCTGCGATGGTTTCCTCCAGACCCCGCCAGTGTCTTTTTCTCTTACTCCTGGCTGTGCATCCTTACTACATCCTGTAATCAATTAAGCCATAAGTACATGTACACCATGAGTCCTTCTCGTGAATCTCTGAATGTGGGTATGGTTTGGGGGTCACTCAACACACCCAGAAACAGGCACTAGACTTAGCAGGAAGACTTCTGTTCAGAGCATAAGCCGTAGAGGCCTGCCTCATCAGATAGCCACTTTACCCACTCTGGCTTTTAGTCACAGTGCAAACTGGGGACATTAGTTAAAGTCTCACAGAAATAGAACTGCTATGCCTGAATATACATGAGCTGAAGACCGTCAGCCCTTACTTTAGCCTCTCTTTTTTAAAAAAGCATCCATCAGTCAAAGCATTTAGTTAGGTGAGATGATAGCGGCTGCCATTTTAAAGATGCAGGAGCTGAAAAACTAGCATATGCTCAGCTATCACTAAATGCAGCAGCAGTGCTTCAGAATATCTTTGATTTCTGGGAAATTCAGAAGAATTCAAATGAGTTAATGAGGTTGCACTGTGAAGCCCTGACCTGGATGGAGGTGACTTTTTCAATCTGTTCCCAAGTTGAGTCCCTCCCTCTTCCCCTCTCAAGCAGATGGTGGAAGACAATCATGTCTCAAAGTAATGGGGAATGGCGCAATTTCATTATTTAAGCAGAATGTCTTTCGGCGTAGACTCGTACTATCCATGGCCAAACTGAGGAATTATTTTCTTAATAAAGGGTTTCCTCAGTGGCTACTCCAGGTAGGAAACAGGAACAACCCAGTGTCAATGATGGATAAAGCACTGAATCTGCAAAGAGTGGCCACCTTACCTCCTCCCCTCCCAGTTCCTGCTCAGGAGCATGGGAAAGAAGACAACGGCACAAACAAGGAATCAGCCCAAGCTGAAGAAACGTTCTGGTCCCTAACTTCTTGCGGATTATACTACAGCCCTCGGTTTCCACATGGGTGTTCTTAACCTGGGGAGCCCCAAAATTCCTGAAATTGTATATACATTTTGTGTGTGTGTCTGTATAATATACAATTTTCTGGCAACAGGAACAAAAGCTTTCATTACATATTCAAAATGGGTGCTCGTCGAATAAAGCTTAAAAACTGCTGCTCTAGATAGAGGGAAAGGATGTCAGATGTACAGTGGACTTCAAAATGCAAACTTAACGACTGACTGGCAGCCAGAGGACGAGCCAGCCAGTGAATGCGGAAGCAGGCAAGAGGGAATAAAATCGGCATATCAGAACAGAGACCCAGACCTCAGAAAACCCTCACCTGGGGAAAAGCAGTCACGTGGGAATTGAGAGAAAAGCTACATCTTGTTCAAATTGTCTGAGAAGAGGAAACTGAAAAAGTTAAAGAAGTTCTAGTTGTGAAATTATGGGAATGGAGTTTTTGGCTCAGGTTTAGGTGGCTGCAAATGACCAATTTCTGCCTAAAACTATGTTGACCAGGCATACTTGATCTATTCGCATTAGGACTGGGCCTAAGAAATAGCCAGCCTGGGGGACATGCAGGAGATACCTAAAGGAACTGAAAAAGAAACTAATTTGAGTTCATTCCAAGTAAATGAATAAACTGGGTATCTCTTAATATATCGAATTGCAGGGATCTTGTACTCTGTATTTTCTTACACCAGAATGAAGTAGTTGTCATGAGGATGATTTGGTAGCAACCAAAACCAAGTCAAGCTGATGTAAGTAAAAGGGAATTTATTAAAAGGAGTCAGCAGGGAATAGAAAGAGCAGAAACTCAAGACTGCCCTGGATTAGAAACTTGAGGTGATCAAAAGTCAAGGCAGCAACTCTCCATTTTTCGCTTTTGTCTCTCTTCTAAAGAGGTTCCTGCACCTCTCCCAGCAGACTGCCTTCTGCTGCTCTGTCTGCACATGACCCACCAAGGAGGAATCTAACCCCAAAGGCCAGGTGTGTAATCTCACTGTTAACTAGCTTGATTTCTCCACATTCTCATTCCAAATTTCTAGATGAGCAGATATGACTCAGCCCAGATACCAGACAGGCGACTCTCATGTCAGTGTTTAATCCAGGTCTCATCAGCAGGATCCAGAGAAAGGTAACACCAAGCCTTAGGAAAAACGGCAAAGGGTCCATCTCCACACGAGCAGTGTATGGAGGGGGCTGGGCTGGCTCCCAGGAAATATTTGTACTCAAGGACTATGGGGCACAACAGACTGAGGAGGGACACAGAGAAAAGTAAAACAGGGAGGTGGCTGTGAATTCAGAGTCTAGAAGATCTTCCATTCTCCCACCTACTGCCTGCTTACAAAGTAGCAGGAAATGTTTCCAGGGAAGAAGGGGGAAAAAAAACACTTTTCTCTGCAAGTACTTTAGTTTGATGCAAAAAGCTTTACTATTGCAAAACCTTTTACCACTTTTCATTCCAAAGATTTTGCTAAGCAAAAGCATGTAACATATTCTCTATACTCTTGTTTACAATTTAGAAAAATCAGCTCTTTGGATATATTGAAGTGATACCTCATGATTTTTTTTGCTCACTTATCCTATTTTGTGTAATTTTAGAATTCTGAAAATATATTTGAAACTAATCAAAATATTCTATTTTTAATGATTTAATTCAATCTACAAATATTCCTTATATGCTGTTTCTGAGGATCAGATTTCATGTGTCAGCTTGCTAGGTTATGGTGTCCAGTTGTTTGGTCAAGCACTGACCTAGTGCTAACTATGGAAGTATTCCATACATGGGGTAAACATCCTACAACCAGTTGACCTTATGTAAAGGAGATCACCTCCCCCATGAGGGGGATTCTCATCCAATCAGTTGGAGGTCTTAGCAAGAATTAAGGGTTCCAGAGATCAGAAGGAATTCTGTCTCGAGGCTGCACTCTGTCTCTTCCCTGGCCTCTACTGAGACTATGACTGAAGACTTCAACATCACTCCTCCTGGAATTTCTAGCCTCCCCTGCCTCATGGAATGCAGACTCCAGCTCACACATTCACGTGAGCCAATTCCTTACCATAAATCTAATAAATCCCTTCCTTTCTCTTTCCATGGATAGATACGTGTGTGTGTGTGTGTATATGTGTATATATATATATATATATATATATGTATATATATGTATGTATATGTGTGTATATATATGTATATATATGTGTGTGTATATATATATGTATGTATGTGTACACACACATACACACACCTGTTGGTTCTGTTTCTCTGGAACACCTGGACTGATCTATATATAGTCTAGCCTGTTGGGCAGTAACAATGAAGAGAAAAACCTTCCAATTAAAGACATTTAGAATTGAAGGAGCAGCAGTATAGTCTAGGGTTGAAGAGCTCCACCCCTAGAGCCAGACAGTCCCGGGTTTGAATCCCAGCCCTGCCACTTAGCTATGCAACCTCAGCCAACTTCTTAACCTAAGCCCCCGACTCCTCATTTGCACAATGAGGCTAGAAATATCTACCTCACTGGGTTGTTCAGTGGGATATGAAAAGAAGTGATTCATGTAAAGTACTTCACAGAGTGAATACTTAATTGTTAGGCACACTGTTGCTATACATCAAGTACACTGATGAAGGTAAAGATGAGGATGAGGATGGTGATAATCAGAGTTTAGTCAAAACTTTTAACAGAAGTGAAGCCAAGGGGTCCAACACTGCCTGATGTGCCTTGAAGAGAACACTTCTAGGAAGAAGGGTGGGTGTCACACTCTAGAATGGAAACTGAGAAAAATGTGAGGGGAGGAAAGATGGCCATTTGAGAGGATTTTGCTTTCATGGATCATTTACTTCCTTGTTCTCAAAATGTAAACAAGTTGTTACTGTTGTTTAATATAAAATGTGTATATTTACAGAAACATTATCACACAGTGACAGTGCAGGGATTAAGGGAACAGGCTTTGGAGACAGAGAGACCAGACTGAAATCCCAGCTAGGCCACTTTCTAGTTCTATGACCTTGAACAAGTGACTGAACCTCCCTGAGCTCCATTTTCCTCAATTATAAAAGAGCAGCGATCCCAGTATCTTAGGCAGCTGGGCTTACTTCATCCTTGCAACAGCTCTAACAGGTAGGTACTTCAGCTAGTCCTATGTAACAGAAGAGGAAACAGACACACGGTGAGATCGTATAGGTTGCCCAAAGGAGTTTTACTTTAGGGCTCTCCGTGCTCCTTGACAATATGCTGCCTGCAGAGTATCTCAGGAAAACGTCTCATAAGGAATTGAGCCTAGTGTCTGATCCATAATCATTGCTCCGTCCATGCTGGCTATTATAACTATTATTGCTCTCAATTTTATCTTGAGAGAAATGGAAAGAAGAGACAGCTCTCAAAGCTGTTATCTTTATTTTACCAAAAAGAAAAAAAAACTAGGCACTACACCCATGCACAAAGCCCAGCCCATAAACACCCCACACAAGCAGCCCCACTAAAAGGAATATCTGACAGTGTCTTCTCTCCAACCTACCTACACATATACCACCACACATACCCCCATTCTTTAATTCTCATTTTCCCCTTCCAAGTACTCTTGATGTCGCTGAGAATTACATAAATGACATAAATATGTGATGAACAAAAGGATCATCCTAAGTCACCCTAAGTTTCCAATCTACGAATACTGATTTAATGCCAAGCTCCAAGAATTGAGCCATGCTCTGAGAACCTGTCTCTGCATCTTAGCATCTCCAGAGACTTTGCCAGAAGATCTTGGAGTGGGCAGGACCTCAGAGGTCTGCTAGCTTTATCTTAATTCCTCTTCCCCAAATGCCAAAATCTCATCCCTAATGTGAACACATCCTCAGTATTAAAAAAATATTATGAAGTTATTCCTTCTATTGAATCAAAAACTCTTGTCCTGGCAAGTTCTACTTACTTGTACTGAATGTGCTTTCTTAAACAACAAAGAATAAATCTATTCTCTTCTATATTGCAGGCCTTCAATTATCTGGAGACAGCCCCAATCCTTTGTATATACTAGGCACTTAAATGCTGCAAAATGAAAGACTCTTGTCTCCCAAATTTTCTCTTATCCAATGACTCTAGTCCCATGGGAAAATACTATACCATTTACAGAGCTACATTAGAGCACAAAAGCAGAGACTTTTTATAATAAGGCTAAATGAAAAGAAGCAGAATTGGGAAGACAATGTCATTATTATGTTCCTTCTCTCCCTAAGGGAAGGAAAAAGGAAGACAGAAAATTTTCTGTGCTTTTAAAGCCTCTTTTTAAACACTTTAGAAAATATAAGACCCTCTTGAGGAAAAAAAAAAAAATCACAGTAATGTAAGTTTCTGTGGCAATGCCAAAGAGGCCAACATTCATGAAAGCTGGGGAGGAAAAAAAAAAAAAAGTTCTGGAAATTTGTCAAACATTCTTGCTGTGGGGTATTTTTAAATATTTTTAAAAATAAATTTTTGTTAATTAGATAAGTTGTAGGTTTCCAGAAAAATCATGTAGAAAATAGAGTTCCAATATACCCCCCACATACACACAGTTTTCTCTATTATTAACACTTTGCATTAGTGTGGTACCTCTGTTACAAATGATGAAACAATATTATCATAATTATATTATTAACGATGGTCCATAGTTTGCATTACGGTTCACTGTGTTGCACAGTCCTATGGTATTTAGATTTTTTATTCTAGTAACCTATATATGCCCTAAAATTTCCCCTTTAAACACATTCAAGTATACAATTCAATGGTGTTAATTTACCATCACCACCATCCACACCCGCTGTGGGGTTTTGACTTTTACATTAAAAAGTCACTACTCAGGCAGACATGAAGCTTTCAGAATCTTTGAAATTTTAGTTTTTGTTGTTGTTGTTGGCGAAGGTATTTATTCTTCTCTCACATGAAAACTGTTGCTGCCTAGCAACCCAGTGCCAGAAAAGCTAAATCAAGAAGAATTTTAGGTTGGAATTTTTTTTTAGAGACTTCCTTTTCCCATTAAATGACAAGAATGCTCTATGACTGGGAGGTTCCTCACACTCAATAGAAAATGGTTTGCATACTACCCATTTGGCTCTCCTTCAAATTGAAGGATGGCTGAGACCGACCATCAGAAGAGGGCTAGGATCTGTGCTGATTTCGCTGCGACAGACAGTAGTGGCCTGCGCCTTATGCTACTGCGGCCACAGCAGGTCGGCCTGAAGAGAGAATTTAACCTGGGAAAAGAGATGCATTTCCCTAGCTTTTGACACAGGCAGGCAGGATGCCTGTTGGTTCTAAGGTTAAGGAGAGTAAAGCAATGCACGGTTTGATATTCCTCTATGAGCACGTGTAGTTTAATATTCTGGTGATTATGTCAGGCATAATATAATGGGAAACAACACATATGCCCATCTTGCCTTTACCCTTTCTAGGTTCTTCTGTGACTAAAGGACACTGGATATTCTGGGACTTTGTAACACACGCCACAGACAAGGGTTAATTAAAATGTACTAAAGAAACCTCTGACCAGGAACAAATAATATGATTCCACTTACGTGTAATATCTAGAATAAGCAAATTCATAGAGACAGAAAGTTATACTAAAGGTTACCAGAGGCTTGGGGGATGGGGTTAATAGGGAGTTAATGCTTAATGGGACTGAGTTTCTATTTGGGGTGAAGAAGAAGTTTTGGTAACAGATGGTGGTAATGTAGCACAACATTTTAAGTGTAATTAATGCCACTGAACTGTACACTTAAAATGGCTAGTTTTATTTCATAGATGTTCCTACAATAAAATTTAAAATATACATCAAAAAATGTGGGAATCCTATATTTTACACATGATTGTTCTGTAAACCCATGAGTTCTCTAATATAAAAACATTGTATTTTGACAAAGTTATAAGAACTGATAAGAATATCATTGAGGAGAAGTTTTGTGTCATTTCCCAGCATCCGGTGGTCCAGAGAAACTGCAACACATGTAGGTTTACACTAGAAAAAACTTCACAACCTACCGACCATCAGAGAAACACTGAAACCACAGTGCAGCTGAGAAGAATATCCTGAATCACCACACCAAGCTTACAACAACCCAAAGCACTATATCTTGTACCTCACATTTCAAACCCAATTAAAATCCTTAAGAAGATAAATATAAACTCAGAAGTAGTATAGCGAGCTTTCTTTTATTCAAAAGAAAAATATACCAGTATAAAGGGATTTGGTTTAGAGTAATATTATAGACCTTACTTTATATGAATTGCCAGTTTCTCAAAGAAGTAGCATAAAATATAATAGATTTTTTTAAAACAAAACACCCTGATATTAATGTTTTCTTTGATGACTCCCAAAGGCGCCTCAGACTCTTCAGGGACCCTGGAGGGAGAGGGGCAAAAATGGAGTCACCTTATAAACATTTTTTATGGCATTTAAAAATGTATAAAACAACAAATTCAAGCTATACAGACCCTATAAGCCCTGAGAGGGTTCTTTACATACCTATTTAAGTTCCTTAAAAAGTTCCCCCACCCCGGAGATAAACCAAGGCAACTAGAATGAGACTGATTACAAATTGTCTAAATCTCAGGAGCTAGAGGTCCTACTCCTTTCATTTCTTCCCTCCCACATCTGATTTGGCTTTCCCTCCTGTGACAGTCACAGAAACAAAGTAACTCATTTCTACTAGCACCCATCCCTGCACATACACTCATTTAAACACACTGGGTTTCTCTCTTTACCTGCTCTATCGTATCTGAAATGTCCTCTTAAACATGTTCAAACGCTGTTCTCAAACCCCAATCTAACTGCCTACTCAGGAAACCTTTCCAGATTCCCAACAATTGTACTGTAAGCTCTCCTCTAAAGCCTCTTAACAGCTGTCTCTACATCTCTCTGAGAGTGGTTATTCACCACCATATCTTGTAGTTACTTTTGGACTTTTCTTCTTTCCCCTACAGGACTCATTATCTTTACTTCCCCCAAATCTCACACCATGTCTGACTCAGAGCAGGCACTCATTAAAAATGTACTGAATTCATGCATAACAAATATCCTTCGTTAAGAACAAAGATATTAGGCAAAACTCACAAATTCGAAGGTACAAGCCCAATTTGAAAATCCCTGGCAATTTTACAGTATCCTTTTCCACCCGGGAAAAGCAATTTTCTGGTTTGCAGGAGAAGAAAACCCTTGATAATATTTTTGGCTCACGAACACTTCTTTAAAGCAACATCTTAATGTATTATGTGTAAATGAAGCCAAAACATATGGATTAAGTTTCCTATAAAGTACATAAGGATTTTATAAAAACAGCAACGAGGCTAGGATAAAATGTGATCTCCAAAGCAGATTAACCAGGGGTCTTTTTCTAACTCCAAAATTAATGTGGTGCTCTCTTGCTTTAATTATACATTGAAAGTTTCCCTCTTCTGCTTTAGCAGTTTTCCTAGAGTCAACATCTTTCACATTTCTAGGGCAGAGAAATAAGTAACAGAGGAAAAGAAAGCATGTCCCTTCTGTTGTCATCTTTCTTCTGTCTATTCTCCGTCACAGACACTAACTAGGTCCCTTCCTTTCCTCTCCAGTTTTCCCCCTTTTTTGCATCCCTATCCATTTTTCCATTATTTTTCTTTTCTGAGACTATTCTTTTTAACCATTCCTATCCTTACTCCCTCCCCCTTTTTCTCTTTGTTCTCTTTTAATAAGAGGAACTATATCCCTCCCTCACCACTATCAAGTCAAACACAAGATCCTGGGGGTGGTATATATGGGTCAGTTTTCAGAGAAAGCTGTGGCTAACTTGGGTATGTATGTCCATATGACGTCTTCCTGCACAATCACCCTTGTCAGCAGAAATATTCCTCATAACAGACCCTGGACTCCAAAGCTAAGTCCAGCTGAGCAGGAACAATGAGCTGGGAAGGGGAGTGAATGTGTGCAAGGATGAAGTTAGAGAGAAAAGAGGTGATGGGGAAATTAAGTCCTTGGAAATGTAAAATAACTAATCCAAGCTAACAGCCTCCGCTCACCCAAAGGAACCCTATACTTCCAAACCTTACCCCATGCATACAGTGAAGAATCTGAAACTCAATGTCCCACCTCCTCCCTTCTTGCCAGAAAACCTCAGTACATTAATATAATATCCCTTGCAAGTTCACAGCACTATCTAGCCACAGAAAGGAAGAGAAGGGAAACTAAAAACCTCTACTTAGCTCTATAAAGTTCCATCACTGAGAGCAGGTCCACTTTCATCTGCTATAACTACTGTAACTGGCTCACCAATGTGACTTGGAAATTCCTGTAACATTTGTTAACAAGGCCAAAGTGGCAGCATCTACTTCTCAGCAGAAAATCATGTACTTATCTTCTTAGCTTCAAATAAGGCAAGAAAATAGGAAGCCATGGCATTGAAGATCCTTTTATCCACGCGCAAGTCTCAGAGCCAGTATTTTTCACAAATAAACTGCCTAAAATGTCTCTAATTAGGTTTTAATTGAATGGTAGTTGAGCTACTATAACATTATTTCAAAGCTTATAGTCTATTTCTCTTTCTGAAAACGAATACTAGCCATCTTTCCATGAAACTGTCTGGATGGCTTAGTGCGCACTACTGAGGTTTAATGACAGTTTGACAGGACCGTAAAGGGAGGCATAAATCCAGCACTGTTACCAAAACAAATCTCTCCTTATACCAATAAACAAGCTGCTTTTACCATATGGTAAAGAAAATCCATGACCATGTTTCAAGTTTAACTTCTCAGTAGAAATTGATATTCGCACAAGCTAAGAGTGCTCTGGCTAATAGAAAATACAACAAAGACCCAAGAAATGCTCCTTCAATGCTTTGCTAAAAGGGACAACTTCTGTTTGTCTCTCTCTTCCATTCCTCCAACCCCTTCACAATTACTGATTTCATTAATTCATTCAGCAAATATTAACTGAGCACCTAATATATAGCAGATATTATTCTAAGTAAACAAAAAGACCCCTTTCTTCAAGAACACAAGCTGTAGTGGGGAAAAGTAGACAACTAAGAAAATAAATGAGTCAATGGCATAGTATGTTAGATATGGATACGTGCTATGGGAGACAGGATTGAAAACACAGCTTCTACCTCCAGACTACAGCCTGCTTTCCAACATGGCGGGCAAAGTTTATCTCCACATAACCAGCTCCCAATACATGCTTGACATATAATATGACCTCAATAAAAAAAATTTTAAATAAACAAATGAATGACCTAGTTTTCAAATTTCCTGTCTTACAAGCAGAAGTGAAAAATGTTATCAGCAAGTGATACATAGTTGACAGAATGAGAGAAAGAAAAAATCTTAACATTCTTGAAATAAGTAATTTGAAAAGTCAACTGTTCCCTTGATTACAGAGAAACAAGTAACAAGACAGATCATCTAAGGGATTATTTATTTTTAACCAGATTCTTATCCTGGAGTTAGCACCATTGAAAAAGGGGACATGTACGTGTTTCTAGGGAGAGGGTCAATAGTTTTTGTTAGGTTCTCAGGTCTGTGATCCCAAAGAGGTTAAGAAGCAATGCCCTACATAATGAAATTTTTTAAAACTATATTTATTTCCTTGCTTAATAGTAAAGGAGTAAAGGCGAACTTTATATCCGGAGTCAGCTTCTTTTTTCAAATAGATAGATGTTCTATTTTGAGGGAGTCAGAAGAGTGGGAGAGAGAAAGGCAAACAGAAGTAGTCTCTTTGAGCAAAGCATTGCAGGAGCATCCTGAAACCATTTTTCTGTACATACCTCCAAAACCATCTTATTCCTGTTTAAAAATGAATGCAAGTAAACTAAATGGACATCAGCTCCTTAAAATTCTGATTCCAAACACAAACTGCCAAGGCTGCCAAAAGTAAAACACAGGTCTTGCTTTATTATCAACAAGAATCTCTCATCTATTAATGGAAACTTCTCAGGCATTCTAAGGTGAGGCTCTCTCTCAAGCTCTTAATAGAGAGCGAGAGAGAAGACAAGAGAATCTTACAAATTGGCAGTATGCTACATAAGTCAATCACTCTCCCAAAATTGAACAGTTCCTTTTAAATAGTAACTTTTCAGTCTCCTTCTTTAACAATATTTCTCTAATTTTTGCACAGTCATATGCCATGAGCCAGCTACAAAGCTAGAGAAATGCAAGGCATGACCACGCAGTGTCTGAGCTCAGTCAGTGGTCTCATTCACAGTCCAGTTTCTCTTGCTAAACTACAGCTCCTTTAGCTCCCTGACCTAGAAGGTCAACCCAAACTAAAAAGGCAAGGATCCCACATGATCCCAGGGCTGAGACAACATCTGGTTTCTACTTCACTTTGTGGCCTAGAGATGCTTCTAGCAGCTAGCATTTAAGAAGCCCTTACTATTTGCCATGCACTGTGCTATACGTTTTCTATACAATATCTAATTAATTCTTCACAACAAAACCATGAGGTAAGTGTTACTATCATCCACATTTAAGTGATAAAAACTAAGACTTAGCAATGTCAAGTAACTTGCCAAAGATTACAGAAAGCAAGTAGTTGTGGAGCCAGGATTTTGTCCCAGGTAGTCTGATTCCAGAGCCCAAGTCTATGACCACTGTGCTAAACTACCTTCCAAGAAATGTACCCAGAGTCCACCCTACCCCCTAGGAAAATAGGCAATGAAGTGATGGAGTCAATCTTGGGAGGGCACTGTATGAGGCTGAAGGATGTTTTATTGTAACACAGCCATGCCCATTCATGTATATATTATCTATGACTGTTTCCAGAATACAACAAAAGAATTAAGTAGTTCCAAGACAGACCTCATGACATGCAAAGTGAAAAATGTTTACTATGTGGCCCTTTATAGATAAAGTTTGCCAATTCTTACTCTAGACTAATCATTTTCAATCCTAGCAAATCATCAGAATCACCAAAGAAATTCTTTTAAATAGCTACCTAGCCATGTATATTCTATTTTTAAATTTTTATCTTCATAAAGAATTCTGATAAGCAATGAGAACCACTGATCAACCATGGACAAAGCCAATATGGGCTGGGTCCCTCAAAAAGAGGCATGCTAGCATTTTAAGAAAGGAGAAGCATTTTGCAAACATCCACTCTCCTTTCTTTTTCCACTTCCTTCATACCAGAAATAAGTACAATTTAAGGAGCCTAGAAAATCCAGCCTCCTTAAAAAATATATCCCAGTTATTTAGGTTAATAAGAAAAGTTCTCTGGGTGTGCTTGGGAAGCAGTTGTACACACTTTCATGTCAAATACTTTAATCAAAATTTGCCATTCGCTATCCTTATACGTGAAAATGTGTGTGGGGAATTGGGCATGTAGAATAAAGGGAGAAACATGGGGATGACCATTTCTGTACCCACAGAGCACAGAAGGAGAATGGTTCCTTGATGACGGATGAGAAAATAATAGGAATTTGGGAAACAGATCACAAGGTGACGATGACAAACAGTGCTTATTACTAATGCTTAAAATGATGGCTGGGGGAGGGAATGGTGTACTAAAGTATACTGCTCACCTCTGATATGGATCTCCTAATTCAGACCAAGCTCAATAACCACCCCCAAAACCCAGGAATGGGTGCCCTCCTTATCCCCAGAGCCTATCTGAGGTGCTTACCCTTCCCCAACTGCTCCTCCTTTACCTGCCACCCACTCCTGATGGCTCCAACCAGGAAGACACTTTGCAAGGCAGGGCCACCTTTAAAAATACATAGTCAATAAAATAATATTTTTTAAATTATTATTTCATTTTCTTAATAATTTTATTTGGTTATTTTGTTGGCTTCATTTTTGGACAGGTTTTGGATCAAGAAGGGTCTCAACAGTGGCAGGGAAAGATCACTGGTGCAGGTTGTCGGTGATGGGGGGATGCATGGGAAGGGGTTCACCTGGCACATGTCTCTAAGGCATATGAGTATGTTCATGGGGCATTGTCTCAGTGGGTGGAGATCCACACAATAACCGAAAGAATACCAAATTCCTATCCTGTAGAGTCCTGCTACATTCTCTAATGGATTGGCAAGAATACTCTGAATACAAGGGCAGTGCCTAGTAAAGGAAGACAGATCATTACAACAGGCCCTTGATATTAATGATTGTACTTATGAACCTTTTCTTGTGAAATTGAAACTTAGCCTAGTATTATATACTGCCTAAGAGTTACCTCCTGAAAGCCTCCTTGATGCTCAAACGTGTCCTCTCTCTAGGCCTAACTCAGCATATAAATGCACTACACCTCCCTGCCCTGTGTGGGACACGACTTCTGGGGATGAGCCTCCCTGGCACCGAGGGATTATTACCAAGTGCCAAGTGCATCTGGAAAAAGTCCTTGACCAAAAGGGGTAAATGGTAAATACAAATAAGTTTTCATGGTTAAGAGACTTCAAATTGAGTCTGGAGGTCATTCCAGAGGTTACCCTTATGTACGTCTCAGCAGGATCTCATTGACTGCCACAGCAAACAGTGCCTCAAATAGCGGGGCTCCTGAGAGCTCTAGAGAAATCCAGAAACTATAATGCAGGTCAGACAGCTCAAGAATTCAGCACCCTGTCAGCAGGTCTTACTTTGGAATTTATGCTCCCCAATGTAACAGAGTTAGACTCATTTATAGGTTCTCTATACCTGGCTCTTCTGCTCCCTTTACTTGAACCAATACTTAGCACTGTACTTGATATAAATATATGTCTCAGAGACTTAAATCTTTGGTCTGCCCACATGCCATCTGAGCCCTAAATTTCAGCAGAGTTGCAACACCTACTCTCCAGATCATTGGACTCACCCAGGACAACAAACAAGATGATAATGGACAACACCCATCCCAAAGAAGAGAGAGTATCTGCAACAGCAAGCAAGATAGCTCCATCCATCTGCCTAATGGGCTCTAAGCTCCCTCTCAATTAGAAATAGAGTGGGCATCACCATCCCAAGGTCCTCAAGATTGGGGAATGAACAATGGACTAAAGTAGACTTATTATTATTCTACTATTGACTTACTATTATTCTAGCAATGGAAAAACTCTTATCATTGATTTAAAGACAGTGGCCACCAGGGTTTCTGAGGTGTGAGAGAGGGAAGAATGGTGTAATATGGGGGCATTTTCAGGACATTGGAGTTGTCCTGAATGACATTGCCGTGACAGATACAGGCCATTGCATATTTTGTCATAACCTACAAAATTGTGCAGGAAAGGGTGTAAACTATAATGTAAACTATAATCCATGGTTAGTAGCAACGTCTCAATATGTGTTTATCAATTGTAACAAATGTACCACACTAATGAGGGGTGTTGTTGATGTGGGAAAGTGTGGGAGGGGGAGAGAGGAGGGCATATGGGAATCCCTCATGTTTTTTATGTAACATTTATGTAATCTAAAGCTTCTTTAAAAATAAAAAACTTAAAAAGAAAAAGGGCATAGCTACTAGAGGGTAGCCTTGAACAGCAGGTCCCAGAGGAACACTGTTCCCCAACCCTCACCTCTCAATGAAACTCATGTTTCTCTAGATCCAGCTCACTGCCTTTCAAACTTCTTTATTTGTCTTACTTTCTCTCTCTTTTCTAAGCTGCAAAGCCCTCAACTGATCATGAGTCCAGGACTGTCATGACAGACTGATACAAATATTTTCCCTGTGTCACAGAAACAGAATTTGAGTGAAGAATCCAAGGATAAGAATGAAGGCAGCAAAAATTCTGAAGACTTCCCAATTATGCTGCCAACATTCATTTGCATGTTGATTAAATGCGTCTTGATTTGGACCAGTGCAGTAACAGAAGACCATGTAAGCTTCAGGTTTATGGAACTCCATCAGAAGACAGAAGCTAATTGAGAACTTCTCAGAATCAGGCTCATCATTGCGATAATGAAATCACTTAGAAAAAAGGGGGGGGGGGAGGGAAATCTAAGAGGATAGTTGTACATCACATGATGACAAGCCAAAAACAGGAATTCTCATAAGGAAAAAAACATCACAAGTTTACCTTTTCATGGTTTTCAATTAAGATTTCCACGACAATGTTCTGAAACTTCAAATCCATGATGGCAGCAACAGTTTCTTCCTGTGGCCTCATCAGAGTTGGTCCGAACACCACTCCTAAATTTGCCACAGTCATTAGGTTTTGCTTGGAGTGATTTGAAACACTAATTTTGATAAGAAAAAAATATATGGTGTATGGTTAAAAGAAGGGCATTAACTGTGAAATGTACAGTATTCTCCATTGTGTTTCCCTAAAAACAAGGAGTCAAGAGACTCATTGTCAACATCTGGCTCAAAATAAATTGACGCAATCTGACAAGACTTTACATTCTGCTACCTTTCTACTTCTCTCCTTTCTATGCTCTACTTTAGCCACACTGGCTTTCTTAACAAGTCCATGTAGATGTTAAGCTTGTCCCCTTCTGAAGGCCTTCTTTTGCTGCTCCCCCTACTTAGAACACTCCCACTTTCTCCAGATCATCATACCCTTGCTTCCAAGAACTACTTTTCTGCATGGCACCTTTGTGAGACTTAGCTTCACACGCACAGAGAACTTGGCCAGAGCAACCATACTCACCCCCTCCAGCCCAGTACCAGTGTACAGTGAACAACCTGGGCAACTGTCCTCTGAAGTCCTGCTTACTTAAATCAGGTCTCAATTCAAAGGTCTCATCCTCAAATAGATCTTCCATAACAACCCCCTTTATAGTCCTAAATCCAACATAAATTCTCTATCCCCATATTCTATTTTTTTCTTTTTACAACTTATTTACCATCTGAAATTATTTTATATTTTAATTTGTAATCTCTTTGTTATCTTTTCCCCCTCAGAATGTAAGTTTCATAAAGGCAGAGATTTTATCTATCTTCTTCCACTTATGCATCCACCTAAAAAATGCATTCAATAAATATGTGTCCCAAATGATTGAATGACTCTACTACTGGTATAACCTTAAACAAGCCATAATATCTCCTGGCCTAGTTTCTCTTTGTGTAAAATAAAGGTTCTAAAATATATGGTTCCTAAGATTCCTCCCACCTCTAAAATTCTATAATTACAATGATCTAAGAGTCATTTATATCTGAAGAAAGGGCAAATATCTCTACTGAATTATTAGATTTTGCTTGTTTTTTAAAGCGGGGCTGGAGAGAAGGGATCCTATGAACTACCTACCTATTATTGGATTAAACAAACTTAGAGGACATGTTCAAACTTAGAGTTAGGTAGGTGTGAAACCAAGTTAAATTTGCTAACAGACTTATAATCACATTTCCAGAATCTGTGTATGGGGAAATGTATAACATTCTCTTCTTTCACTTCAGCTCAAACCCTGAGTTGCTGGCAATGGTGTTAAGCAAATAATTATATGACTTCAGGAAAGTATCGTATTTCAACAATCCTGTCCAAAACACACACAATGAGTCAAACATCCAGCCTGCCCTTCCAGCTTCGGTCCCTGGTACTGTGTATATAGCCTCAGTTCCAACTGTTACAAATGCAAGAACACTGTATATAACCTGGAGCAAAATGAAGAAAGTTAAAAGGAGGACAAAAAGAAGCTTACTTAGTTAAGTGTTTCACCAAAATATCCAACATCTCTTTATTTTTCTCTGGCAGTTTGTGTACCAAGAAATGGATAGCATTGACTCGAGATTCTGGACTGCCACTTTCTTTAAGGAAAAAAGGATAAAAAAGTTAGATGAATACTTTGAATCCAAAATATTCCCTCAAACTAACAATTACAACAGCTCATCTATTCAACATCACCAAACACAGAAAATTGAAACATACTTTGCTACATATAAAAGGAAAAAACAATTGCATCTTTCTCCCTATTATTCATCCTTTAATGCCTCCCTGTGAGGTAATTTCAGTGTGGCTGCAATGAGTGCCTTTCCCTCCAGTTTATATTTAAGAAGAGAGAGTTACGACTACCTCCTGCACTTCAGGTCTGCTCAGGGCTTACTGGATGGAGTCCAGGCACTGTGGCTACCCCACAACATCATGCAAATGATATATCTGCAAAGAGGTTACTCCCTTTATCCCTGAGATTTTGGAATTATTACCCATGGCTCTTATAAGCAATGTACCCAAATTCCCTCTACTGTGCTCCTGATGGAAAACTGTCAAACAAATCAATAAAATACTTAATACTGAAGATTATGTCAGAGTTTCCAGGGGTATCAAAAAAGGGATTGGTGCCCAGTTTGCTATAAGAGAAAAGATTAAAAATGCTTTGGAGGTTCACACAGAGCTGGGCCAGGGAGGCTCAGAAAGGCTCACATAAGGGAGAGCATTTGAATTGGATTCTGAAGAATGGGGAGGCTTTCAGAAAAGACAGAGCTGCAGGCAGGGTGGGGGAAGGATACATTCCATATTCAGCAATGAGCATGAGAACAGCTTATAGGAAGGGAGACTGAGGCCATACTTTAATCTGTGAAGCCCAATTTCATTGTGGGCTTCTAAATCAGAGTCACTGAAAGGAAAGCTAGCTTTCTAGTGGGCCCTGTTTTGGAGTTTATGCTCCTGAGAGTGGCAGAGTTGGACTCAATTATGGCTTCTCTACACATGGCTCATCTGTCCCTTCTATTTAAACCTATAGTTGGTGCTGGGGTGGGTAGGTATATGTCCAAGAGACTTAAATCTTTGGGCTGTCCATGTGCCAGCTGGGCCCTAGCCTCAGCAGAGTTGCAACACCTACTTCCAGTTCACTGGACTCACCCAGGACAACTAACAAGAAAGTGATGATGGACAACCACCATACCAAGGAACTGAGAAAAACTACAACTACAAGCAAGAGAGTCCCATCCATTGGCTGTATGGGATCGAAGCCCCCTCTCAATTAGAGGTGGAGTGGACATCACCATCCCAGAATCCTCAGGATTGGGGAATGAATTACGGACTAGAGTGGACTTACTGGTATTCTACTATAGACTTATTGTGATTCTAGCAATGGAAGAAATTACAACATTGATGGGAGGCAGTGGCCACTGGAGTCTCTGAGGGAAAAAGTTGTAATATGGGGGCATTTTCGGGACTCCTGAATGACACTGCAATGACAAATATAGGACATTGTATATCTTCCCATAACCTACAGAATTATGTGGAACAGAGTGTGAACTACAATGTAAACAATAATCCATGATCAGTGGCAATGCCCCAAAATGCGTTTATCAATTGCAGTTGATAAACCACACTAATGAAGGATGTTGTTTTTTTTGGGGGGGAGTGGGAGGTATAGAGAGCGAGGCATATGAGAATCCCTATATTTTTTTATGTAACATTTATGTAATCCACGTATCTTTAAAAAAAATAAAAAGAAAGAAAAGCAAGGAATGTATATGAATAGAGTTAAATTTGGGGAAGGTATACTTGACATTTTTTGAAAGATTCAAATTGGAAAAGGAGAAAATTAGGAGGAAAATGCTATTTGAGCAAGAAGTAATGAGGCTGGAAAGGGGGTAGGTGGGAGAACTACATAAAAAGAATATAGCCTAGGGTCAGATGTTAGAATCACTGCTTGCAAGTGATCGCTGAGTGGCTTTGTGCAAGTTACTTCTCTGTGCCTCATCTCCTTCATCTGTAAAATGAAGATACTGATTCTATTGCAAAAAGCCAGTATGAGGATTCAGTGAGGTAACAAATATAAAGCTTGCATCCAGTGGCTGGCACATGTAGGCGCTCAATCATCGTGAGCCAGTATTACTGCTGTTGTGTGTTTCTATTAGTCTATGAGAGCACTACTGTGGAAGAAGTAGAAATAACAGGATTTAGCAGCAGACGGCTATGGGGCAGAAGGAAGTAGACAAAGATGACCAATGCTTCAGGGCTAAGTTACCAGGGAGTATGGTCAGTTCTACTGTCAGAGCACAGGAGGCAAGGCTGGTTTGAAGAGGATGATTGAAATGATCTTCAAGTTAGCCAATATCCAGCAGGTTGCTGGGAAGGATAGGAACCTTTACAAATCAAGGGTGGAAATGTTCTCCAGAGCGCATGACCTCTAGCACACAGCCAGTGCTGCCTGACTACTTCAGAAAGCTAACAGAGCACTCTGCAGGGAAAGAAGCTCCAAAAATGTACAGGGCAGATGCTAGCTTGGACAAAGAGAAACACACAAAACAAAACAAGGAGGAGAAAGAGATAGGAGGAGCAGGTGGGGGAGCAGAGTTATCAGGAAGTCAAGTGAGAAGAAACCTGCTAAGACTGGGAGTCAGTGGCATTGACAAGGAGCCCAGCAAGCAACTAAATTTTACCTATTGGAAGCTCCTTTTTATAAAAATGGGGAGGTTTCCGAATGAGCAGCTGGAGAAGGGGGGAGAGTGGGAGTTTAGAACACTTGTTCAGAAAGTAAGGAACTGAAGAAAAGGGGAAGAAAGGGAAGCAGATCAAGAAAAGGGCATTTTTTTTTTTCAAAATGGTAATATTTTTACTTTTTTACTGATGATAAATTAAATATCTGCTCATTGCTAAAAACTGAGAAAATAGAAGAATAAAGTAAAAGTCACTAAAATCTGCAATATATTATATAATCTTTATGTGTTCTTTATCAAATAAAGAACTGCTACAGGGAAGCGGCTGTGGCTCAATCAGTAGGGCTCCCGTTTACCATATGGGAGGCCCCGGGTTCGGTTCCCAGGGCCTCCTGGTGAAGGCAAGCCCACCCGCACGGCGTGGTTAGCTGACCCAGCGAGCACAAGCAGCAAGGGTGGGATAAATGAATAAATAAATAAAAAATCTTAAAAAAAAAAAAAAAAAAGAACTGCTACAAATCAATAATAAAAAAGAGACAACCCAACAAAAATTAGGCAAAAGACATGTACTAGAATACTCACAGCAGCATTCATTATAGCCCCAAACTGGAAACAACCCAAATGTCCATCAATTGAAAAGAAAAATAAATTGTGGTATAACAATTTAACGTGGTGCTATAGTGCACTGTGAATTACTGAACTACCATTTCACCCAATATAGAGGAATCTTACAAGATGAGGAAGAAGCCAGATGCAAAAGAGTATATTCTATATGATTCCATTTATATAAAGTTCAAATACAGCAATTCTTATCTATGGTGGCAGAAGTCAGGAGAGTGTTCATGCCCCGTGGGTGGGGGTAGGGGGTAAGTAAGGGCGGTGGGATAGTAACTAGACAGGCCTGAGGAAGAGCTTCTGGGCTTCTAATAACATCCTGTTTCTGATAATAGAGTACCTTCACCTTGAGAAAATTCATTAAGCTATATATGTATGGTTTGTGTACATCTTTATTGTTTCAATGAGAAGTTCACTTAAATAAAAATTAACCATAATAAATCTTACCCTAAGAAAAGATAAATTGGTAAAACTTAGGTGTAAATCTTGCAGAGTTTTCCTTCCTTTTTTGTAATGAAATGTTTAGTCAATCTAGTTCACCTAATATATCCCAGACATCTTCCCACATCATTAAGTGGAGATCATACCACCATTTTTATGAACATTTGGGATGTTTCTGACATTTATAAAGTTAAGTTTGTTCCAGCTTACACCCCAATAACAGTGTTTGAGAATGCTGGAGAGTGAGAAACAGGACTTTACAAAAGAGGATATTGAGATGGCTATTGCTAAAGAAAAGGAAGCAAAAATGCTGAGAAATGAAAAAAGGTACATGATAAAGCAAAATACAAATAATCCAGTTGTGGCAGTTTGAGATTATTTTATGAATCCCCAAAACAGAAAGATTATGTTTTTTAAACTAATCTATTCCTGTGGGTGGGATACCCTTTGACTGCATTAAATTCTGTTGAGGAGCCTTTGATTAGATTACTTGGTAATCCCTTTAGGACTTTTGATTGGGCTACATCAGTAAGGCTTGACTCAGGTTGAGTCTCCACCCCTTTGCTGGATCTGATAAAAAGAGAGGCAGATAGACAGACAGACAGACAGGAAAAGCTGCTGCCATGTTTGATCCTGCTATGTAAGAGAGAGGACTAGAGAACTGCTTAAGCATAAGCCCCAAGAGGCTGGGCCCATGGAGCAACTTAAGAAGAGACTAGCCCTGTTATATGCCTGATAGCTTACAGCTGAGCTTGGGAAGAAAGAGGAACAGTCGAGACTGATAGAGGTGGCCTAGAAAGAGACAACCCCTATGCTTCTTGCTTCAACACGTGGCAGCTGACTTTGGTAAGAAAGCACCTCTGATGCTGCCCTAATTTGGACTTTTCATGGCCTTGGAACTGCAAGCTTTTACCCCCAAATAAATCCGTTTTATAAAAGCCAACCCATTTCTGGTACTTTGCATTGGCAGCCCTTTGGCAAACTAATACACAAGTCATATTCATAGTAAAAGATTTATTGATACAAGCTAAAGTTTTCACTGAAAACAAAAGTTCAATGATCTAAAGAGTGGGGTGATAAATTATAATCAAGTTCTTGATCTGGAGTTAAATCCAAGAGAATACCTTTCTGAGTCAATGCTGAAGAAAAAATGAATAAAAATATAACATTTTCCATTCAAGCTCTGATTTTTAAAAAATTAATTAATTAAAGCAGGGACTCTGGAAAAATAGCCCAAAATTCCAAAGGAATAAAAAGATCGGGGGGCGGGGAGGGGGTAAAAAAAAAAAAAAAGATAGTTGCCTAAGAGGAGAATTTGTATATTAACAAGTAAAATTGAACGTTTTTGAAAATTTTGCACTAAAAAGCTAGTTCTAATTCATGTGCCTATCTTGTCACAATGATTAGTAATCATTCTTTCTCCAAAGAAAACCTAGCATCAGAATATTTTTTAATTTATTGCTACTCAGAAACACAAACTAGAAAAATAGCATCTCATCCTCTGTGGATAAAGTTCTTCATTCCTAAAAACAGTGGAATCAGTTTTGAAAAATAGTTGAAACCTTCCACTTTCTTCTCGAGCCCTTCTACTTGCCTACCCCCATTTCTCCTAAAAGCACACACACATTTTTTTTTTCCAAGCTTGCTTTTTCCCTCCTCTTCCAAAAAAATATTTTCAGTAAAGCTTTTAGAGTAATACTTTCTTTTTTGTGTTTGTATTATTTTGAAGTTAATCAGAGTCCTCTATTTACAAGCATTTCTATAAGCCCAGAATAGCCTTACGGTACTCAAAAAAGTTTTCTAGAATAAATTATCTTTAGTTGTTTATGATTATGCATTTTGTATTTTAATATAATATTTATCATGAAATAATATACTGAGCAATTCAAAAATAAATATTTAAATTGACAAAAAATAAAAGGGGCAACTTTTTATTTTTGGTCTAGGATACCAAATTAATCATGGTATAGAATTCCTGAAATATGCGAGGGAATGAGGAGTTTACTATAATAGCAAAAGCATTTTTAATTTTGAAACTAGCAATCAGCATCCACCACACTTCAATGTCTATCTGCTCATGATTCTGTGCTAACAAGCCACTGAATGAGATAAGATCATAGCTTCCTGGAGCTTATCAAAGATACATGGGCAAATAAATGTTGAATTGTTTCAATATTTAAATGCTATAAAGCAATAACTGAAATTTTAGAAAGGCATTCACAGTAACCATCCAAGCACTTCCCAAGGAACAAAGGACATCAGTCAACAGACTTCTAGTTCTTCTGTGGGAGTCCACATTTACTGTGAAATGGAGGGTAAGATGCCATTAAACATCCAATTCCTTTCAGAGTCCTTTCTCACCAAGAACCATATGATTTTGTCTTGTTTCCCATGCAGGTTTACCAACAAGGACACAACAGTCTGGTTATGCAAATACCAAGGCCCTGGTTCCTGTCGTAGGTATATCTATCATGAAAAATGACTGAAGAGCCTTCTAGTCATGATCTTGTTTCTCTGATAACTTGACTACAGAAAGAAAACATACTGAACTGGGAAGTGGATGTGGCTCAAGTGATTGGGCTCCTGTCTACCATATAGGATGTCCAGGGTTGGTTTCCCGGGGCCTCCTGGTGAAAAGCAAGCTGGCTCGAGTGGAGTGCTGACCCATGCAGAGAGCAATTGCAGCAAGATGACATAACAAAAAGAGACACAGAAAAAAAACAATAAGAGACTCAGCAGATCAGGGAGCTGAGGTGGCGTAAGAGATTGAGCGCCTCTCCCACTCCAGAAGGTCCCAGGATCAGTTCCCAGTGCCACCTAAAGAGAAGACAAGCAGACAGAGAAGAACAGACAGCGAGCACAAAACACCGGGGTGGAGGGGTGGGTGATAAATAAATAAATAAATCTTTAAAAAACACAAAACATTGAACATAGCAACACAAAGTGTTCTGGTCAAGGTAACAAATATAGGTTTCTCTTGTAATGCAATAAACAGGCATCCAGGCATTAGTAGTCATCCGCTAACATCCCTGAAGGATGGGTCAACTCTTATCAATATGACATATCAAGGACTCTGAGCCAGAAAGGCTAAGACATAGTCCACAGACTATAACGTATTCTCAAATGTAGTAAACACCATTCAGTGGCACATCAGGTAGATGCCTACTAGCCTTCTCCAGGGTGGACACAACGTTTTGCCTTCCTGTGTAGACCAAGTCAGCTGCATTTTCATCTTATGACTTTCTATATGAAAAGTCCATTACAGTCTCTCCTATGATGGATGGTTTCTTGTCCCATTTTAGCAATTTTAGTTAACTCTGTAATTATTTTGCCAATATACACAACATTGAACAGTAATTTTTTTTTTTTTTTAAAGAATGAGAAAAAAATTTTTCCTTTTTGTGGTGACAATGAAGAAACCAAATTCATATCGGCACCATGAACCCCAGAAGTTAACTCACAGGTTCCCAACAAAAAAACTAAAGGAAAGAAACTGAAGAGAGGCAATGAAGGGACCTAAAAGGAACCTTCAGAAGCCTCAGCAGGGAAGGTTAGAAGAGACACACGCAACACCACAGAACAGATGGGAACCACCACATTGAGAAGAATCAGATTAGTTTCTATGCTGTTGTGAGAGACAGTAACAAAGATTGGTGGTGTCTGATAATTTTGGCTGCCAGTTCAGCTAATAGACACTTTAGCAATTATTAATGGAAAGTGATATCTTAACCACAATTCCCAAGTTTCCAACAATATTCCAAAAGGGAGACCAATATTGGCCACCTGATTTCTGTAAGTATTTTATTCAATACTTGAAAGTATATATGCAAAATCTTAGAGGATCTGTTCCTACTATCTTGTCCAAGAGACGTACAGTAATACAGAGAAGGCTACCACAAGAGATTTTTAAAAAAAGATTAAAGGCTACATTGGAAGCTTTAGCCCCTAAAATATGCCCATTTAAATACACATACTTTTTCTCATTAAACAAGTTTACTACAGGTCCCATTCCAAACACAATTCCACTTGGGTACAGACTCATGCCAATAATGACAGTAGCTACAGTATTTCTTGGGAACAGACCTGTTATTCAACTCATTGTGAATATTCTGTTACAGCACGCCTACAAGGTCAGGAAGCAAAACTTAAGGTGCTGGTCCAGTAGGTGACGATACCTTTTGCATTTATATAATCCCTTTCACCACATTTTTCCAAGATTTCCTTAACAAACTCTTAAACTCATTTCCTACCGCCATGGGCTTCATTACCACTTATAAGTTACTACCTCTTAGGAAGCCATCATCTGGTAAAACACGGTGATATTAGAATTTCCAACACAGAGCCCTCAGTTATGGGGCATGTTAATAATGACACTAACATGTGGTCATTTAAGACTTTATTCCATAATCGCTTTATCTTTAATTCTCAAAGGATTCTAGATTTAAATTGGCACTTTTCTGCTTTTTCCAGTCTCCAAGGCGAACAACATGAAACAATTGTCCTCCAACTAGAGTTTAATTTCTCTTCCCCTGGTTTGCCAAAAATGCCACAGGGAAGAAATCAAAACAACTAAGCATTTGCTTGAGTTTTTGCCAAAAAAACTTTTTTCCCTTTTTGTTCATACAAATTCTCTTTAAAAAAGAAAGGAAATAAAAAAGCATCTTTCATGTGAAAACAAAAGTGAATAGAACCATATTGTCGCCTTTTCCAAAAGCTTATTTTCTATGAAGAGTCTAACTGGACCTACACATTGCCCCTTCCTGTGACATACCAGCAACCTTTACACTGACTAGAGCAGAGCCTCCCCCGCAAGAAGATTCCATTTAAAGCAAGGTTTGGGAAGCAGTAACATAGGACCTAAAGAGACTGCACTGAGGTTTTCAACAGATTAAACTATGGACTACATCCAAGGGGGAAAAAAATAAAAGGAAATGAAAATACAATTACAGCTACTGTCAGTGCACCTGTGAAAACCAATACTGCCGGTTTTAGCCAGTGGAAGTGGGGTTTTGAATTTTAAATCAGGTTCCCTATAAACTGGTGAGTTATTTAACATGCCTCAATCTTCATTTCCTTAACCATTAAATACCTAAAGCCAGTGCATTTCAAAAGACAATGGGGGAACAGATGTAACTCAAGTGGCTGAGAGCCTGCTTCCCAAGTACGAGGTCCTAGGTTCAATGCCTGGTACCTCCTTTAAAAAAAAAAAAAAATGACAGTGATGACTACACAGAACATGTCCAATATAAAAAGTGAAGTATAAAATAAGAGAGAAAACAAGAAAACCTTGAATGAGTATGACTCACAAAAAATTTTTATCACAAATTTAAATTCTACCACCCATAGAGTTTCGCTATTTAACATTTTATCATATATAATTCATACTCTATCAAATGTTGTTTGGGCTTCTGGCATTATCTCATAATATTCCTTCTGCCTGTAATTTCCATCTAAATATCTTTTTCTATGAAGTCATTTCCAACATCCTAATCTCTCCAAATCTGATCACTGATCATCTCCCCCAACCTTCTGCAAGTTAAATACTTGTGTGTTCCTATAGAACTTTGCTCATGCCATTATTGTATATTTTATTGTATAGTGAGAGGTGTGTATATGCCTGAATACGTGCTAGAGAATTGGCTCCTGGGGGCTGGAACCCTGTCTGTCGTGGTCCTACATATCCAGTGTCTACCAGTGACTATCACACAGTAGGCTGGTGATGCAGTAAACACACTGCAGTATTGTGAATGAATGAATATATTAATTGTCCCTTTACTTTCCTTCTAAAAGGAAAAGAAAAAGCTAAAATATCTTCTACAGTGATTTCTATTTTTAACACAGATTAAAATAACATTAAATTTTTCATGGGAAATTTTAGTTTATATACACTATCTCCACAAAATGATTTTTATGAATCTTTATATCACACTTACTTGCTGGAACAATGAAATCTCCATGCAACCCATAGGTCATGAGAGGCTCCGGAAGACTCCTGCATGAAAAGGATAGTCCAGAATTATCAAACAAATCCAAACAGGTCACATCTGTCTGTGTGTTTTTGTTTTTTTTATAAAAGGGTGTTAAATATATTGTGCATTTCTTAATGTGCAAAACTTCCCTAGAGAATACCTTTACATATCAAAAAGATCACGTTACATATCAAAAAGATCACATATCAAAAAGTTGAATCAAATAGATCACTTTATTGTTATTTGCACCAGGAATTACCAAAGCTTAAACAACCAAAAATCCCTACCAGATCTAAATATATAGTATTTCATATCTAATCTTGTAAAGAACATTTGCAAACATCTAGTTTTACAAACATCCTATCCAACTAAATGTAAGCATATAATTTTGAAAATCATCTTCTAGGATATTAAAGATGTCAACAAAAAATATAGAAAAGATTAAACAATCTTAAAGAAACCAATCCTCTACTTTTACATATCTCTATTGTAAAAATAAGATATCCAGTTTTGGTTTATGTATATAAAACAATGAGAGATAGATATGAAATAAAATAGATGACAACTTCACAAATATACACACATTAATTTTCTATAAAACTCAAAACCTACTATACAACTGGTAGGATATTTTATCCTGTGATCAACATTATGCTACAGTTCAGTCAACTTTGTTACGTATATTAAAATCCTAAAAGAAGTTATAAACACTTAACGAACACTTCGACAAGTATTAATCTTTACAGCCTTTCTGGAGGGCAATCTGGCAAGATATTAAAAACCTTTAAAAGGTTAATATCCTGTAATTCATAAATTCCTCTTCAGAAGTTTAAAATAAAATCAGGGATGCACACACACACAAATTTAAAACATACGCAAAAGCCAAGAATATTTCCAGGCATGAAAAAAGGTCATTTCATACTGACAAAGGGGTCAATTCATCAAAAAGACATCATAATCATAAATGTTAATGGGTCTAATAACAGAACTTCAAAATACATGAAGCAAAAACTGATAGAATTGAAAGGAGAAATAAACAAGTCCACAACTATATTCAGAGATTCCCTCTCAATAATTGATAGAGCAACTAGAGAGATAATTGGTTAGGATACAGAAGATTTGAACAAAACTATCGTCCAACTTGACCTGATGTTCCTAAGTGACACTCCATACAACAGCAGTAGAATACACATTCTTTCCTAGCACACATGGAACATTCACCAAGATAAACTATATTCTATCATCAAACAAATCTGAATAAATTTAGGAGCTCAAATCATACAAAGTATATTCTCTGATTACAGAAAAAAAGTGAATTAGAAATCAATAATAGAAATATATCTAGAAAATCCCAACTAAAGGGAAAAAAAGAAATTATTTTGAACTGAAAATAAAAACATAACAGAATTTGAGGGAGGTCAATACAGCAGTACAATTTACAGGAGTACAGCAGGGAAATTTATAACACTAAATTGTTATATTAGAAAAGAAGAAAGCTCTTAAACCAATGACTTCACTTTGCATCCTGCAAAACTAGGAAAAAATAGAGTAAATTAAACCCAAAGTAAGCAACAGCATGCAAAAAATAAAGATCAAAGTGGAAATCAATGAAATAGAAAACAGAAATACAATAGAGAAAATGAATGAATCCAGAAGATGGTTCTTCTAAATGACCAATAAAATTAACAAATCTAGCCAGAATGATTTGGAAAAAAGGGAAAGAAAACACAAATTCCAGTATCAGGAATGACTGCAATAATATCACCACAGTTTCTAAAGATACTATAAAGAAAATAAGAGGCTATTATGAACAATTTTATACCCATAAACCATAGATACCACTACACATCTATTAAAATGGATAAAATTAAAAAGACTGACCATATCAACTGTTGGCAAGGATGCAGAGGAAATGGAACTCTTGTACGTTATTGATGGGAATGTAAAGAAGTACAGCTACTTTGGAAAAACATTCTGACAGTTTCACAAAGATAAATATATACCTACTGTATGATCCAGTTTTTCCACTTATGTTTCCAAGGGAAATGAAAGCATAGGCCCATACAAAGATCTGTACAGAAACATTATTACCATTTTTAATTGTAATAGCCAAAAACTGCAAATAACCCAAATACCCCAAAACAGATGAATGGGTGAAAAAAACCCAAACACCCTTGGTGTATCCATGCAATGGATTGTTAATAGCAATAAAAAGGAATAAGACAACCAGCAAGATGGCAGCAGAGTAAGGAGCTCCTAGAGTTAGCTCGTGCTACAGGGCAGTCAGTAATCACCCAGAGCTATCTAAAGCACCTGTTTGGGGGCTTCAGGAGACCAGAGGAGCATCCTGCAACATCCTTGAAAGAATGGAAGGAGGAGACTGCCCATCTGCAGAGAAGATTCCTAAGTAGAGCACTCCACCCTGGAGGCCGGTGCCCATCCTCCAGTTGAGGTACAAGCCACCTCAGGAGCTATTCTATGGCTGGAATTGGAAGCTCCACTTCCCAAAAACGGGGGAGGAAGAGACGGTTGGGCACCAACTTCAGCTACTGACTAGTAAATTCAGCTGATTAAAGTATAATCCTAAGAACAGTGAAAGTTTGAACCTGTCTAAGTCAGAAATAGGCCGGTACCTGCCATTTTAACTCTGCCCCTGGCATAAGGGGAAGCGGGGCAGGTTGAAAATCACAGTGCTGGTAGGGAGTGGCTTCTTTCCATCCAGATGGGATTGCAGCTCTAGCATAAACCCCAGGCCCACTTCTGGCAGGGAGGAAGCTGGAGGGAACTGCGCCAGCCTCTCCAGGAAAATACGCCAAGCCTCGGAGGCCAGTGATCATCCTACTGTGGCGGCACAAGCCGCCTTAGGACATATTTTCTGGCTGGAGTTGGAGGCTCCATTTCCCAAAAACAGGGGAGAAAGAGACAGTTGGCCACCGATGTCAGCTACTGATTAGTCAGTTTAGCTGACTAAAGTATAACCCTAACAATACCTAAAGTTTGAACCTGTCCAAGTAGGAAAGAGGCCAGTAGCCACCATTTTGACTCCACCTCCATCATGAGGGGAAACCAGGCTGACTGAAAATCACAGTGACAGTTGAGACTGGTTTCTTTCACACAGACTGGACTGCAGCCCTAGCCTAGGCTTCAGCCCCACCTCTAGCAGGGAGAAAGCTGGCAGGCTCTGAACCAGCCTCTCCAGGTAACTGCAGGTACATTCGGCTGGCACAGACTGAATAGTCGGAAGTCTTCCAGGCCAACTGCAGTCATTCTGGACCCACATGACATAGACTGCTGCTCATACCTGCAGCTCCATCCCCGCTCCAGGCAAGGGAGAAAGGGGCGTGAAGCTTCATCAGCATCTCTGGGCAACTACAGTCTAAGCCTGCACAACTTGGATTATTACACATGGCTGTGGCTCTGTCCCTACCCCTGGCAAAGGAAAAAGTTGGGAGAAGCTTCATCAGTCCCTGGGGCAATGAGAGCAGTTTGAACCTCCACAGCTTACAGCACCAACTACATCCTTGGCTCCTACTACACAACCAGCAACAGAGAGAGGACAAGAAAGCCCTAAACTAAAGAGAGAAACAGCACCCAGAATAAATACTCTAGTAAGCCAGATGCCAAGACACAAACAAAAAAATTACAATCCACACCAAGAAACAGGAAGATATGGCCCAGTTAAAGGAACAAGATAGGGCTCCAGATGACATAAAGGAGTTGAGACAACTAATCACAGATGTCCAAATAAATCTCCTTAATAAATTCAATGAGATGGCTAAGGAGATTAAGGATATTAAGAAGACATTGGATGAGCACAAAGAATTTGAAAGCATACACAGAAAAATAACAATTCTTATGGGAATGAAAGGTGCAATAAATGAAATAAAAAATATACTGGAATATTATAATAGCAGATTTGAGGAAGCAGAAGAAAGGATTGGTGAGTTGGAAATATGGCCTCTGAAAGCGAACCAACAAAAGAATAGATGAAGAAAAATTTGAACACTGTCTCAGGGAACTAAACGACAACAAGAGACATGCAAACATACGTGCCATGGGTGTCCCAGAAGGAGAAGAGACAGGAAAAGGGGCAAAAGGAATATCTGGAGAAATAACGATAGAAAATTTCCCAATCCTACTGAAGGACATAGATATTTATATCCAAGGATCACAACATACTCTCATTTGAATAAATCTGAATAGACCAACTCCAACACAAACTAATCAGAACGTCAAATGCGAAAGACAAAGAGAGAATTCTGAGAGCAGCAAGAGAACAGCAATGCATAACATATAAGGGATACCCAATAACATTAAGTGCCGATTTCTCATCAGGAACCATGGAGGCAAGAAGACAGTGGTATGATATATTTAAGATACTGCAAGAGAAAAACTTCCAGCCAAGACTCTTATATCTGGCAAGACTGTCTTTTAAAAATGAGGGTGAGTTTAGAATATTCACAGATAAACAGAAACATAGAGAAACTGATAGAGTCTGTAACCAAAAGTTCAGCTTTGCAAGGAAATACTAAAGTGTGTGCTACAATCTGAAAAAAAATATAGGAGAGAGAGGCCTGGAAGAGAGTCTACAAATAAAGATTTTATCAATAAAAGTAACTGAAAGAGTAACTCAAAAGAGTGGTGAAAATAACTCAAAAGAGTGGTAAAAATAAAATAAAATATGACAGATAAAACCCAAATATTAAACTAAAATAAAACTCAAATATTCAGGAATAAACTTAACTAACATCCACATATTCAGGAATAAACTTAACCAACAATGTAAAGTACTTGTATTCAGAAACTACAACTCATTGTTAAAAGAAACAAAAAAGACCTAAATAATCGGAAGAACATTCCATGCTCATGGATTGCAAGACTAAATATCATTAAGATGTCAATTCTACTCATATTGATATATAGAATCAATGCAATCCCAATAAAAATTCTACCAGCATTTTTTAAATAAATGGAAAACACAATTATCAAACTTATTTGGAAGGGTAAGGGGTCCTGAATAGCCAGAAACATCTTAAAAAGGAAAAGCAAACAGGAAGACTCTCATTTCCGGACTTTAAATCCTATTACCTAGCTACAGTGGTAAAAACAGCACGGTACTGGCATAAAGACAGACACATAGACCAGTGGAACTGAACTGATGATTCAGAAGTAGACCCTCACATCTATGGTCAAGTGATTTTTTTACTAGCCTGTCAAACCCACCCAGCTGGGGCAAAACAGTCCATTCAACAAATGGTGCTGAGAGAACTGGATATCCATAGCCAAAAGAAGGAAAAAGGACCCCTATCTCATACCTTATTTTAAAAATTAACACAAAATGGATCAAAAACCTAAATATAAAAGCAAGAACCATAAAGCAAATATAGGTAAATATCTTCAAGACCTGGTGGTAGGTGAAGGATTCTTAAAGAAGACAAGAGAAGGACTGAGATAAACTACTGACATTTAATGTACGTAGAAGTTTTAATTAACTTTACTGTAAAAGTGTGGAAATGTACAGAGTTGATGGTAACACGTTATAGTGAGTAATAGCTGGTTTATAAATGGGAATGTAGCTGAAAATGGTAGTCTGGGGATGTATATACCAATTGACAGAAAGCTAGAGAATAATCTAGGGACTGAATAGCACAGTAAACCCAGAAGTGGATGAGAATTGTGGTTGATGGTACAGATGTAAGAATGTCCCTTGTGAGCTAGAGCAGATGTACATCACTATTGTAGGTGGTGGAAATGTGTAGAATTTGGAAAAATACAACTGGAGTAACCTATGGACTATGGTTAAGAGTAATAATGTAATATGCACGCATCTATGCCAAAGGTATACTGTGTTGATAATGGGAGAGTAAGGGAAAAGTGTGCCAAATGTACGCTGTGGACCTGGTAATAATCTGAGGATATTATCTCATAATCCATTACAAATGTTGCCCCACGGTATGGTGTGTTGATAAAGGGTTGTTGTTTGGAAATTCTGCACATGTGCATGATTGTTCTGTAAGTTTACAACTTCTGTCATAAGAAAATATTTTAAAAATAATAATAGGGTGGGTTGGGGGGGGAATACATCAAATATAAGATAAGGACTATAGTTAGTAGTAAGATTTTGACAATATTCTTTCATAATTTGTAACAAATGTCTCACGACAATGCAAGGTGTTGGTGGTCAGTTGACGTATGGGACCCCTGTATGATGTTATGAATATTTGCTTTGGAAGTTCACAACTTTTACTATACACTTATTGTTTATGTATGTTCATGTAAAAATGATATAAAAATAATAATAATAGGGTGGGTTGGGGCAAGAAAACTTTGGTTAGCAGTAATATTTTGAGGATGCTCTTTAATCATTAAAAATATTTCACAACAATGCAAGGTATTGGTGGTAGGGTGAGGTATGAGAGCCCTGTATGATGTTATGTATGTTTGTTTTGCAAGTTCACAACTATTACTATACTCTTATTGTTTATGTATGTTCATGCATGAGTGATATACTTCAGTAACTTTTTTTTAAAAAGGAATGAACTATTGGTACATGATACAACATGATGAATCTCAAACTAGTTATGCTGAGTGAAAGAGTCAAGATTGAGTCCATACTGTGTGATTCCATTTATATGAAATGCAAATTAAATGACAGAAAGCAGATCAGTGGTTGCCTAGGGATTAAGAAGTGAGAAGGGAAGGGCAGGCGGGAAAGAAACAAAGGAATGTGAGGAAAATTATGAGGGTGATGAATATGTTTGTTATCTTCTTTGTGGTGATGGTTTCACAGGTGTAGAGTTATGTCAAAATTTTTCAAAGTGCATACTTTAAACATATGCAGTTTAGTGTATGTCAATTACACTTCTGTAAAGATGTTTAAAAAAGAGATGCAAAAAATATATTTACAGAGATGTTCCTTCATAGAATTTAAGATGCTTTAGTACACACACACACAATGACAACCATAAACACACGAAGTAAAATTTAAAACACTAGTAAAGAAAAATTGTTTTCTTTTTTCCTCTCCCTCTCCCCTTATTTCCCTGGTGCTCCCATTTAAAGATGGAAAAATTAAAATTCAGCTATACCACCACCTAAAATAAGGTAAAGGAATGGTCAATCAAAAGTAAAACCTTGGGGTTTTTGTTTCAAAAAGTAGGCAAGTGGAAGTTGCAAAGAAGGAAAATAGTTATCTGGCAGAGAAGAAAATTTTAGAGGGTGCTAAAAAGAAAAGGTAGAAAATGAGAGCACTTAGAAAAACCATAGCAAGCATTTCTTTTCCAGAGAAAATGAATTTATATCTAACTATCGTCTACAAGCTACTTATATCATTGCCATATGTCTAGCTAGGCAATGCAACATAAAGAATAAATATTGCTAATGTTAGGAAAGCAGTAATAAAAATGACAAGTTCCCCATACAAAATTTATTATACTGAGTCACCGTATGTCTCAGCCTCCCACCCGATATGATTTTGAACCACTTCTCTTTGCCACACATCGGGATCTGTCTGGGGATATAAATCACAATATTTACCTAAACAGGAGTTTCCTTCCAAAAAAGTCTCATTCAAATTTCCAGGTTTAAAGAAGGTTCCTCCAGGTAAAATCATTTTAGTAAATATATCACAAAACAGTAATTTGTCCCCTCACAGTGGGAAACTGTTGTAATGAACACGTTGCTAGAAATCAAATTTATGGTCTGTATAGACAGGAAATCAATCAGACCTGGTGTTCAACAAAAATAATAAAAACATTACCAGTGAAAAAATATGCCTCGAGTCAAGGAGAAGGAAGATGCTATACAAATGTCCACTGCACAAATTTTTCCTTCTCCAAGTTCTTGTAGGTTGTGCTTCTTATTTTACTTTGGTTTTGGGGGCTTTAGATATTTCCTCCCTTCTACTTTCAACTCCCCAACCAATGAGGTGGCTGGGTTACTTCAGTGAAGAGAGTTCAAGGGCAAGAGCTTTTCTGGTAAGAAAAAGCTATAGTCAGCTCTGCCTCACTGTGCTGTGAGTGGCAGAGCTGGGATGCCAACCCAGGCACACTGGTTCCAGATGCCATGCTCTTGACTCTATCACCTCTTGTGCTGAAACATACATGTTTGGGTCATAAATGTGTAGCCAAAATTGAGGTAAATAAAAAATGCATTTCTCCCCATTTGGTGCATCACCAGAAGTGTCAATTAAATCCTAATTACTGCATCTCAGATTCTAAAAATAACATAGGGGGAAAGAACAGCAACCTAACTTTTAAATCTCCCAAGGCATCTGCCATCTTATGATAATCATTTTATCACATTCAGACAGAATGTGTATATTGTTAGGAATGAAGTTATATAATAATTGCATAGCATAATGTTCTCTAGGCAATGTCTGCTTAAAAGTGGAATTCAAGAGGATGAAGCAATGTAATGGGAGAGCAAAGCAGAAAAAGCAATACAAGACCAGGGGCAATAAGGAACTAGTTTTAGAGTATCAATAACCAGAAAGAAATTGTATGTAAATAGAAAACGTCCTCTGGCTTATTAAATGAATTCTCCAATAAGAAAAGATGAAAGAACCATGTGGAACTGAATAAAGCATGGATCTTACGACAAAAGACCTGGATTTTTATCCTTAGTTTTCCACCAATGGTTAATGGTTCACTTTGGTTAACCCCTTTAACTGTACTAGGAATGAGTTCAACAATAGCAAAATGGGTTTTAAGCTAACGCAGCAGCATCCTTTGCTGCTAAAGTTAACATAACAATTCAGTATATTTTTAAATGCCTCACCCATTTTTTCCTTCATTCAGGTTTTCGCAACATCAGCGCTATTGACATTTTGGACCAGATAATCCATTGTGGGGAGGGCGGGCTGTCCTGTGCCTTTTGGATGTTTAGCAATCCATTGCTGGCATCTACCCACTAGATGCCCGCCGCACCCTCACCTCCAGTCATGACAACCAAAAATGTCTCCAGACATTGCCAAATATCCCCCTAGGGAGCACACTCATCCCCAGTTAAGAACTCCTGCTCTAAAATTGGAGTGACAAGGCACAGTTTTAGATGCAGGGGATGCTGCAACAAACAAGATACCTAAGATGTCTATCTTTCAGGAAGCTTACATTCTAATCCTGCACTGATGGCTGGGAGATTCATTTACCATAACCCTCATCTAAACCAGTTAGTCACTATCCATGACTATCTAGTCCTAAGTGCTTGGATTTAGCCTTCTTGTTACCCCTTCATCAACTAGGGATAACAATAATGCACTTAAAAGCTAATGTAAGAAAAAATTTAATACTGTGGCTAAAAAACCACTTGCTTAAACAAAATACTCTAAAATAAATACAGAATCTGAACCCATGGATACATTTTAGTATCATTAAAAGTGGGATTTCCAGACAACAGAGGCCTCCTGATAGGGTACAATATGAAAAATATAGCACCACTATCAGGCATTCTTACAATAAATAATGAATCAATCAATCAAAACCTAACTTGAATCTAATGAAGATCTATTAGTTTACAGGAAATATGATGGCTAGAGAAACATGTTAAAAGACACCATGATAAAATGACACCATTTTTAGCCTTATCTAAAATGCAGAAAATTCTATTTTAAGAAATGACCCAGGTTCATCAATAAATAAATGCCAGGAAGGGAGGGACATCAGACTTTAAGCACATCAACCAAATGAAATGTGTTGATATTATTTAAATCCTCATTTAACCAAACAAAATGTCAAAAAATACTTTTTAAAAAAATTAGTGAAAATTGAACATGGACTGCACACAGATAATATTAAATAATTAATATCAATTTTGTTGGGTAGGATAATTACATTTTGACTGTCTTTTTATTTTAAAAGTCCTTATCTTTTTCGAAACATATACTCATGTATTCATGGGTATGGCAACTTTAAAATATTACCCCCAAAAATTGGTAGGTAGGGAGATAGATGAAACAAAAATGGTAGAAAGTTGTTAACTTAAAAAAGCAGGACAAGGGGATGATAAGGATTCTTTAAAATAGTCTGGTTTTATCTATTTGAAATTTTTCAAAATTAAACATTTTAAAAATATGAAATATGGAATATAAATTGATTCTAATGTACTCATTGGAACCCAAATATCATTTACCTGGAAAAAAAAAAAAAAAAAGTGTTGGTTATAAAGATGTCATCCTGGGGACCACTGCCATTTGTTTGACACATAAAAAATTAAAGTTCCCAACAGAAACACAGCGTGAGAATTAGTCATGATTTTTTTTTTCCCATTCTTTTACTCACTTCTTTTTCTACTCTCTAAATAGTTGTTCTTCATCTAACCCTCAGCTTTTTCACATTGATTCTTTTTTCATTTATTTCTTTTTAAGAGTGCTGACTCAAAAATATTGAAACCTTTTCTAACTCTAGTCTTAAATATCTTCTATGGCAAAAGCAAAACAAGTGTATCTTAGAAGTTCAAGTAAACTTCTTTTCAAATAACTTTGTATTTGATGTATTATCATCCTATGTGTTTAAATTCAAATGGTTGAAATTAAAACTAAAAATTTTAGCCTAAAACTTAAATAAAATGGAATTCAAAAAATATCCTTCTTGATCATTTCAAGGTGTTTAATTCCTAAAAATCGCATCTATAATAGCCATTCACTTCATGACCCTAGTCTACTTCAAGTCATCTAAGTTCTGCTGCAATTTACCTAACACTTAATGTTCATCCAATACTTACCTCACTTTTGGGCACACTATTAGACATCTTAAAATTTTTCTCCTTTTTAATGAGGTTTAACTTAAATATTGATATTTATGTACAGAGTTGGCATCTGTATTTTGTTAGATATCTAATCAGTCTACTCTTTACTGCTGTTACTGAGACAAGGCTTACCTCAAATACTGTTTCAGGGCACTTGTTATTGTCTTCACGTCCCAATCTATGGAATTCTCCAGGTCCACCTCATTGCATGTGTTTACATCTAGTGAGCAATCAAGAATGAAAAAATAGGTCATTAAAACCTTGAACATCCAAAGGCCCTCTTGGCTGGGCTCACAAAGCTTCAGGTCTTCATCTGTAAAATGGAGAAGATGCAAACATCCTCAACAGAACTACTGGGAATATGAAAGAAAATCAGGACTGAATGTGGATTTTCATAAATAAATTATTAACACAGGAGCTATTACCATAGCTGACTGACTAAAAAGTGTAAGCTCTCAATGATGGGACCTACCCTATAGGAGGGGGGTGTTAATGAGTTACGATGAATTTATCAAACAATCATTATGGACTACCCTAGTTTTCTAAGCTCCTATCATGCAGGGGAGAAAATGACAGATTCATGGCAGAGACTTTATTTCTCCCTCAACGTTGTTTTGTTTTGTTTCCCTTACAATGCATTTGTCTATACAGCGAAAGAAACATCTTTGTAGTATTTACTTTTTAAAAACACTAAAAAGAAAAACCTGTCAGAATGGGACCACCACATTAAGTCACGCAGGCCACTTAAAAAGTTTTAGGCTTAGACGTGAGGAAGGACGGATGACAACTCAGTGCTGTTCTCAAACTCTTTGAAAATAAAGTAAATCAGGAAGTGATGGTTATTTTTCAGCTGAAACATCATACATATGAAGTCAATTACTCAAAGGTCTGGAGATTTTTTAAAGCACTTCAACATTTCTTGATTACAGCAACTGACAGCAATATGCAATAAACTACAACAATGGCAATTGACACTGATTACATTTTGATCAGTTCCTATAATTCAGAACTCATTTGTTACTGAGCTTGTCAGACAAGCCACAGATACCTTCAAAAAATCAAATTAAGCACCCTGATTAAAGGTGCAATCCTCTATAGCTAGGACTAAATAATTCTGTTCTAAACTCTTTGCCAGCCAATTACTTCGTAACTGAATATTCTCTCTCTCATTAAATCAATTATTTAAATCTCATTTTAACATACAAGTCAGATAACATATTCAATCAACTTGCTACTACCAAATCACCATTTTAAAATCCAAGAGGTTTCTAAAGGAAATCTTTTATTTTCAGCTTTCTAACAAATTATTGTTCTGTATTTTGAGAACCAGATTCTTTCTATGGAAAAATAAGCCATCCTTCTGACTTCATGGAATCAAAAGCAGCTGTCACATCAGAAACTAATGACTACATAATGTCTATGTTACTAATCCCCTATTAAATTCTCACTGTTTTCAAATAACTCAATCATCCCTAGTAGTCCTGTACAATCAGTGTATACACGGGAGCTAGGTAGAATTTGTTAACTTTTTTGAGAAACGCGTTTGGATTGTTCATTCAGAACATATGTTTTAAGGTAAATAAGGTTGAAAGTTTGCTTTCTTTCTTACAAAGCAACACTTCATGAATTAGTTAAAAATCTTAAAAACAAAGAGAGCTACAAATAGTTGGTTTTTTTATATGGGTAAACGTTTCATACTTACAACCCAGGGTCATTTTCGAAACTAAATTTTCAGGCTAGCATAATTGCAAAGTGCCATTTTAGGCAGCTGCTGGCTCCCTACTGAACACTGACGTGGGCCCCATTTTAAAGTACTTGAGGAAGCCCAGTAACTGGATGGATATTGAAAATATGCTTTATAATCCAAAATCAGAATTTGTTTCAGCTAGATTAGTTTACTTCCTCTCCCCCCAATCTATGCTATCCTACAAATAAAGTGAACAGGGTAATAATTTTAAAGTAAAACTCTTGGGAGGCGGATGTGGCTCAACTGGTTGGGCGTCCGTCTCCCATATGGAAGGACCTGGGTTCGATCCCCGGGACCTCCTGGTAAATTAAAAAAAAAAAAAAAAAAGTAAAACTCTTCTAAATTATTTTTATTTCCTGTTTTCTATGGGTCCATGTCAATATTCATCCAGCCCTTTTTGCAAATTAGATTTAGAAATAACCGCTGAACTTACCAGACCACACAAGCTTCTGCCACATTTTCTCACAATTTCCCCTTCCTACTCTAAGAATGTTATACTATAAGCAGGGAAGAAGGAAGAATAAATGACCATTCTAACTTGTGTAAGTTCTAATCTACCATAGCTATTGCAATTTATCTTTTATATCCTCACTCCATTTACTAAGAAAACCATGACATTCAAAGACACCTGATCTGACATTTCTCCCCACCTTCCTAACCACTTCAAGATTCTATTAAAAACTTTTACCAGATTGTGAGTGCTCTCTAGGAGAAACAGCAAAGGGGGAGGAAAAGATAAGGACCTGTAAATGAAAGAAAGGCAGTTGCTCACATGGAACATTTTCTTTCAGGAATTTAGGAAGCTTTGGTCCAGGGAAAGAAGGGATAGGAGGCTGCTGGAAATGGAGCAGAGGGCTGCCTGTGGCTCCCAGGGCAGAAGGTAACTGAGAAGGCAAACAACATTCAACACCACGGGGGAAAGGGCAAAAGTATAAATGACTTCTCTACTTAAAGAACTTTTTATGGCCAACTGCCATTACTATTTCCTGCTGGGGAGTCGGGGGTGCAGAATGGAGAGAAATATTTTTCTCTACTTTAAATGCAAAGGAGAAAAAATATACCAAAAAAAAAAGAAAAGTGAAGAAAATAAGCAAGAGACTACACATTCACCCTTTCTTTAAAAATCATCATTTACACATGAATATTTAAAGAACACTTAAAATATTAAAACAAAGCAATATATTTTATGTAAAAATAGTAATAATAAAAAATAAAGTCAATACCTAGCTCTCAAGAATTAGAGAACTAAGTAAACAGCAGTTGCCATCAAAAGATACAAAATAGCTTGAATTTTTTCTCAGATACTTGAAATTAGATTACTTTTAATTTTAACAAGGAAAATGCAGTACAAACAAAATATGCTTTGTAAGAATTGAAATGTGAAATAGGTATATTACCAGGAAGCATAATATTAAAAAAAAAAATTTTTTTAAACCTTCCTAGCACCACAAAATGGGCAAGATCATCAGAATTAACTTATTTTGAGAAAAAAAAAATAGCACTAATTGGTTTGGAAAAAAAAAAAAGTTAAGATTTTGGCAGACCCTCCCAATCTTTTTTCTCCTTAATATATATAACTTTAAAACAATGCAGAAATATGGAAAAAGTTGGAGAGAAAGCATTATCCATGGGGAGTGCATACATGACTACTTAGACTAGGCTCTAAATCCTTTTTTTGTTGTTGTTGTTGCTTTGTGGGGGGGAGGAAGAGGAATAAATTATTTCAGTCTAAACACTCAATTAGGATGAAAGGAAAAAAAATATCTTTAGGAAATCTTAAATTGATTAGGAAATAGAGAATAAATCTATTTTTTTAAATAACTATAGGGTTTATGTTAGTTACCTTAAAGGGAACAAGAGAACTGCATTAATGTTAACAAAAATCCAAAGTTTTGACTGACCATGCTAAATTCATCCTATCAATTATTTCTAGATTAAGACAATTTATGTCATAGAACATCTAAGTGCCTATCACCCCACTCAGTGGGGTTCCTGAGAGCTCCGGAGACACCCTGGTCTTGTATAAGGGGGGATAGCCCCAGAGACTGATGCCTTATCAGTGGGTTCTATTTTGGAATCTGTGCTCCTGAGAGTGACAGAATTAGACTCAAATAAGTCCTCCCTGCACATGGTTCACCAGTCCCTTCTATTCAAACCTACATGTGATGCTGGAGTTTCTTAGGTATACTTCCAGAGACTGGAGCCTCCCGCCTACCTATGTGCCAGGTGTGCATGAAATCTAGGTGGAGCTGCAATTCCTACCCTACAGCTCAATGGACTCATCCAAGTCACCTGGTGAGGAGACAACGATGGGCAATGGCCATCCCAGGGAATGGAGAGGGCCTGCATCTGCAGGCAGGATCATCCCACCCACCATATCCATGGGATATAAGCCCTCTCTCACTTGGAGTTGGAGTGGACATCACCATCCCAGTCGCCTCTGGATTGGGGGAAGAACTATGGACTAGAGTGGACTTGATGGTATTCTCTTGTTCACATATGGTGATTCTAGCAATGCAAG
>JAKSZT010054458.1:22097717-22236441 GCA_026826555.1 Tolypeutes matacus | reverse complement strand
TGGGAGATGTTTGTGTGGGATGTGGTGGGAGGTGTGGGAGGTGGGCAGCGTGGGAGTCCCAGTGGGTTCCGTGTGGTATTTTGGGTAATCTAAGCACCTGTTAAAATATATGTATATATATATATATAAATAACATTTTTGTAAGCAAATACACATATATGCATATATATTTATATATCATTTTACAGATGTTTGTATGTATTGTGAGAATTTTGATTTTTACCCATAATAAAAAAATAAATAAATAAAAATTAAAAAAAAAAAAAAAAAAAAGACAATTTATGTTGCATGGCCCTCTTAAATGAATTACTTAACGAGGAAATAACAATTCGGTGTCTTTCCCTCACGTCAAATCTCTACCTTCCTCTTTGTAGGATGACATTACTGAAATGAATAGCACTTCCCCTTTCCAGCAACTTGAATGAAGTTGTGTCACTCTTGTGTCCTGGGCTTCTCTACTCTGAAGCTAACAAAAAATAAAAAGTTTTCCAAGTCATGAGTTTTTGAGCATTTGGATATTTAGAAGCCTTGCGAGTTGACTATCTCAGGACTTCTCCCATATCAGAGGAAACATTCACCTGAGTTCAGGTTATGCAGGACTAATAGGATTTTATGAGATTAAGAACAAGTTGTTGGATACTTCAATACCTCTGGGTGACCACAGAGACACCCTTGTTTGAACTTTCCTTGAACACGAGCAAGAGAATAAAAATATGTCAGGATCCGTGCAACCGATGTATCATCAAAGCGTACTTTTCAATCAAAATCTCTGACACCAAAAGAGTCTTCTAGATCTAATCATAACAACATCTTGGAAATGAGAAAAGTGTTTCTAATTTTAAAATTAAGTAAAAGCAGATGCTATAGTCCCATTAAACTCTTCCAGCTGCTACTGAACCATTGGCAACCTGAGTTTATTTAATTTGGAGCCCACTAATGGCAAAAAGGAAAATCTGACTGCCAAAACTGCACACCCAAGTTAAACCAGAGAGGCAGAAAATGAAAACAACTCATGAAAGTGAATGCATTCTAATAAGGCTCTCCAACTGATGATGGGCAATTTTTCCTGTGGTTAATAGCTAAAAAAGGATTGTTGCTTATTAAATCTTTAATTCAAATACAGTCAAACAACAGCTCCTATCTGTAACGTGTCAGTTGATTTCATTCGTCTTGCTTATGCTTCCTAACACTGAGTCTTTGTTACAATGCTTTAAGATGTAGACAGGTTTAAATGCATTGACAGCATACCTGAGGGCATAGTTAATATTGATTAATTAAAGTAAGATATCAAATAAATTAATATTTAGCAAGGTCATCATGACAGATTGGTTTGATGTATAGGCCCGCAAGCCTGATGAGTTATCATCACTCCTCAAGAGACAGCCTGCGTTGGGATAAGGGGAGGGAAGTGGAGTGTCTTACAGGTGGCACAGAACTGACAGCAGTGTGTAATGTAAAAGCGCTTTGTCATTCACATAATGTCTGGGGTAATGAAATGAATTCACTTTCTGGCTTCCTCTAGTCTGTGATGCCAAAGAACACTGTGTTATCAGCACAGATGGAGCATGCATGGTTCTGGAGAAGAGCCTGGTGCAAACTACAAACAAGCCACTGTGAATACCAATGAATCCCTGAGAATCAGACCCTTGCTGTCAAATGACAGTTTTGGAAGCTCCATAAAAATGAGCGAGTCCCAGTAGTCTTGTCCAACCAAATGTCCTGTCAGGACTGTGGATAGGCAATTTGGAAGCCATGCAAATCACTGAGACCTGGCTGCTACTTTCGTGTGAGAAGCAAGCACAGGACGACATTCACCCATGAGCTGCATTCTTTTTTCTCTCATTTTGTATTAGGTAAAGAGGTAGTAGATAATGTCTCCTGATGCAAACACTGATATTCTCTGAGTCAACTGTCTCTGCTTGAAAGAAAACTGATCTAGGCAGTAGGAAAAAGAATGGATTCACAAGTATGCTGTACATTACTATGAACTATTAAGTTAAAAGTCAATAAATGTAAACAAATAATGCATGGAAAAATGATTAGAAAGAGGCATACCCATCAACATACTCAGAAGTCTCTGGACCTTTGAACTCACCCCCACAACTCTGTACAGTCCTTGGTCATTTATACCTATTGGAAGAGACAAAATGTTAGCAAAATACAAGATTATCATATCATGGAAGCTGTCATCAAACAGTTACATTCCAAATCTTTGCTAACTCACATTAGCAGCATTTCTGTTGACTATAAAAATATAGTTTGACAGAACTAGTGTTTACCAACTTGTTTTACTAGCTTTGTATGCATGAGATATGGTGGGAAAATAATCTCATAAAACAATGTTTCATGTGAATAAAATATAATATAGTCAATGTCAATGAAATAAATAGTTAAGTAATACTCATGGTACACTGAAATATATACCATTGCAATTTGTAAAGATTCATAAAAACGTGTTCGTTATGTTCATTTGCTACTGACTTTTAAGATTTAGCCTTTTAAAAATAATATGGTGGTGATTAGTATATACAGTACAAAGATATCATTGGATGATTCTTGTAGACCATGGAAATGCAATCAAAACTAAGAAAGTTTTTTTCTTTTTAAAGAGTTGTTATATGTCCTGTCCAGTGAAGAGTCTGGAACTTCAAATGACTATCACCACAAACTAATCAAAAAGAACCAAATCACTGCCACCTCTCTCTGCACAGACATGAAAACAGAGTCTTGGGCACAAAAGGTAAGAAATAAAGGCAAATCAGGAAGAAAGTTTATTGTCAAACATAACTTAGTATACTGAACAATGGCCTTGCTTGGATTCTGATTTGAACAAGTCAATTTTAAGAGGACAATGTTGATGCAATCAGGAAACTATGAGTGTAGCATTAAGGTTATGGTAGAAAATGTCCATATTTTTTTAAGTTGCATACTGTGATGGTTAAGTTCATGTGTCAACTTGGCTATGGTGTCCAGTTATCTGGTCAAGCAAGCACTGGCCTGATTGTTATTGTGAGAGTATTTCATGGATTTAAATCATCAGTAACTTGATTGCATCTATGGCTGATTATACCTACAATGGATTGAGGAAACTGCCTTCAACAATGAGAGAAGCCTCATCCAAACAGCTGAAGGCCTTACAAGGAGAAGTGATGATTTCAGCAGTCAGAAGAGAGAATTTCTATCTCTACTTCAGCCAGCCAGCATGTCTTGGGGAATTCATCAAAAAACTTCTTCAGAGTTCCCAGTTTGCAGACTGACCTAGGGCATTTGGGCTTGCCCATCTACACAGTTGCATGAGCCAATTTCTATTTAAAAATCTCATAATATTTACATTATATATACACATACACACACATATATATCCTGTCAATCTGTTCCCTAGAGAACCCTGACTAACATACATACTGAAGAATTTAAGGGTAAAAGTAACTTTTGTTAGACTTGAAGAACGAGGAAGGAAGAGATAGATGAATCAATTATAGCAGGATCTTGATAACTGTTGAATTTGAATGATGAGAATATGAGAGTTCATTATACCACTGTCTCTACTTTTTTATGTTGAAAATTTTCATAAAAAATGTGACCTATTATTTTTATTTCTTTGAAGAGTTGCGCCTTTCTGGCTGCACGTTTATTTTCTGCACTAAGAATGTTAAAGCTAACAAGAACACAACTAGCTGACAAGGAGATGATGCCTCTCATTCCCAAAGTTTCCAAAACAAAACAAAACGCCAACAAAAAGACCAGGGAATTTGTCTAAGGGAGTTTACTTTCTCTTCATTTCCCTGTATAGGGTGTTGAATACTAGAGAGAGTCTAAAGAATTGGATTCAAGACACAGCTTCGCCCCTCATCAGCTGAGACCTTGGTCAAGGCATAAAATCTCTCTGAGACTGGATGCTACACCTGAGATTAAGGACAGCAGCCTACGTCCTAGGGCATGGTGGGAGGGAAATGAGATGATATGAACATGTGTTAATTATAATGCACCACAGCCACAAAAGTTATTATTGCTTTCAAAAACGAGTACTTCTTTTCCTTTTTGTTCACTTTTTGCCTTTTTATTAATTCCTCCTCACTCGATGTTTTTAAGCTTCCAAATGGTCTATTTTTCCTTCTTTCTCAATTATCTCAACAGAGTTCAAAGAGCCCGAAGAGGGAAGAATAGCCTCTCAATGTATACAAGTCTACTCAGAATGCTGAAGGATCAGTGCAGCAGAGATGCACCTTCCTGATGGAGAAGGCTAACTGATTGCAAGAAAGGAGAAAAATCCAAGCCTGTTGGGAAGTGGTAAAAGAAAAAGAAGTTGCCAAGAATGTGATTCTGCTAAAGGAGAGGGCATGTCAAGTAGTTTTAAATACCAGAGGATTTTTTTCAATACTACTCGGTTAAAGAAACCTAAAATAGTTTGACCTCAGTGGCAGACACCAAAAGAGCAAGTCATATTCTGCAGTCAAACAAATGTGCCTCAATGAAAAGTGCCCAAAATATATGGAGAAGTGAAATAAGAATGTTAGTTTAGCAATAATAATCACTGTGCTGGTAATTACTATCAGATAATTGATCAAGTTCAAATTCATCATCCTCAGAGAAGCAGACTTAATTGCTAATGCATAATGAAAGGTGCAAGGGGGAATTAATACAACTCAATGCAGTTTTTACTTTTATAAAAATGTAATTTAAATAAAGCTCTTACAAAGCAATTTGGAAATAGCATATAAAATACACATACCCAAGTCTTGTGGGTTTTTGTTTCTTGCTACATTGTTCTTAAAGGATCTGGACTAATAAAACAAGAATCCAAACATTCTTTATATCTATGAGCACACACATATTCATACAAGATATATCAAATAAATATGCTTGAAGAATATAATGCAACCATGTCAAGTCATATCAGTGGGTCAGTAATATCCTATCCACCTTCCCTTCCAAATCTCCCTCTTTCAGCCAAGGGGATAACTATTCCTTATCACCAAATATTAAAATTTTGAAATTGTCTTTGGTCTCTCTTCTTCCTCATCACTTTCCAAATTCAGTAGTAACTGCCACTCTTTCTTCAAACTTCAGGCTTATCTCCACCTCTTTAATACAATCTTGCATTTTATGCACACTCATTTATTAAGGCATCCCTTCAGAGAAACACATATATTTTAATCCATTCTGTTTAGTGTCTTTTTTTCTTTTTCAAACCACTTTTTTTGTCTAAACTCCCTCCAGCCCCACTTAAAGAGTTAGCCATCAAATCAAGTCCAAAGTCCTCAGACTGAACAATTACTTAAAGCCATCCACTGTGGGACCCACTTCACCCACTCACATTTATTTCAGAGGATTTCCCTAAAAACTCCCTTATTTAATGGGAGCAGATCACTGATGTTTACCCACAAATAAGCAAGTTTACTCTCTACTCTGTACACAGGTTCATGCTGAAGATTCACCCAGACAGGAATGCTCTTCCTTTTCTCTTCACAAATGTACTCAGTCATCAAATATTTACTCATCAAATAAGTGCCAGGCACTCTTCTAACTGCCCATGATTCAACAGTGAACAAGATAAAGTCCCATCCAAATCTTCAAAACGAGATAAAATCACACTTCTTCTGACACCAACTCACAGTGATATTTCCGTTTTATGAACATAACCCATAATTAATTCCTTGTAATTTAACACTTGATTACATTTTTAAACAAGCCTACCATCTCTTATTCACAATTCCCTAAAAGTCTGAATGCTTAAAGTGACATCAGGTTAAGTCTTTATTTTTCCCTTCTATTCATAGTTCACCATAAAAGTAACTTCTATACCAAATCTATCTAGAACTGTTTATATAATACACACTGTATGTCCCATATAACGTTTTTCAATGTAAAAAAAAATCTATATTCCATACCACAACTAGCCTCAGAATTTCTCATAAAAGAATTGTGAATTTATGCCCTATCTTTTCTCTCCAAATACACAGAGATATTATCTGGAAAGAGACTAGGTCAACCTTAGTTTTTTTAATTTTTAAAATAGATATCATAGTGCCTTGCACAGAATAGTTCAACATGGAATAAAGGTATGGTAAGGTTTGATTTGACTGGAAATAAATTTAGAATTCTAGATATAAATGGGGTTTGGGCCAAAACAGACTTTACAATTACAAACTGAAAACGTCAAGTGAAAATGTCCAAATTAAAATAAATAAAATAAAATGTACAAATTACTAAAACTTTTTGAGGCTATCAAGGCTCACATGTAGATATCATTGCCACTACACTTTTGTATGCATTTAACAAATGAATGGAAAAATCAATGAGTGAACTGAATAAATGATTGATAAATTGACAACTGGATAAATTAGTAAAAGGAATATGGAAAGAAAGTAAAAGAGAAAGAATAGATAACTAAAGAAGAAGGGCTCGAACTGGAACATAAACACTGGATAATAACAGGGCACAAAATTATTAAAAAGGATTTGGGGGAGCAGATGTAGCCCAAGTGGTTGAGCGCCTGCTTCCCATGTACAAGGTCCTAGGTTCAATCCCCAGTACCTCCTAAAAACAAACATACTAAAAAAAACCTTCATAGGAGAGTGGATGTACCTCAGTGGTTGAGGGTCTGCTTCCATGTACAAGGTCCTAGGTTCAATCCCCAGTACCTTGTAAAAAAAAAAAAAAAATGTGGGGGGTATTTTGCAGGTGTATGACTCTACAGAAATAAATGATCAGAATCCATGACTATATACTAACATACATTCAGCTCCATCTAGTAACCAGTGCTTGGCTTGGAATGAGGTACTTAATATTTGTGGAGTGACTGAATAGTTTATTTGCACTTGCATGTGTTGACAGTAAGGGTGAAAGGTCATCTGTGATCATGCTCACATGTGCAGGAATTGCATCAGAAGGCTGCAACATTTCATTATTAGTGAGGCATGTGTGCAAATGTACAATGTGCACACATAAATATAAATTTAGGTTTACATATCCCACCTGCATTGCTAAGACAAAGTCCCCTATGGGAAATGTGTTTATAATTATAAATATTAGATAGCCAAATCCCTTGAAAGCTTCTTGGAAATAAAGTAGAAGGGAAAAAGCACTATAAATAAATGTTAGAAAACCTTGTGAGGAAATACCTAGCAACGTGGCTATAGAATGACATGCTATAAAGGTAACTCTGAGAAAAGCAATAAAGAGGGTAACGAATACTGTTTTCATGTGATAGGCAAATCACAAAAATTTGATATGTTCCTTTAAATTAATGCTCAATTACATTTATAATTAATCCTCAATTTTAAAAAACTATGTTTAAAGGTCTGTGTAAAAATAGTAAACATGTCCTATGCACTGTGTAATATAAAAATAAGCAGGTTCATACCCAAAGATACCATTCCAAGATACTGAGCAATTCATAACGTTTATAACGTTCTGTCAAAAATGCATATTTAGATTAAATTGGTTTTTAAACATAAGTAGAGAGAATCAGGAATGATTCACTTGTTCCATCAAAGGGGCATAACATTCATCACCATAAATTTTAATAGATATTGTATTAACACAATTCTAAAACTTTGGAAAAAGAATGCACTATGTTTAACCCCTACAATGCATTAAATAATGCAAAGAACAGGGTGAGAGACAATTCCTAAACATTAGGACAGTTAAAAGATAAATGATAAACTCTAGCTGTACAAAGATAAGAAGCTCAAAATGATAATGAATAACATTTAACCTTCCTGGACATTGGTCCTGCACTTAAAAAAAAAAAAAAAAAAAAGCAAGATATCCTGGAAACACAAATTTGTTAAAGCTGAAAAATAAAATATAAATTATTACAAGTTAAGTTGGCTACGATCCTCTAAACTCCCCCCAACTCTACCACCTCCTATCTGTGTGACCTGGCACTGGCAAGTTACACAACCTCTCCATGCTTTAGCTTTATCATCTGAAAAATGGAGCTAATGATGGAATGCGGTTATTTTGAAAATGCAAGGAAATCATATTTGTAAAGCATCTGCATGAGCCTTATACATACCAAGCACTCATTAAAAGCATTAATTAGTTGCATAGAACTCAAAATTAACTTTCAAAATAGCTAGACACTTCACGTATAAAAGTCACCCTGGCCAAAATATTTAATCCACAGTCCACTTTCATAAAATAAAGCACATGTTGGGAAGAGAGTCAAAGGTTGATTAAATATAAATGCCTCATAGAAAATATAAGTCAACTGCTCACCAATAACATTTCCAATCTCTCCCCCAGGATGATAAATAATATCTGGAGAGCAGGTAGAAAAACATTACTGACAGCTACTTTCTGCAGGCAACCTATCTGAGGTCTCACTTCACTTTCTTGTTGGCCTTCACATATGGTTTTTTTATAAATCCAACTGCTGAATAGTCGCCCCCACCCTCAGCAGGCACATTTAGGAAAGTCCTTATGAGTTCATGCACATGGTCTTTCCACAACCCAAACACACCAGAGACGGCGCAGAAAGAGGACAGCTTGATACCTGAGCATGGCCGTGCCTACAGAGGCTGGCTGTCACGTCCACTTCCATTATGGCTCCCATTCCAGCATTAAGGGAGAAACATGGAAAAGGTACAAGGCAAATATCCAGTTCCAGCTCTAAGTCAATATTTTTGGAAGTACTGATCATTTTCAGGACTCGTCAGACATATCCAGGCTTGACTCTAAGCCTCATCCTTTCCAATACAAAAGGCTTATTAGCTACTACTTTTCCATTCTGGTCAAAATGAATTGTATATTCCCAATACTATGCATGGTCTCGTTTTCAACTTCAAGCCCAAGATGCAAAGAGAAACCATTTTAGCTTCAGATCAGACAGGCCCTAGACTTATTGTTAGTCCTTGCACATCCACCCAAGCCACTGGGCAGAGTGCCTAGACAGGGGCTAAAAGAAAGTTACAGAACAACAAAAGGTTTCCCTTTTTATTAGTAACACTTGGGGTCCCAAAGTCTCCCCTGCGGTCTGATGTCTACCTATGCCAGAATCTAACAGAGGCACCAGCTAACGCTCATTCAATGTGCCCTTCCATCTTTCCTTAAAAGGCATACTTGGCAAAAAGGAACATCTGGCAGCCTTTGGTCCTTATGGAAGAATTCCACTTCCCTATCACTACTGAGATGCGTTATCGACCGACTCGCACACTCTCCCTCTCACCTTACTTCCACTGCCATAGGACAATATTGACTTGAAGTCAGGTGGCAGGAACCCAAATCTCAGCTCTGCAGTATTCTAGTTTGTGACTTGTGGCAGGTTTAGCCTTAACTTCTTAGCCTCAGACTCCTCATATGCAACAGGGCCTAATAAACAATACATATCTGCTCAACTATCTACCAAGTTATGGAGAGATCAGGTGAGACAGAGTATATAAAAACATAAAATGGGGAAGCGGCTGTAGCTCAATCAGTAGGGCTCCCGTTTACCATATGGGAGGCCCCGGGTTCGGTTCCCGGGGCCTCCTGGTGAAGGCAAGCCCGCCCGCGCGGCGTGGTTAGCTGACCTAGCGAGCACAAGCAGCAAGGGAGGGACAAATGAATAAATAAATAAAATCTTAAAAAAAAAAAAAACATAAAATGCTATATATTAGGATTTTAAATTTAAAATAATAAAACCAGATGCAGGTTCCACATTGACTATAGCATCTGCCATAAGAGATCCCCTGAGGTGTTACAGAGATTCTTATCAAAGGGAACAAATCTTTCTTAGAGTTGCTTCCTGGATTCAGAGATCCATAAAGAAGTTGACATGAAAAGAAGGCAGGTATAACTTTAAAATACCTTGAGTGCTAAATCTAGATGAGCATTTCAGCAAGTATTACTTAAATCTTCCTTCTCCACTTCCCTCTTCTACTATCTACAAATAGTTTCAAACCTACTCTGTTCTTTAAAACTTTGTCTGCTCTTTATTCTTTCCTCATGTTCACTGTGGTTGAGAGCATGGGCATTAAAAAAATTCTGACATGGATTCCAGTTCTAGTCTGCTGCTTTCTAGCTCTAAGAGTTATACAAATCAAATATTTTTGTAGAATATATTGTATATATTAACTCAGCTGCTCATGTAAAATGGTGATAATACCCTTTGTCCCCAGGGTCCCTGTGAGAAGGATCACACATAAGAAATACCGAGTACAAACTGGCTGCTATCTGGCTTTTTGACTTCCCAACCACTATACACAGTGGTTATTTATTGGTCCTCCTTCCTTAACTTTCTAAATCATTTCACATAGACAATTTCCTCCTCAGGCATCTCCCCTCTCAAAGATTCCTTGACACCACCGTCTCTTGCTTTTCCTACTACCTCTTTGACTGTTCTATGTCTCCTTCACTAGTTAGTCTTCCTCCGATCCCCTAAATGATAGGACCCAAAGATTCCAGCCTTTGCCCCATTATCATCTTGCCTGATCATCTTCCTGAATGACCATTCTGGTACTCAAAACTTTATCTCTCAGTAGATGCTCACCTTCTTTGCTTTTGTCTTGATATCTGTCAGGCCTTCATTCCATGTCTCACAGAAACATCACAGGTACCCTGAACTCAGTGTATCCAAAACCAAGCTATATTTCTCCCAGGTCTACTGCTTAGAATCAATTTTGATTTATCCTTGTCCCTTATCTCCTATATCCAACTGGTCACCAAATTCTGGTTTTCTAACAAGTCTCTCTTCCTATCATCCCCTTCTTTCCACTGTCACTGCCCTCATTTAAATCTTCATCATCTCTTATCTGGATTATTTCCAGAATCAATCCAGTCATTCTGCTTTCCATCACCCCACCCCCACCCAGACATCCAACAGTTCATTCCTTATCAGAGAGCTGAACACACAACACCCTGTCTCAAATCTGTTACTGGCTCATCACTGCCTACAGAACTGAGGCAAACTGCAGCACAGCACTTGGGATCTGCCACATTCTGGCCTCAACTACTCACACAGCATCTTCTCCCATTGCACCCACCATGCACTTCTGCCACCATCACTCCAGGAAAATGTTACTCCATTAGGCCCTACACTTTCCAAACATTAACACCTTTGCCCAGGCTATTGGCCCTAAGATATCCTTTTCCATTGACCCTCAACCACCACATTTTCCCTCATATTCTTCTATGTATTAGCTTCCTCATTGCTAAAGCAAATGCCATGCAATGAGTTAGTTTAAAAAATGGGAATTTATTGGCTCACGGTTTTGAGGCTAGGAGAAATCTAAATCAAGGCATCATCAAGGTGATGCTTTCTTCCCAAAGATTGGCATTACAGGGTGGGCTCCCAGTGATCCTAGGTGCCTCTGTCACATGACAATGCGCATGGCAGCCTCTCCTAGCCTCTCCCTTCTCTTCTAGGTTCCGGTGACCTTCAGCTTCTTGCTTCCTGTGGTTTTCTCTCTCTCTGTGTATTTCATTCTGCTTATCAAGGACTCCAGTCATAGGATTAACACCCATCCTGACTGAGGTGGGTCACACCTTAACTTCTTAACTGAAGTCACCACATCAAAAGGTCCTATGTACAATGAGTTCACACCCACAGGACTGGATTAAGTTTAGGAACATGTTTTTCTGGGGTATATAGCTGCAAACCACCACATTCTGCATCATGCTAAGAGGTAGCTTCCTATTGGAGGGTCCTTGTGACATGAGAGCTGGAATAAATCTCTCCCTCCTCAGCACTCACACTGTTACCTTGCTCCCAGCTGGCACTTGGATATCAATCATTTCTTCATATGCCTATCTCCCCACTAGATGCTGGGAAACAATTCCCCATTATCTATGCAATCCATGGTTTATATCTCTCTCACATTTATCCAAGTCTTACAAGTGAAGTTCTTTGTTCCAGACTATCTTTTCAAGGACACTTATATAGGAAACAGCCTTAGAAAAAAAAGAGATAGTGTCTTCCTATGGAGTAAATTCAAATTCCCTATACTCAGAGTTCCTTCTCTATGCTGGAAGCCACTGGGTGTTGCACAGGCATTCTTTGTATTGTCCTATGGGAACTGGGGCTCAGGGTACCAGCACAAAATGCAATACTCTGGCTACTGAGAATAATAAACAGTCCTTGGAATCTGATCCAGGTGTCTTGTGTCTTCTACCATTCTCCATGAAACTGTGGCAGGCTAACTTGTTAGTTGAAAGTAGGGTAAGTCTCAGAGCCTTCACAGTTCTTAAAACTAGATGGAGTCTAATTTTCAAGAAAAGGAACTAGGTGTCCATCATTTTTTCCTCCAATATTTCCTGTATGAGTGTTGACTGAAGTCCATTCACACATGTGGCTGGGATAGGAAAGGATTAAGGAAAGCTAAAATGGATGAGGCAGCAACTAAATAAAATTAAGTCTTATTTTCAAACTCTTCACTCAGTTCAAGGTTAAATGGTGACAAAATTTTTGCTCACATAAATTAGAAAAGTGACCCTTAAACTCAAGGCAAATGCTGGCTGCTGCTTTTTGCAAAAATCCTTTTCATCCCTTCTCTACAGAGATCATAATATTAGGAAATGACTACTGGTGTCTCGCTGCTGCCATCTGCCTCTCCACCTCAGAGCAGCTGCAGCATCAGGTACTAAATCAATTCTAGGCAACCCTCAATGCCATTTGTTTGTCTGTCTGTCTATTTGCTTGTTTGGAAGGGGGTGCTTCAGAGGGAAAGCCTGAGATCACCTAAAAGCCATGGTGTTCTTGCTGAGTCCCTTCCCTCTCTCTGTTGCCCTCTGGCCATTTTACTTCTCAAGGGTCCACAATACACAGGAGAAGGAACTTTGCCCGAACCAGTAAATATTGTTGTTTGCTGCTTTTTAGAAAAATCATATAAAATTACTAGATAAAGTGAATTCAGGTGATTCATTTTCCTAAGTAAATTGCTGCTTAAAAAACCTAAACACAGTTCATCAGTGATCCCAAAGTCATGAATCAATAATGGGACTACTTCATTATGACTGGCCACAATTAATGGAATTTATCTCTAAATAAGCAACTCACATTTACTGGGCGCTCCATAGGTGCCAATGGCCCAAGCGTTCTCTGTTAATTCTCACAACAACCCTATGAAGGAGATACTACCATTATCCCCCTTTAGAGAAGATGAAATCAAGGCACAGAGGTGTTAAGTAGGTAACCTGCCATGGCTGCAGAGCTAATAAGGGCTAAACTGAGATTCCAATCAAGACCGATTTCTGAGTTCATGGTCTTCACCGCTATGCTAAAAGTGCCTATAGAACATTGCAATAAAATGCCACGGACCACGTCAGAATTTGACACAAACACACAAAACCTAGCATGGCTACTCTGATGCAAGATAATTTTCACCAAGTTTTTCTATCTAAAAACTTCTCCAGCACAACTTAAAAATATGCCTTTGTCATTCTCCTGTACTTATCCAACCTCTAATCCCAAATATACCCAGAAGCAAGGTGATTTATTGTAATGAGATGATAAAGTCCTATTAATTTTCTGTTCTCCTATTCTGGAGGTCTCTTAAAAAGGAAGGAAATGGATAAACCACAGGTGACAGAAAGCGAAAAGAAGTATCACAATGAAGCATGGAGGCTCCAGGCTGGAAAAAAAGAAAAAGTCATTGGATGGACAATAGGAAACCCAACCCTAAACCACATGGACCTTGGGTAAATGAAAGGGAACTTTCAGGGAAATGCCATCTCACAGGACTGATTTTTTAAATTTAATATTAATATTAAATTTATTAAATTTAATTCTATTAATTTAACTCTAGGAGTCACTTGAAAGCTAACAGCTTTTCAGAGCTCTTAAAACAAATAAAAGGACTAATTGAAAAAATGAATATTCAGCCTGGACTTGCCTGGATTTAATATTTCGGTTTTGCATTTGCATTTCTGCAGACACTACAAGACTCTTCAGCTCCCTCCCACGCAAGACTGTCCTCTATTTCCACCCACACTCACCTCACACCCATTCTGATTTAAAAAGAGTGAAAAACTAGTTTACTTGCTGTAAATTTCCAGGGACAGCTGTTCTTTATTTTCCTCATTTTGCATATAATTTGCCCTTGGCAATTTAAGATTAATCTGTAATCATGATAAAATACGTTGCACGTTCACCTCGGGCATCTTCTCCAATACTGTCTCCCCCAGAACCCTAAAGATTAATATTGAAACCATGTGTTATAAACTTTTACTAGAGTCCATCTTGAGCTCCCATACAATTCCAGAAGTGCTCTGGAAGGAGAAGAATCCACAAGCCAAGTGCAGTAAAATTATCCAAAAATCTAAAGTTTTGCTTTTCAAAGAGAAATTCACTTTTACATGTGACAAATCAGAGACTGGCACATCTTATATGTGGCTTCCTACTTCCATCTCATGAGTTTCCAGCTTGTTTCAATAATGAATTTGATAACTGACAGCTTGCCCAGACTAACGTTTTAATGCCATACTCTAGAAAATTAAAGTGAATATTCAAGTTATTCACATATGGAAGATATTTTAAGAGAAACTTCATAAACAAAAGTAGCATACAAATTTAGTTTTAAACCATAATGACTATTTAAAAAATAGCAATCAAAGGTGTTTTTAAGCACAAGAGTCTTACTTTGTTTTGCATGTTTTACAGTGCATGCACCTGAAAAAGCTAGGAGGTGTCACGTAATTTCTGATTCCATGAATTTACTTATTCTAATTATTTTTATATAAGTGAGATGATACAGTATTTGTCCTTTTATGTCTGGCTTATTTCATTCCACATGAAGTCTTCAAGGTTCATTCATGTTGTAGCATGGCAGAACTTCATACGTTTTTACGAATGAATAATATTTCAGGAAAAGATGATGTCTTGGACATGGGCAGTGGTTTGGAGCAGGGAAAGGAAGTTATTTACCTGAGGAAACGATGTGATTACTCTCCCAGATCTGAAACCACAAGACCCTTTCACATGAAATATGACGTACCTCTCTATATATATCTAAAATATTATCCATGATTCAGGAAGATGCTGACAAATTCATAAAAGAATGACAGTCAATCCTACCTTTCTTATTTGAAAGTACTAATTCTAAACACATATAGAAGAATGCATTCGTCCAATAATTTTACAATTTGTTGGAACACATAATATTACCAACATGGCATTTTAGTCAAATACCTGACTACTCAAACAAAAAGCAATTGTTTCTTGACTACTTATTTTATGTTCCTAGAAATGAGAAGAGGGAAGCAAAGGATGAATAAGACATTATTCCAACCCAAACAATTGTTAATGTTCCAGAAACAAATTAAATATATGTGAAACATAATTGTCAATACGAGGTAATAAAAGTGCCAAATGAGGAGCACAGACATTTAGTATTTAAAAATTCAAGGTAACGAGGAAGAAGAGAAAGGAAGAGATACATTTAGTGAATATCTACTATGTACAAAAATTAGCTCTTCTTATGTTCATAAACCTAGGAGGGTAGACAGAGTGAACTCTCATCCTCATTTTTACAGAAATTAAGGGTCTGAGACATTAAGAATCCTTCCAAAATGTCTACCTTATTGCATCACGTTGGAGGTTCAACCAGACAACTCCTTACCAACCAAAGGAAAGGTAAATGCTCCAGCATAGTCATCCAGGTGTCTCCCTTCCTGCCACTCTTCTCTCCTGCCATTCTTGCCTAGTGACTCCAAGGCCCAAGATATATCACATTCTTTTAAACATCCATCCTTTGTATATATATTTTTTATTACAGCAGTTGAAGGTTCATGGAAAAATCATGCAGAAAGTAGAGTACCCATGCAACGCCCTCCCCCTCCCCCCTCCACAATACAGTTTTCCCTATTATTAATGTTTTGCATTAGTGTGGTACCTTGGTTACAATTCATGAAACAATATTATTGTATTTTTAATTATAGTCCATATCTTACATTACAGTTCACTCTGTGTTGTACAGTTTTATGTTTTGGGGTGTTTTTATATTCTCGTAACATATATACAACCTAGAATTCATCATTAACCACTTTCAAGTATACAATTCAGTGGTATTAAATAGATTCACAACATTGTGTTACCATCACCATCACCCACTACCAAAACTTTTAAAATCATCACAATAGCAACTTTGTACCCATTAAGCATTAATTCTCCATTCCCCACCCCTGCCCCTAGTAGCGTGCATTCTAATTTCTGATTCCATGAATTTACTTATTCTAATTATTTTTATATAAGTGAGATGATACAGTATTTGTCCTTTTATGTCTGGCTTATTTCATTCCACATGAAGTCTTCAAGGTTCATTCATGTTGTAGCATGGCAGAACTTCATACGTTTTTACGAATGAATAATATTTCATTATCTGTATATACCACATTTTGTTTATCCATTTATCAACTGATGGACACTTGGGTTGTTTCCATCTTTTGACCACTATGAACATTAGTGTGCAAATATCTCATCCTCTATGTTCGACCAACTGCTGAACGTGACTACTACCACTTCTGTAAAATCACTCAGATGTATCTATTATCCAAATCTATTTGCATACCAAAATCTATTATCCAGACTCTGTTGCCTCGGTTATGGAATACTCCAATCTCAGGAGAATTCTGACTCCTTTATTTAAGTCATTTCCACATACTAGTTTTCATATTTATCAACTTAAGCCTGCTACTTTGCTATCCATCACCCTCCAATAGTTACCCATTTCCTTCACAAACACAAATGCCTGAGTCCCTGCTTTCCCCTGTTTCATCATGCTTTCTTTCCAATCAAGTTTTGTTTGTCTTGTCATAAAAAGACCATTCTTCCTCTCCTACCTCTACATCTTTTCTGGGCTTCTCAAAACGTCAAAACATATTTTCTTGTCCTTTAAATCTAAGGAAGCCTATTCCAAAAGACATTTCTCAGTTAACATCAAGTGCTTCTCAATCCATCGACATGCATTCAAATTTTCTTAATCAGTGCAAACTTGCAACCATTTTATTTCCTGGTATACTTCAATTGCTTACAAATCTCTATTTTATCTCCATTAACGGACCAAGGATTCTATGTAACCAATCTTTTAACGTGTATCTCAAAGACCCAGAGCAAGGCTATGTAGCCTGTAATTGCTCAATAAATACTGGTTAACTGATTGGTTTCAGATTAGAACCAGAGTTTAATTATGATGTAATCTTTTACTGAGAGAAGGAAAAGAGCATTGTGCTATTTTCATCAGAAATTTTCTATTTTGTTTGGGTTTAAGTTGGGTTATCTTTACCAAGAAGAGAAAAGCTCCTCATATAGCATGATAAGATAAATATAAAGAGAACAGTCATGCATCCCATTTCTTCACTACAAAAGCAACTGTTTCATTAGGACCGTGGTGTCCAAACTTTGCTACATGCTAGGATTACATAGGAGGTTTTAAAAATCCCAGTACCCAAGTCATACACCCAAAATCAATTAATTTAGCCTGGCTAAGGGTAGGAGTCAGGCATCAGCATTTTTTAAAGATATTCATGTGATTCCAATGTGTACCAAAGTTTGGGAATAACCACTTTAGGAAGTCCTTCTACTTGGTATACACAAGCAAATAATTTCCTAGTAGTATTCACAGATGACCTGACTCCACTAAGACCAGGCACATATCATTAACAAATATTTGTTAAATGGATGAAAGATCAATTGACCTGAGTTCCCCACATTCCTTAACTTCATGTACAAATAACTCTTTTATAAAGATTTAATTATTTATTTACTTTTATTCATTTTTATACCCCCCCTCCCCATTTTTGCTATTTTTGTGTCCATTTGCTGGGCAATACTCTGTGTCTGTTTCCTGCCCTCTCTTCTCATCTTTCTCCTCCTGTCTTCACTGGGATTTGATCCTCGGAACCTCCGCTGTGGGAGAGAGGCATCCTACCGCCTGCGCCACCTCAGTTCCTGGTTTTTCAGTGCGTCTCGTCTTGGCTCTCCATTGTGTCACTCTGTTATGTCATCATCTTGCTGCGTGGCTTGGTGGGGCCTGACGGCACACCTGCGCGCAAGGCCTGGGGGACTCACCTGCTCGTGGGGCCTGGCAGTGCACCTTCTATATTTTTCTTTTTTTAATTTTTACCAGGAGGTCCCAGGGATCGAACGCAGGTCCCTCCATATGGGAGATGGACCCCCAACCATTTGAGCCACACCTGCCCCCCTGCTATGTCTCTTAAGGTTGACCAAAGATACCTAGAGTTACAGTCATTTTCCATACAGGGCGGTCATATAATAAATCAGGCTTAGTTTATCACCAGCATTCTAAAAACCAGACATAGGGAGAAAAACTAGGTCTGGGGACACATGTAAATAATTCTTAGGAAATGAGTGAATTTGATTGGTTATGTGATGCTGATATTTTAGTGAAATGGGGTTTGCTCTCATCTCTAAATAAGAGCAGCTGCCAAATAGTCCCAGGCCACAATAAGCCTATGTTAGTACATTAAAAAGATGCTGTATTTTCTTAAAGTATTGAGGGCTACAGTAAATTTTAGACATTTATCTGATGCTCACAAATAAGGTTGACAAGAAAAATGTCAAGTGTCATTAAAAAATAAAACATGATGGGGAAAAAAGTAAGCTAACTGCTTTAACTAAAACATGAAATGGTAGTTTTCAGACAATGATAGTAATATTTAAAATACAGAACACAGTAATTAGAAACTATTATTCACTCAGATCTCAATAAATGCCTCTAATCACCAGGAATGTAACACAGGACGTGCACAAGAGTCAATTAATGCTGTTCATCAAATATTTCCAGCTCTCTACCTGTTTTCCAAGCACATGATAATGTTGCACTTCCCAGACCCTCGAGGTTGAACAGGGACATGTGACTATTTCTAGCCAATTAGTTTGGAAGAAATATAATTCACTTCAAGGCCAGTGCATTTACTTGCTGGTCCAAGGTCCTCCAAAGCTGTCTTCCCCTTTAGCAAGGCAACGTTTAAAATGGTTAGCTGCTCCATAAAGCCCAGGTATCTGAAAGTTGAACAAAGCCCTCTGAACTAAACAATGCTTCGTAAATGAGAAATAAGTTTTGTTGTTTTAAGCCATTGATGAGAGGTTTCTTGTTACAGGAACATAAACTATGTTATGAGGGAAGACCACTTACAGAATAAAAGATACCAATAACACTGATAGTTATTTGGGGGAAATCATTAAGAGCAATAGTCCTTGAAGCAATTTCCAAATTTAGGAAAAAGCCTCAGAAATTCTATAAAATCTTCATAACTTTTAATAATATGATCTAATAGTTGATTCTTTTTAACTCTTATCAGTCTATTACTCCATTAAAAGCGAAACGTTTCCATTATGGAAGAGCTTTGGGTTCAAAAGATTTGAAAAAGAAAACTTTTTTATTTTTTATATTTAAATAGGAAAATCCAACTTCAAATATGTAGACTCATTCTTCTGCTAAAAACACCCAACTATTTATATATTTATAATAACAATATATTCAGCATATGCAGAGTCTGGTATATCTATTCCATTCAATGCACATAACACTCCATAAAAGCACACATACCAATCAGAAAGCCTTCTAGATAGAACTTTATCTGTTCAAGCAGAGTCAAGAATGTATAAAACATATCCTTTTGGAAAAGAATTTCATTTATCAGAATAATAAGGATGCAAATGATACAATTACGGCTCCTAACTTAAGAAACTCAGGAAAAAAAACAGAAACATGAATGTTCAATTGAGAGATATGAAAATTACAATATTTTTACTAAATTTTGGAAGCACTAGGAAAATGAAGAAATTTGTCAGTTCAACCTCAGTGCAGACTGAAATATGAAAATCTGTCAGCCTGAAAGTATGAGAGAACTGGCTTTCTGTGGGTTAGGCTTATTGCTGGGCAAATCCCCAAATCATAAAACAGCTCATATTCATCTATTATCCAGCACTTGGATTTTACAGGTGGCAGTCTTGGCTTTATAAGAAAGACCTTGTTTTGACGGAAAATATGAATGCAGTATCTCTTTCCACTAAGTCATCCAAAGTAGGACAGGAAGATACGATATATGAGAGTGAATTACATGTATCCATACTTCACTAGGTCTCTAAACAAAAACGCCTTCATCTTCCAGAAACAGCCTGTTTCGCAAGGTTCAATACTGGTTTTTTTCTCAAGTCTGCTGGTATGGCTGCAAGTTCCTATTTTTCCTTAGGGACTATAAAGGAAAAGGTTTTCAGCTTTTGGCCATGGACAGGGTTAGTTTTCCTGAAATTTAAAATGGGAACAAACCAAATGTCTATCAACAGGTGAATGGATAAGCAAATTGTGGTACATCCGTATTACAGAATACTATCTAGCAATAAAAAGAAATGAGCTAAGACAAACAACATGAATTTCAAAAGCATTATGCTATCCATCAACAGATGGAATAGATAAACAAATGTGGCATATACCTACAATGGAATTCTATTCTGCCATAAAAAGGAATAAAGTTGTGCCATGCTACAAAATGGATGAACCTTGAAGACAACATGTGGAGTAAAATATGTCAGATACAAAGGGACAAATATTATATGCTTCCACTTATAGGAAATATATAGAATAAGCAAATTCATAAATCCAGAGATTAAATTAGAGATAATCAGGGTCGGCAGGGGTGGTGAGGATGGGGAGTTAATGGTTAATGGGTACAGAGTTTCTGTTTGGGGTGATTAAAATGTTTGGTAATTGAAAGTGGTGATGGTGAATATAATTATTGCCACTGAACTGTACACTTAAAAATTGTTAAAATGCTATCACAACAAAGCTTTAAAAAAAAACCCACTTGTGTGGCTATAAAAGGCAATACGAGAGATCCTTGTGGAGATTAAATGTTCTGTGTCTACACCAATGACAATATTCAGGTTGTAATACTATATTATAGATTTGGAAGACGTTACCATGGGGAGTATCTTAGTCTAACAAAGGCTACCAATGCAAACATACGAGAAATGGGTTGGCTTTTATCATGGGAATTTTGAGTAAAAGTGTACAGTTCCAAGGCTGTGAAAATGTCCAAATCAAGGCATCATCAGAGATGGTTTCTCAACAAAGTCAGCTACTGGTGATCCTGGCATCCTGTCACGTGGCAAGGCAAGATGGCAGCAAACCTCTGCCTAGGTTCCTGCCATCCCCTCAAGCTCACCCTCTCCTAGAGCTCAGCTGTGAGCTATCAGGTATATGGCTGTCTCTTCAGCCTTGAGCTGCTCCATGAGCCCAGCCTCCTGGGAGCTTCGTGCTTCAGCTTAGTCTGCTAGTGATCCTCAAGTCCTTTCTCTCACCCGGCCAGGTCAAAATGGCAACTTCCTTTCACTGTGTCTCTCTGTGTCTTCTCAAATAAAAGAGCCAGCAAGAGGGCAGAGACCCATCCTGAGTAACGCCTCACTGTCATAGTCCAATCAAAAGCCCTGAAGTGATCTAATCAATTGATCTACTCCAAAGGCCCCTTAACTGAATTTAATGCAATCAAGGGCCCCACAGCCACAGGAATGGATTAGCTCAAGAACAATCTTTTCTGGGATTCCCAAGATTCAAGCTGTCACAGGAAGAAACCGGATAAATGTCAGAAAATAGCTTTCTGTATTCTTTCTTACAACTGCATGTAATTCTATAATTATCTCAAATAAAAAGTTTAATGAAAAAAACATGCGAAATAAAAAGCAAAACTAAAAATACTACATACTGCATGATTCCATTTTTATGAAATGCTAAAAAAGGCAAAACTAGAGTGATAGAAAAGCAGTTCTGTGGCTGCAGAGGCTGGAGAGTATTGATTGCAAAGGGGCACAAAGGAACTATTTGGGAAGATAGAAATCTCCTATGATTATGGTGGTAGTTACAAGACTATATGCATTTGTCAAAATTCATCAGTGTGAGCACTTTTAAAATCAGTGAATTTTACTGTATGTAAATTATACCTCAATAAAGCTGTTTTGTTTTTTTTTAATGGAGGTCCAAGGACAATGGAGGATGAAGACTATCTTAACAGCACTTGAACAAAAAGTGATTAAATGGGTTTCCCAACACTGTTGATTCTTCTAATGATTCGCATTTCAGTACTGACTTCAAACTTTCAGGCTTGGGGGAAATACATAAGTGAAAATGAAGAACCCACACTCTCAAGTAAATAAACAAACTGATTCTCTGATATCTAGAATGTGCTCTTTATAGTAATGTCTTTCCTTCTAAAACACTTACCCAAGCAATGAGCATTTTAAATGGCTTTTAGATTTTACATACCTACAGCCCTTCATGAATAAAATGATTCAGACATCATGTTACCTCGTGTCTCAACTGCACTGATGCATTTTCTGAGAATTGTGAATCCCATCTGATCCAACTGTGCACCTATAAGAAATAGTTAGAAAACATTAAGGTCACAATTATTCATGTGTCTCTTCTTTACAGAAATAGGATTTTTCTTCTTTAAATCCAATCTAATGCTTGTTCACTATTTAAAAAGAAAGCTGAAAGCCACATATTTTCCACTTAAGAGATATAAATCAGAATTTCATATATTTAGAAGAAAACTTGAATTATCAGGACATTTATTACTAATAATTTTAATTAAATTTGTAATTTAAAATATTTTTAATTAATAAATGTAACTTACTTTAAACAGAAAAATAAAAAGAGAAAATATTGCAAATCTTTAGAGGAAGTTATCTAAAAATAGTTAAGATAATCTTTGCCAAAAACATTCCAAAAGCAAATTAGTCAAAAACATGTATATGTTTGTATACACACACACATATATGAATAAATGAATGTTCTTAAATTTCTTGAAAGCCTGAAAACACAAGTTTTCTTTATTGAAAGCCTAGAAAAAGTTCTTAACAGAATTTTAAAGACACATTATTTTGACAATAAGCTTAAATTAAAATTTTCGTATTTTATACCATGTTCTAAGTTTTAAAATTATATTTTATTATTTCCATGATGAATTTAAAACAGATGATTCATATAACAGAACACTTTGAAAATATAATTATATATTTTTTCTAATATAGATACCTGCCTACAATTTAACCGGCATGTTTGCGTATCCTAATAAAAGACAATTCCTGTTTCAAAAACTAAATCAGGAAAAATGAGTAGCCTTAGCTTCTCCATTCAGAACCTAGGGAATAGTAATATTAACTCTGGGCTCTCAGAGAGGTAAGCATGAACAATCCGTCAATATAAACTTTGCAGTTTTTCCATAGTGCTAAGCTTGAGGAGAATTTTGATGAAAAAAAAAAAAAATTGGGCAGTAGTTTACCGATTAGGATCCACTATTCACAAAGTTTTATAAAATGCAAGTATTTCTTTATGCTTAGCAAAACTACTTTAAAAAAAAAAAAAAAAAAAAAAAAAAGCATGCTTTTATTCCTCCATTAAAAAAAAAAAAACAACCTTAGGAAGAAAAGAGGGAAGGGAAAGAAAAAGAGAGAAAAGGACGGAGGAGGAAAGGAAGGAGTGAGCACTCAGCAACAGTTTGACAGCGGTCATAAGCACAAAGAAACTCATGACAAAAAGGAGACAGTCATCTTTATAAATTAGTACTTACTTCCTTCTGGTCTTGGGATGGCTCTACTAAAACCATGGAACAGCTAGAAAACAGAGAAAGGGGAAAAATGTTTTCAACAAATCAATAAAAAGGATACAAGAAGGCATACCTAGAACCATGCAAAAAACACATTTTCATAAACTTTGAATTGTTTAATACCACACTATCCTGCTCTCAGACACAAAATAAATAACACATGGGTACTGCTCTGAGCCTACTTTGTATCTCATCTCCATCATACCGTGCTAGAGGTGGTCGCTAGCAAAAATGAGATGAAGGGGTCATTGATCTTAAGTGAACAGTGTTATAGCTATGAAATGACAAAGAAATTGCTGCATTCTAACCAATGAGATGAAGCTCATTTGTCACCATTATTTCTAGAATCTTATAGTCACAATAGATGAACCTGCCCGTACTTTAAATAACTACATTTGAAACAGTAAGGTAGTAATTCCAGGCAGGCTCTAAGAGTTCTAGCACTGACCCATTATTTGGAAGGCATATAGCAGCACCTTCAAAAATTGAGCAATGCCCCATACAAAAACACAGCAGAATATTGTCTTTCTGAAGGTTTGCCTTTGTCTGTGTATCTGTAAGCTATGGCTTGTTTCTCTAAAGGGGAGGTTATATATGTGTCTTCAAGATTACACTGCCACTGACACCAGATTTATTTCTCAATGACTTGGTCATCTGATTGTTTTGCTATGCAAACTCACTTTTCCATATAGTACTCGAATCTCTGGATATATATGTCCTAGTCAGTGCACTGCCTTTGCTAGAGAGAATTAGAAGGACCAATCTGGATCTCAGTAACCATCAATCCTGTAAGTACTCTCAACTCCCTAGTTAAAACTTTTGAGGACAAACTAAAAATAGAAAGAAAGAAAACTGGGAGCCAATATGGCTCAGTGGTTGAGTGCCAGCTTCCCACATATGAGGTCCTGGGTTCAATCCCTGGCCCTAGTACCTCAAAAAAAAAAAAAAAAGAAAGAAAACTGAGGAGGCTAAATGCAGCTCAAATATAATGAGATGGCACATAACAGAGTATTGCTTTTTTTCCCAAGAGTGACAACATTCTCCTATAAATATTTAGCATCTATTTACAAAATACAACATTTTTTGGGGGTTTTCATTTTTCAAACACCACCTCAAGACTGCCACATGTGCTGGTGCCCCACCACCTGGCACCCCATTTCCTATCCCCTCACTATGTGCCCCCCATTACCATTAGAGAAACATTCTCTTTTGGTCCTTTCATAAGCTCTTTTCTGACACTTCCACCTATTTCCTGTATATAATCCCTCTTCCACTGTTAAACCACCTTCTTTCCTTTATCTAAAACCTGCAGAAGTGGCAAATGCTTTCCAGAGACAGCCCATCGATACTTACACTGGCAGTTCTTTTAGACTCATAACCACTTTAAGCAGTTTACTTAGTTTACTACAGCATTTTCTATAATTATCTTCACTAAATCCTCAATTTAATAGATGCTCTGCCAAATTTTCAACCCCTAAACACCACTAGCCCACCAAAATGAAGTAATGCTTGAATAAAGAGGCGAACATTGTGAATCCCTGTGCCTCTGGATCTCTATCACTACCTTTAATTTATTCCTCAAACCCATTTCAGTATAGACGCCCATTCACTACAGCTATATAATATGCATACTGTAAAACATTAGAATAAACCATAAATTGTTAAATCAAGCAAAATATCACAGCAGTCACTTATAATATTGCCTGTACTATCTTATATTTACTGTTCCATCGCCACTGAATTGATCAAAATGCACTGCAAGCATTTATTGTGTTCATCATCTTAAAGTCCTGTCAGGTAGGAATGAAGAAACTGAAATTTTAGATGACCTCCTCAAGCAAAGCAACTCAGAGTGGTAAAGTCAAGAAAAATCAGAAATAAAATCTAAGGACACACCAGTCTAACGTGTGCTGCTGCTACCTCAAACCGTATTACTAGAATACATAATGCTTCCAAGATGAATGCAAACGACAGTTTCAGCAGGAAATTTTTGCAAATACTTTAAAACAAAAATAACATAAAAATAAACACAGACAAACTCTGAAGGATTTGAAATTAAAAACTCAACCATTGACAATTCTTACAGCTTCTTTTCCACCCAGAGCTTCCAACCACAGCTTCCTTTCCTCTTCTGAAAATGCCTGCATGGTCAGAGAAACGCCGGGCCTGAAAATAACAATAACAAGTCAGGTTATCCTTTGGTCAGTAGAAGCAAGACCTCCTTTTCTACCTCCTAAGGTTTTATTACGGAGATTGATTAAGCTGTTATTTATTAGAGAAATACATGCTTCTTGTTATCCAGACATGTACGGAGTAAAAACAGCAAGTCGTTGTCCACCCCATTCCAAATCCATTTCTGAGAGGACAGTGCTGGTAACTGGTGAGTTTCCTTCCCACTTTCCTAGTGTTCCAGTTTGGTCCTCAGGGCCAGGTACTGATATTTCTCAGTTTAGCTTTTCATACATTGGAGATTTTGCCTGAAAACCCTTAATATTGAGGAAGAATATTAAGTAGAGAGCCATTAAGTAATTTCATTTACCCCATGGATAGCTTCTCAAATGAAACTATTTTTGTATTTTTGATCAAAAGGATCAGAAAATAAATTTTCTGGCAAGGAATTAAAAGGCCATATAGATACTCAAAACCATAGAACACTGGAAATGAAAATAACTGGTTGAAATGGAAATTAAATGTTAATTTCCTTTTGGCACCAAGTTTTTAAAGTTATCACTCCTGTAATACTATTTCACCTCCTTTTAAACTATTGGATAATCTTTTTCAACTAAGGCAAGCTGTAAGATTCAATTGTAGTTCAATAATCACTACAATTCTTATAAGTACTTTAAATCTCTAAAAGTACTGTGACAAGTAAGGAATAAGCAATCCTTCCAACATTCACTTCCACAGGCACTATGCTTTCACCTCACATGATGGTTATAAAGCATAAGAGAATAAATTATTTGCTTAAATTTCACTACAAAATAACTATAACACAAATTGTAATTAATAGGCTCTTATCTACAACCATTTTCTCCAAACTATGATATGTGAAGGAAAAAAAAAAATCCCCAGTATAAACCCTATCCCTGAACAGCAAAATGACTATTGTCTACTCTAAACATTCTTGCATTGCCCCTGGCTGTACCTTGGCAGAGACTGAAGGTTCTACCTCCTCTAAATCTACTGCTTACAGCATCCTTTCAGAGCAAGAACCAAGGAAAGATGCCCAGATAACCAAGCCATTTTTTTTTATCTTTTTCATTTATATTAGAAAAGTTGTGAGCTTACAAAATAATCATGCATGATGTACAGGATTCATATACATCACCCAGCCACCAACACCTTGCATTATTGCAGAATATTTATTACAAATTATGAAAGAAAATCATCAAAATATTACTGCTAACTGTAGTCCATAGCTTACATTTGGTGTATTTTTTCCATAAACCACCCTATTATTAACACCCTGTACTAGTATTTGTTCATGAAAGAATATGTACAAACATATTTGTACTGTTAACCACACAGTCCATCAACCACCAAATGGTTCACTGTGTTATACAGCCCCATGCCTTGTACAATCTATCCAAAGTATACACTCAGTGGCTCTCAGTTTCATCACAGAATTGTGCTATCATCACCTCAGTCAATTTTAGAACGTTTTCCTTACTCCAATAGGGAAAAAAATCCCAAACTCCCTTATACCTCCCTATTGACCCTTAGCACTGATATAGTATCTTCTTTGACATGATGGAAGATTAGAGTATTACTGGTCACTATAGTCCTTAAGTTAGGTTAATTGTATTTTCCCATGTATTGCCATATTCTTACCACTTTGTAATAGTGAGGTACATTTGTGCTAGTTCATAGAAGAACATTCTTATATTTGTACTATTAACCATGATCCTTATCCACCACCGAGTTCACTGTACAGTCCCTACATTATTCTCTAGCTTTCTTTCAATTGACATTTAAATCCCTAGACTACCCCCTTTCAACCACAATCATATTTCTAAATCAGCAGTTATACTCACTATAATGAGTTACCATCTGCTCTATCCATTTCCATACATTTATAATAAACCTTATTAAAAATTCTACATGCAGCAAGCATAAGCTAACCCTCATCCTATCTCCTAGTAATCTATACTCTAGATTTTAACTCCATGAGTTTACTCATCGTATTTAGTTCATATTAGTGAGACCATATATTTGTCCTTTGTGTCTGGCTTATTTCACTCAACATAACATCCTCAACGTTCATCCATGTTATCACATGCACCCCAATATCATTTCTTCTTACAGCTGTATAATAATCTATCGTATGTATATACCACATTTTGTTTATCCATTCATTGGTTGATAGACACTTGGGTTCTTTCCTTCTTTTGGCAATTGTGAATAATGCCACTATGAACATTGGTGTGCAAATGTCTGTCTGTGGCCCTGTTTTCACTTCTTCTGAATATGTTCCTAGTAGTAGTGAAGAACTGCCAACCGTCTTAAACAGGGGCTGCACCATTCTACATTCCCACCAACAGTGAAGGAGTGTTCCTGTCTCTACAACCTTTCCAGCACTTGTAGTTTTTGGTGTTTTTTAAATAATGGCCATTCTAGAAGGTATGAAAAGATATCTCATTGTAGTTTTGATTTGAATTTCTCTAATAGCTAGTGATGTTGAATATCTTTTCATGTGCTTTTTTGCCATTTGTATTTCCTCTTTGGAAAAAAAGAATTTTGCCCATTTTTTAATTGGTTTGCTTGCCATTTTATTGTTCAGTTGTATGATCTAAAGAGTTGTGTTATCTATAACATGGAAATCAAACCCTTACTGGATATGTGGCTTCCAAATATTTTCACCCTTTGATTAGGCTGCCTTTTCACCTTCTTGACAAAGTCTTTTGAAGAACAAAAGTGTTTAATTTTGAGGAAGTCCCATTTATCCATCTTTTCTTTCATTGCTTGTGCTTTGGGTGTAAGATATATGAAACTACAACCTATCACCAGATCTTGAAGATGCTTCCCTACAATTTCTTCAAAGAGTTTTATGGTTCTCACTTTTATATTCAGATCTTTGATTGATTTTGAGTTAAGTTTCGTATAAGATGTGAGACAGGTATCCTCTTTCTTTCTTTTGGTTATGGATGTCCAGTTCTCCCAGCACCATTTTTTCAATAGACTGTTCTGCCCCACCTGGGTAAGCTTGATGGCCATATCAAAAATCACTTGACCATAGCTGTAAGGGTCTATTTCTGAACACTCAATTCAGTTCCACTGGTCTATACGTCCATCTTCATGCCAGAACCATGCTGTTTTTACCACTGTGGATAGGAAATATGATTTAAAAGTCAAGAAGTAAGAATCTTCCAAATTTATTCTTGTTTTATATTTTTAAGGTATTTTTGGCTATTCGGGGCCCCTTACCCTTACAAATAAATTTGAAAATTGGCTTTTCCATTTACGCAAAAAAAGGCTGTTGGAATTTTTATCAGGATGGCTTTAAATCTGTAAAATCAACTTGGGTAGAAATGATATCTTAATGATATTTAGTCTTCCAACCCATGAACATGGAATGTTCTTCCATTTATTCAGGTCACCTTTGATTTCTCTTAGAAGTGTTTTGTAGATTTCTGAATTCAAGTCCTTTATGTCCTTGGCTAATCAAATAATACTAATATTTTATTCTTTCAGTCACTATTGTAAATGTAATTTTTTTCCTGACTTCCTCCTCAGATTGCTGATTACTCATGTATAGAAACACTACTGATTTTTGCATATTAAATTTGTATTCCATCACTCTGCTGAACTTGTTTATTAGCTCGAGGAGCTCTGATGCAGATTTTTCAGGACTTTCTAGGTATAGGATGCCATCTGTGAATGGTGAAAGTTTTACTTCTTCTTTCCCAATTTGGACATATATCTTCTTCTTGTCTAATTGCCCTAGACAAAACTTCTAGCAAAATACTGACCAACAATGGTGACAATGGGCATCCTTCCCTTCTTCCTGATTTCAGTGGGAAAGCTTTCAGTCTTTCACCATTGAGGATAACATTAGTTGGGAATTTTTTCATATATGCCCTTTATCATGTTGAGAAAGTTTCTTTCTATTCCTGTCTTTCAGAGTGTTTTCATCAAGAAAGCATGCTGTCAAATGCCTTTTCTGCATCAATCAAGATGATCATGTGATTTTTCTTTGATTTGCATGTCTGGGATAAAACCCACTTGATCATGATGAGTAATTCTTTTAATGTGCTATTAGATTCAATTAGCAAGTATTTTGTTGAGGATTTTTACATCTATTTTCATTGGGGAAATGGGTCTATAATCTTTTTTCATAATACCTGTATCTGGCTTTGGTATTAGGGCTATGTTGACTTCACAGAATGAGTTTGGTATTGTTCCCTCCTGTTCGAATTTTTTTGGAAGAGTTTGAGCAAAATTGACATTGAATCTTCTTTGAATGACTGAGAGAATTCACCTGTGAAACCATCTGGTCCCGGGCTTTTCATTATGGGGAGGTTTTTGATGACTGTTTCGATCTCTTTTCTTGTTGTTGGTTTGCTGAGGTCTTCCAGTTCTTCTAAGGTCAGCATCAGTTGTTCATGTGTTTCCAGGAATTTGTACATTTCATCTAAGTTGTCTAGTTTGTTGGCGTACAATGGTTCATGATATCCTCTTATGATGTTTTCTTTCTGTGGGGTCAGTAGTAATGCCCCCACCCCATTTGTTTTTATTTATTTGCACCTTTTCTCTTTTTTTGTCAGTCTAGACAAAGGTTTATCAATTTTGTTGATCTTCTCAAAGATCCAACTTTTGATTTTGTTGATCCTCTCTACTGTTATTTTTGTTGTTGTTGTTGTTCTCTATTTCATTTATTTCTGCTCTGATCTTTATTTCTTTCCTTCTGCTTGCTTTGAGATTAGTCTGCTGTTCTTTTTCTAATTCCTCCAGGTGTGTAGTTTGGTCTGATTTTTAGCTCTTCCTTCCTTTCTAATGTAGGGACTTAATGCTATTAATTTTCCTCTCAGCACTGTGTTTGCTGCACCCCCAAAATTTCAATAGGTTGAATTCTCACTTTCGTTTGGCTCGATATACTTTCTAATTTCTCTTGCAACTTCTTTGATCCACTGAATGATTAAGAATGTGTTGTTTAACCTCCATATCTTTGTGCATTTTCCAGTCCTCTGCCTGTTTTGATTTCCAACTTCATTCCATTATGATCAGAGAAAGTGCTTTGTATAATTTCAATCTTTTAAAATTTATTGAGATCTCTTTTGTGACCCAACATGTGGTCTATCCTGGAGAATGACCCATGAGCACTTGAGAAGAATATATAACCTGCTATTTGGGGGTGCATTGTTCTGTATATGTCTGTTAGGTCTAGTTCATTTATCAAATTGTTCAGGTTCTCTATTTCCTTATTGATCTTCTGTCTAGATGTTCTGTTTATTGATGTGAACAGTGTATTGAAGTCTCCAACTATTATTCTAGAGACATCTATTTCTCCCTTCAGTTTTGCCAGTGTTTGCCTCATATATTTTGGGGCACCCTGGTTAGGTGCATAGATATTTACGATTATTATTTCTTCTTGGTGGATTGCCCCTCTTAATATATAAAATCCTTATTTGACTCTTATAATAGCTTTGCTTTTGATATCTATTTTGAATGATATTAGTATAACTACCCCAGTTTTGTTTTTGTTTTTGCTTTTTGCTTACTCTATGCATGAAATATCTTTTCAGCCTTCAACTTTCAGCCAATTTGTATCCTTAGATCTGAGATGAGTCTCCTGTAGATAGCACATAGATAAGTCTTATGTTTTACCCATACAACAAGTCTGTGTCTTTTGATTGGGGAGTTTAATCCATTAACATTCAGTGTTATTACAGTAGAGGCAGTACTTACTTCACCCATTTTGACCCTTGAGTTTTATCTGTCATATCTTATTTTCACCACTCTTTTTTTACACTTTCAGTTACTTTTACTGATAATCTTCATTTCTAGACTACCTTCCAAGCTTCTCTCTTCTGTCTTTTCTTTTCAGGCTGTAGCACTCCAGTTAGTATTTCCTGCAAATATTAAATATAGTCTCTTTGTGGCAGTTTGAGATTATTTTTGAAACCCCAAAAGAGAAAAACTTTGTTTGTAAACTAATCTATTCATCTGGGATTAGATTAATACCCTTTGATTATATTAAATTCAAAGGATTTAAGTTTACTTGATAAAATCAATTTAGGGCTTTTGATTCGACCATGTCAGTAGGGCATGGCTAGGTTGAGTTCCCACTCCCTTGGTGGGCTGATATAAATGGACACTCACTCAAGAAGACACATGGAAGAGGAGAGAACTTTGTCATTTTTTTATCCTGCAGCCCTGGGGAAAGATGAGCGATTTGCCTGATAGCTTACAGAGACTGCTGGGAAAAGAGCCGAGACTGATACAGAAAGCCCGGAAAGAAACAAGCCTTATGCCAGGAGAGGAAGCCCTGAGAGACAAGCCCTATGCCAGCCTGCAGCTGAGATACAAGAAGCCCTGAGAGATGAGCCTAGCCAGGAGAGAAAGGACTGGAAGCCCAGAGGGACAGGAGAGAGCAGGCAGAGATCAGCAGCCATCTTGTTTCAACACATGGCAACTGACTTTGGTAAGAAAGCAACCTTGAGCTTGACTCTTTATAGCCTTTAAGCTTTTATAGTCTTTAAGCTTTTACGCCTAAATAAAAGCCCTTTATAAAAAGTCAACAGATTTCTGGTACTTTGCATGGGTACCCCTTTGGCAGACTAATACACTTGGTAACATTCTCTCTCAGTTTCTGTTTATCAGAAAATATTTTAAAATCAACCTCATTTTTGAAGGACAATTTTGCCAGATAAGATTCTTGGCTGGTAGTTTTTCTCTATCAATAACTTAAATATATGTCATACCACTGCCTTCTTTCCTCCATGGTTTCTGATGAGAAATCAGCACTTAATCTATTGAACATTCCTTGTTTGTGATGAATTACTTTTCTCTTGCTGCTTTCAGAATTTTCTCTTTATCTTTGGTTTTTGACATTCTGATTAGTATTTGTCTCAGAGTAGATCAATTCAGATTTATTCAGATTAGAGTATGTTGTGCTTCTTAAACATGGATATCTATGTCCTTCAAAAGGGTTGGGAAAATTTCTACCACTGTTTCCTCAAATATTCCTTCTGCCCCTTTTCCCTTCTCTTCTCCTTCTGGGACACCTATGAAACAAGCTGTTTTAAAGAAGTTCCTTGCCTTGGATGTGAAGAGTTTAGCTGTTATCCTTGTTAACCCCTACTCAGCCAAAGGAGGTAATTAAAATTCTGAGGGAAAACGTCAGGGGCATGAAGCTTTTATTTACATCAGTTAAGTGAAAACACAATATTTACATATGAGGGGGGTCTTAGGTCTGTAAGAATGCTCCATTCTTGTAAAGAAAAAAAATATCTAAAGACTACCCTAAAATAGTATTTATTCAAACCTTTAATATGTAATTAAACCACAAAAGTATAAAAAGTAAATATTATAATATTATCAAGTACATAATAGAAAGTGGACAGATTTTTAAATCATGGAATGGCAAAACTAGCAGAGAAAGTAGAACCCGAGGGCAAAAATGGCAAACTCTATCATGGGAGAACAAACACAGGGTTTGCAAACATTCAATTCAACAAACATTAAGTGACCGCCTACTCTACTTAAGCAGGGGGTCAGTAAGCATTTACTGAATACCTACCATGTGCCAGGCCGTACAGTAGGCATACAGCCCATGGAGAGCTTACTGTCTAGCAGAGAGAAGAGAAGTTAAACAAATTGGAATTTATTAATTACAGTTGTACAGAGTGTTGCAAAGAGTCAGATGCCAGCCACCTATAAGAAAAAGAGGGAGCAACAAGGACCAGAACAATCAGATGTATGCCCAAATATAGACATTCAACATCAAATACATTAAATAAGAATACTTATCTGTGGGCTAATTCAGATGCTGGTCTCAGCTGGCAATTTCCACATTTGAAAGTACTATAGGAGTATGTAACAAGAAGGCCTGGCCTAACGGGGAAGTTAGACTTCTCTGGATGAGGATGAATCAGCCGAGTGAGAGGAACAGGGCCAGAGTAGTCTGGTAGGCACAAAAGGCTTAGCAAAAAGAAAGAGCACACTTTGGAGAAACAGAGACCAGCCTCAAATTCAGTCGTATCAAGCCAGTCAGAAAGTGGAACAAAAGAAAGCTAAAGTAGCAGACCAGAGTCCAGCTGCTTGGGGCCACATTGGCTATGCTAAGGATTTGGTTTACGCCACTGAAGGTTTTTATTTAATAGTAGGGGAATAACATGAACAGATTAAAACTATACCTAAACACAATTGCTGTTGGACAGAGAATGGATTGAAAATAGGTAATTGGATATAAAGAGATGTTAAAAGACTGGGAAGGTGAAATAGAATGGTAAAAATGATGACAGAGAAAAATGAATGGACTTCAGAAATATATGCTATGGGCAACGAAATGAGAAAGAAATCTATTGCTCAAAGAATAAAGAATAAAAAAAAAAACAGATCAATTACAATTGATAACTAGAGTAAAGGGATTCAGTGAAAGTGAAAAAAAAATTACAGTAAATAAGGGCTTTAAAAAGTACTCTCAAAATTCAAACAATGAGCCTGAAGATATTCTTCATACCCTCCAGCCACTTTTTGTTTTCTCCTATTATTTTCCATTGATGCTCATATATGAGGTGAAATAATATTTACTATATGTAGATGATAGGATACTCTTAACCAATTACACAGAAAGCAGCAAACAGATGTTGAATAGGAGGAAGAATGAGTGATTCTGTTAACTTGGAATACAAGAAATACACATTGAATGATGGAGGGTTTGGAGACTTATGTACTAGAGGGAAAACAGCAATTGTCAGGCTTCAGACGAAACAGTCATATTATGCTGGATAAAAATCCAATATAGACTGAAAACTAAAGAATTATATGCCTTGCCTCCATGTAAGGCAGGGCACAATGACTCAAACTAGAGCTACCTTTAGCCCTTTATGGAACTGCAAAGAGCAAACAAACCAGTTGAAAGATGAGAGATTAAGTAAAAATATATCCTCCGCAGGGAAAGAATTCTATTTCTGTTTACATTATGACAAATAATATAGTAACTCAGAACAACTTCTCCACTTTGGAGAATTAATCAATCACACTGTATGTTCTTCAGAACACTTCACACTTGCAACACATTGCTGAAAGGGATTGTTCACTAGTATTATGTAGGGCTGGGTTCCCATCCTATCACAAGGACACCTCACTTTCATCCTCTATTTGCTGAGCTACTAACATTATTGTAGGAAAAATAAAACAGTGTAATGAAACATGTCTTAGTCCTTTTACATTTCTCAAGTTTCTTTCTCTTCCCTTCTTAATAAGGAATTGCTAGGAAATCATTAAGGAAAATGATAATTTAGGAAGTACTGGACACATTTCAAAGTACAGTATTAAAAGCATCCCATTGTTAAACTAAAATAAAAATATTTTGTAGTTTATGGAAAAAAAACATGTATTACTAATAAAATTTAATGGATATATAGGACAGCATGGTGAATATAAGGATAGCCAAGACCAGAAAATTGTACAACTAAGTGCTGCATTGGTCACATTTACATAAAGAAAGAAACAAAAATTTTATCATCTTCATTTCAAGGCTAAGCTAAGGTAACATTAGTAAATCCACTGGAGTTAGAACTGATACGGTTCTAATTTTTATTTCTTGGAGAAGGTATTGCTACAATTCATTACATTTGTTCTGTCAAGTATGTGGTCATTCTCTTACTCATCTAACAATTCATTTCAACCAAACTAAGATCTGAATACCTACTGTGTGCCAGATACTGTGTAAAACTCTGAATATTTCACCACACAGAGTAAATGATGACTCTTGGTGTGGTAGATTGAACTGTGCCGCCTGGTTTGGATATGTTCATGGCCTTGGTCCACATTCTGGTGGGTGTGCACAAACTGTAAATAAGACCTCTTCAAGATGTTACTTCGGTTAAAGTATGGCCCAACTGAGTCAGGTCTGGCTTTAATCCAGATTACTGGGGTCCTTTATAAGCACAGAGAAAGAGCAAGAGAAGCCAGAGGGAGCATCCAGAAGCTGGAAGTCAATGAAATCCACAAGAAAAAGGAGAAAACACCACCATGCTCATTTCCATGTGACAGAAAAGCCAAGGACCAAGTATCGCTGGCAGCCAGCCCCTGAAACCCAGTCTTCTAGAAGAAAGCATCACCCTACTGATGCCTCAATTTTTTTTTTACTTCCTTAGCCTCAAAACCATGAGCCCATAAATTCCTATTGTTTAAGCCAACCCATGCATGATATTTGTTTTAGTAGCTGGGAAACTAAAACATAGTAAATATAAAGGCAACAGTATAAATTTCATGAGGAAAAAATGGACCAGGTGGAAAATACCACCTTGCCAGGAGAGTAGCATTTCTTTACTTAGAACCATAATCATTATCCACAGGGTACAAGTTGGTAACTAAAATTCTGAAGAAGGCAACACTTAGGTTAAAAAGTTCACGCTCTTAAATCACCATCTCAACCTCTTGGCATCCACTCATTAAAAAAAAAAAAAAAAAAGTATACTATAATGCATAAAGAACTACCAATCATGAGAAGCAAATAATCTAGAGAACTAATTTTTGAATTCTAAATTTTACCCTTTATCTATAGTTCTATCAAAGAATGCAGAAGATGCGTATTCTACCTGACAGATCACTGAGCTGGTAAATTAAGAAAATATACAAAAAGGTAAAAATGGAAAGAAACTTTACAATAATGTGCCATCAGACTTGCCTTATGAAATGGGAGAGTTGTTAAGTGAAAGAACTAAGAAGCAGTCAAAACTTAGGATGGGAGGAATTGTGGGAAGATGGTGTCAGATTAGGCAGGCAGGGATCAGCTCTCTCACAAAAACAACAAAGAGCAAGCCAAAAGCTGTCTGAGGAACCTTCTTTAGGGGTCAGCAGACCACAACAGAGGTACACAACTCCCAGGAGGGCGAGGGAGAGAGAGACAAAGAATACAAAACAACAAACGTGAGTTACCAAACCCCACAGTGCCTGGGAAGGGCTCCCCTTTACCAACCCCAAGATATTAAGCTGGGGTAAAACCCCTGACTCACTGCAGCTAACTTAGAGAACAGACATTTTCTTCCATGTCAGCTGTTACAAGGAAAAACGGAGGGGAGTCAGAGGGCTTTTCTTCAGTGAATTTAGCCACAGGAGCCAGCTCTGAATCTCAACTCTGGCAAGATGAAAACACAGGAAAATGGAGATTTCCTCTCTATGGAAAGGTGTACCGATGAGTCTCCATCTGCTGGCCAGTCTGGAAATAGCATGGACAAAAGCTGTTTTGGGGTGTCTCTGTACTCTAACTCCCGGGAGAAAATCTGTGCCCCATTAGTGAGTCCCTGGAACTTAAACTGGGAAATTTTAAAGTCTAAGGATAAGTTGAACCAAAAATCAAAGAAGAGCTGTGGGGAAAAAAATAAAACAGTAGGCAAAAGAGGGAAATTGGCCATCAGAGTAAATTCACTAGCATATTCAGATGCCTAGACATTAGCAAAAAATTACAAGCCATACTGGGAAAAAGGAAGAGATGACCCAGCCAGAGGAACAAACCAAATATCCTGAAGAGATACAGGACTTAAGACAATAAATCAATGATAATCACACAACTCTCCTAAATTAATTTAAAGAATTGAAAGAAGATACAACTAAAGAGATAAAGGATACTAAGACGACACTGGGGGAGTGGATATGGCTCAAGCAGTTGAGCACCTGCTTCCCACGTGGGAGGTCCTGTGTTTGGTCCCCAGTGCCACCTAAAAACAAAAACAAAATGAAAAAACAAGCAAACAAATGAAAAAACCAAGTCAGTGACGCTGATGTGGCTCAGTGATTGAGGGCCGGCTTCCAACATACAAGGTCCCGGGTCCAATCCCTGGTCCCAGTACCTCAAAAAATACTGGGTGAGCATAAAGAGCAAACTGAGAGGGATGCATGTGGCTCAAATGGTTGGGCGTCCATCTCCCATATGGAGGGACCTGGTTTCGATCCCTGGGACCTCCCAGTGGGGAAGAAAAAAAAAAGAGCAAATTGAAAGTCTGCAAAGAAAAGTAACAGACCTTATCAGAATAAAAGACATGGTGGAAGAGATTAAAAATACATCAAAGGTACTTAAGGGCAGATGTGAATTATTTGAAGACAGGATTAGTGATTTCTAAGTCAAAACATCTGAACTGGAAAAGACAGGAGAACAGAAAGAGAAAAGAATGGAAAAAATGGAACAGGGTCACAAGGAACTAAATGACAATACAAAATGCACAAACACGCATTATCAGTATCCCAGAAGGAGAAGAGAATGGAAAAGGGGCAGAAAGAATATTTGAAGAAATAATGACAAAAAACTTCCCAACCCTTATGAAAGACATAGATATTAATATCCAAGAAGGAAAACGTACCCCAAACAGAATAAATCTGAAAAGACTACCCCGAGACACCTACTATTCAGAATAACAAACATCACAGAGAGAGAGGATTCTAAAAGCAGCAAGAGAAATCAAAGGATCACATGCAAGGGAACTTTGATAAGATTAAGTACAGACCTCTTATCAGAAACCATTAAGGAGAGAAGAAAGTGGTATGATGTATTTAAGGTACTGAAAGAGAAAAGCTGCCACCCAAGAATTCTGTATCCAGCAAAGCTGTCCTTCAAAAATGAGGATGAGCTCAAAGTCTTCACAGACAAACAAAAACTGACAGAATATGTTACCAAAAGACCAGAATTAGAAACACTAAAGGGAGGGCTGCAGCCTGAAAGAAAAAAACAAGGACAAGAGACTTGATAAGAGTGTACAAATGGAGTTTATTAGGAAGGGTAAATTAAAGGGTAAATAGACAATAGTACGACATGAAAACAGAAAGCCAAAGGACAAAATGGATGAAGTAAGTAATGCCTTTACAGAAATAACATTGAATGTTAATGGCTGGAACTCCCCAGTCAAAAGACATGAACTGATAAAACGGATTAAAAATATATGAGCCATCTATATGCTGCCTACAAGAGACTCACGTCAGATGTAAGGACACAACCAGGTTAAAATTGAAAGGCTGGAAAAAAGACATTTCAAGCAAATAGTAACCAAAAAAGAGCTGGAGTAGCGATATTAATATTGGACAAAATAGATTTTAAATGCAAAACTGTTATAACAGATGAAGAATGTTATTATATATTAATAAAAGGGAGCAATTCATCAAGAAGAAATAAATATACTAAATATTTATGTACCTAATCTCAGTGCCTCTAGATACATGAGGCACACACTGGCAAAGCTGAAGGGAGAAGTAGCTATCTCTACAACAATAGTTGGAGACTTCAATACACCCTCTCAGTATTGGGAAGAACATCTGAACAGGAAATAAATAAAAAGAGCTTGAATAATATGATAAATGAACTAGACCTAACAGACATCCATAGAGCATTGCACCCCAAAACAGGAGGACATTCATTCTTTTTTTTTTTTTTTTACCAGGAGGTCCCAGGGATTGAACCCGGGTCCCTCCATATGGGAGATGGATGCCCAACCATTTGAGCCACATCCGTCCCCCACACATTCTTTTTTAAGGGCTCATGGCTCCTCCTCCAAGCTAGACCATATGTTGGGTCACAAGACAAGTCCCAATAAAGTTTAAAAGATTGAAATTATTATACAAAAATATTTTTTCTGATTATAACAGAATGAAGCTAGAAATCAATAATGTATGGAAAAGAGGAAAAATCATAAATATATGAAGATTAAAAACATATTCATAAATATTCAGTGGGTCAAAGAAGAAATTACAAGAGAATTCAGCAAATATCTTGAGATGAATGAAAATGACCTCACAACATATCAAAACCTACGGGACACCACAAAGGCAGTACTGAGGGGGAAATTCCTTACATTAAAGTGCTTACATTATAGTCTAAAGTGCTTACATTAAAAAATAAAAAAGAGCTAAAATTGAAGATCTAACTGCATACCTGAAGGAACTACAAAAAGAACAGCAAACTAATCCCAAAGCAAGCTGAAGGAAAGAAATTGTAAAGATCAGAGCAGAAATAAATGAAATCAAGAACAAAAGAGAGAATCAAGAAAACCAAAAGTTGGTTCTTTAAGAAGATAACAAAATTGACAAACCCTTAGCTAGATTGACAAAGAAAAAAACAAAGAGAAGATGCGAATAAATAAAATCAGAAAATAGCGGGGGGAAATTACCACTGATCCCGCAGAAATAAGAGAGTTCATAAGAGGATATGACCCTAGAAGAAACAGAAGACCTCAAAAAAACAATCACAAGTGAAGAGATTGAAATGAAACAGTCATCAAAAATCTCCCAAAGATGAAACGCCCAGGACCATATGGCTTCACAGGTGAATTCTACCAATCATTAGAGATGATCTAATACCAATCATGCTCAAGCTCTTCCAAAAAATGGAGCAGCATTCACTATCAAACTCATTCTACGAAGCCACCATCACCCTAATACCAAAACCAGAAAAAGATACCAAGAAAAAAGAAAATTACAGACCAATATCTCTAATGAATATGGATGCAAAAATCTCAACAAAATACTTGCAAAGAGAATCCAAAAGCACATTAAAAGAATTATACACCACAATTAAGTGGGTTTCATCCCAGGTATGCAAGGGTGGTTCAACACAAGAAAATCAATTAGTGTAATAAACCACATTGACAAATTGAAGAAGAAAAATCATGATCTTCTCGATGGATGCAGAAAAGGCATTTGACAAAATACAGCATCCATTCTGGATTAAAAAAAAAAAAAAAAAAAAAAAACACTCCAAAACACAGGAATAGAAGTAAGCCTTGTGGATATGGAAAAGTGCATATATAAAAAACCTACAGCTAGTATTGTACTCAATGGCGAAAGACTGAAAGCTTTCCTGATGAGATAAGGATCAAGACAAGGATGCCCACTGTCACCACTACTATTCAATATTATGCTCAAAGTTCTAGCTAGAACAATTAGGATAGATAAAGAAATAAAAGGCACCTAAATAGGAAAGGAAGAAGTAAAGCTTTCACTATTTGCTGATGATATGATCCTATATCTAGAAAATCCTGAAAAATCCACAACAAAGCTACTAGTGTTAATAGACAAAATCAGCAAAGTGGCAGGATACAAGATTAATTCACAAAAATCAATAGGGTTTCTATATACTACTGATGTGCAATCTAAGGAGAAAATCAGGAAAAAAAATCCAATTTTAATAGTGACTAAAACCATCCAAAAAAATCCAATTTTAATAGTGACTAAAACAATCAAAAATCCAATTTTAATAGTGACTAAAACAATCAAATTAAATAAAGTAGTTTCTGTATTCAGAAAACTACAAAACTTTCCTAAAGAAACCAAAGAGGACTTAAATAAATGGAAAGACATTCCATGTTCATGCATCAGACTAAATATTGCTAAGATGTCCATTTTAACCAAACTGATTTACAGAGTCAATGCAATCCCAATAAAAATCCCAACAGTCTTTTTTGCAGAAATCGAAAAGCCAATAATCAAATTTATTTGGAAGGGTAAGGGACCCCAAATAGCCAAAAATATCTTTAAAAAAACGAATGAAGTTGGAGGATCTCACTTCCTGACTTTAAAGTGTATTACTGGGTAGCGGCTGTGGCTCAATCAGTGGGGCTCCCGTTTACCATATGGGAGGCCCCGGGTTCGGTTCCCGGGGCCTCCTGGTGAGGGCGGGCCTGCCCGCACGGCGTGGTTGGCTGACCCGGCGAGCACGGGCAGCAGGGGGGTGGATGAATGAATAAATAAATAAAATATTTTTAAAAAAAATAAAAAATAAAAAATAAAGTGTATTACTTAGCTACAGTGATAAAAACAGCATGGTACTGGCATAAAGACAGACACACTGATCAATGGAACTGAATCAAGAACTCAGAAATAGTCCCTTTGACAAGGCTGTTAAGCCCACCCAGCTGGGCCAGAACAGTCTACTCAGCAACTGGTGCTGGGAGGACTGGATAGCCATATCCAAAAGAAAGAAGACCCTTATCTCACACCTTACACAAAAACTAACTCAAAATTGATCAAGAACCTAAATATAAAAGCGACAACCATAAATCTCAGAAAAGAAAATATAGGAAAACTTCTTCAAGATCTTGTGGTAGGTGGTAGTTTTTAAAATCTTATACCCAAAGCACAATCAACAAAAGAAAAAATAGGCAAATGGGATTTCCTCAAAATTAAACACTTTTGCACCTCAAAGAACTTTGTCAAAAGGGTGAAAAGGCAGCTGACTCAATGGGAGAAAATATTTGGAAATCACATATTCAGTAAGGGTTTAATATCCATGATACATAAAGAGATCATACAATTCAACAATAAAATGACAAACTATCCGATTAAAAAATAGGCAAAAGATTTGAAAAGACAATTGTCCAAAGAAGAAATTCAAATGGTGAAGAAACACATGAAAAAATGTTCAATATCACTAGCAATTAGGAAAATGCAAATCAAAGCTACAATGACGTATCATTTCACACCTATTACATTGGCCACTATTAAAAAGTAAGAAAACTGTAAATGTTGGAGAGGATATGAAGAGAAAGAAATGCTTATTCACTGTTGGTAGGAATGCAGAATGGTACAGTCTCTGTGGAAGACTGTTTGACAGTTCCTAAGGAAGTTGAATATAGACTTGCCATGTGACCTGGCAATACCATTGCCATGTATATACCCAGTAGAATTGAGAGCAGTGACACAAATAGACATCTGTACACTGATGGTCACAGAAGCATTATTCATGATAGGCAAAAGTTGGAAACAACCCAGGTATCCATCAACTGATGAATGGATAAACAAATTGTAGTGTATACACATGATGGAATATAATGCAGTGGCAAGAAGAAATGAAGTGATAAAGCATATGACAACATGGATGAACCTGGAGGACATTATGTTGAGTGAATCAAGCCAGACACAATAGGACAAATACTGTATGGTTGCGCTATTATGAACTAAATATTTTACATATACTCATGGAATTAATAAGAAGAACATAGGTCACCATAGAAACAGAATGAGGGTAGAGAATGGACAGCTGATGGTTAATTTGTGCAGAATCGGTTAAAAGGCTGTTTATAAATCTTTGGAAATAAATGGAAATAGTGAGAGAACATCATGCTGTTTGTGACTAGGAGAGTTAGTATATGGGTATGACAGTGGTTGAAAGGGAAAGCCTAAGGACATTTATATTACTAGAAGAAAAGCTAAAAACTGTAACATGGGAATGTATGTATCCACATTATATATGGGTAATACTACATATATAAGACTGTTTTTACAAAATATAAATACAAATACACTAGAGAGAAGGAAAAAGAACAGCAGCTATGAACGGCAGGGGAAGCATAGAGTGATTGAAAGGTGATGAGTTTTGTTTGGTTGGTTGGTTTTTGTTTATAATTATTATTATTATTATTACTGGAATAACAAAAATGCTCTAAAAATGACTGGAGTTATGAATATACAACTATATGATTAAACTGAATACCATCAATTGTATACATTGGATGGATTTATGCTTTATTAGTATGTATCAATAAAATTGATTTTAAAAAAACTTATGTGGTAATAATCATGAATATTCTAATGCATATCTAAGAGGAATGTTGAAAAGTGAAAAATAAAACCAAGTCTGGCACTGAATTTTATCACGATAAGAAAAAAAAGCCAAAGCCAAACAAGAGATTTTTTAAAGTTACAGAGATGTAGCAATGGTAATCATTTACTCATAAGGATTCCTGAAAAAATACATAACGTACAAGTTGATGAATCAGTCATTTTTCCAGAAATGATGAAAGTATGTTTCGTGATCTTATACTCTTACCAAGGATGAAGACTTTACAATAACTTCTTTCTTCTGTCCACCAAAAAGATGTTTCAAATAGAGCAAACAAGCAATGACAGAGCCAGAAAAATTAGAATTATATGCTCTGATAAAAGTGAATTTAAAAATTAAGCAGAGAAGGGTCGGATGTGGCTCAACTGGTTGGGCGTCCGTCTCCCATATGGAGGGACCCGGGTTCGATCCCCGGGACCTCCCGGTAAAAAAAACAAACAAACAAACAAAAAAATAAAATAAAATAAAAATTAATCAGAGGGCAGATGTGGCTCAAATGGTTGGGCATCCATCTCCCATATGGAAGGACGTGGGTTCGATCCCCAGGACCTTCCAGTAAAATAAACAAACATATAGAAGGCGCACAGGCCTCCAGGACCCACAAGCAGGAGCACCATCAGGCCCCGCGAGTAGGTGAGCCCCCAGGCCCCATATGGGGGTGCACCGCCAGGCCCCATATGCGGGTGCGCTGTCAGGTCGCACCCCCAGGTCCCGCAAGCGGTTGTGCCATCAGGTCCCGTGCACAGGTGCACCGCCAGGCCCCACACGTGGGTGCGCCACACACAACAAGATGATGACGTAATAGGAGAGTGACACAAGGGAGAGCCAAGACGAGACGCACCAAAAAAACAGGAAATAAGGTGGTACAGGTGACAGAATGCCTCTCTCCCACATCGAAGTTTCCCAGGATCAAATCTCAGTGAAGACAGGGGGAGAAGGATGAGAAGAGAGGGCAGGAAACGGACACAGAGAATTGCCCAGCGAATGGACACAGAAACAGCAAAAACGAGGGGGCGGGGATTAAAAATGGATAAAAAAGTAAATCTTAAAAAAAAAAATTTAATCATCAGAGGACTGTTGCTTCTGCTAAGAATGTAGAAAGTTAGAAGAGAACATTGTTCTTATCCTAACAATAAGAATATGACGGACAAACTATAATATCATCGTTTAAAAATATATCTGAGAGATACACTGAGGGAGCCAGTGTAGCTCCATAGTTGAGCACTGGACTCCCACCTACAAGGTCCTAGGTTCAATCCCCAACCTTGGTACCTCCAAACAAAACAAAAGAAAACAAAATCTGAAAGCTGAAGATGCAAAGAAACCTAATGAACTAAAATCCAGAAAGAGATAAACCCCTCCTTGGAGAAAAGAGGCCACTCTCACTAACAAAGCTGCTTTCATCCTTGGTTAAGCAGCAGTACAAAGAGGAAGCCATCAGAAATGAAGAAAATAATGAAATTTTAAAAAATTCTTAACAGAGTCTGCACACACCTTCCAACTCTTTTCCATGAGATTCTAACAAATATTCATAAGAAAGTCTGAGAGCAGGTCAAAATTGCTGAAAGAGACACTCCTCCCCTCCTCCCCCCCCCCCCCCCCCCCCCAATGCATTTGCTGAGTATGAAGGCAGAGTTTGAGAAAACTAACTAAGAGAAAAACCCCAGGAACGCCATGGTTTCTCTGAGTAAGACACAGTGGCCTCCTGTGACTAGGGTAGAGGTAGGAGAACTGATAAAGATGACCATGAGGCACAGACATTTGGAGCCTCTGAAGGCTAAGGGCAGGACAGAGCTAAGAAAAATGTTTCAAAGAAGTTTCTGACCATATCCTCAAATCATAGGAAGACAATGATAAACTGAATATAATTAAAGAACAACAAAGCCCAATTCCAGCTCAACTACAAAATAAATGGACTCAGTCCTAAACTCTAGTGAACTGACAGAAGAATGGACATGCCCTTTCTGTGGCATAAATATTATTTACTTTAGTCTCCACTATTCTTTTACACACAGTGTGACAGTTTGAAGTTCTTTTATGAATCCTAAAAAAGAAAAAGATTATGTTCTTAAACTAATCTACCCTTGTGGGAATGGTACCCTTTGATTGCATTAGATTCACTTTAGATCACTTGATTAGATTGCTTTTGATTGGACTGAGGTGTGACTCAGATTCGGTCTCCACCCTCTTGCTGGATCTTATATAAATGGAGACACAGAGAGAAAGGAAGTTGTCATATTATATTGATCCTACCAAGTGAGAGACAGGACTGCAGAAAAACAAAGACACTTTGAAAGGCTGAGATAGGTCCCAGAGTCTGGAACCAGCAGAGTTAAGAGGCACAGAAAGAGGCCCCCAAGGGGCTGGGCCCATATAGCAGGACCACAGTGGAGGAGACAAGCCCTGCCATATGCCTGACGGTTACATGGCAGGACACAAAGATCGACAGCACCTGACTTTGGTGAGAAAGCAGTTCTGATGGTGCCTTGATTTGGACATTTCATGGCCTCAGAACTGTATGTTTTTACCCCAAATAAATCCCCCTTTTAAAAGCCAACCATTTCTGGTACTTTGCATTACAGCCCTGTGGCAAAATAATATACACAGTATTTGGCTTTCAACCAAAAAACTGAGACGTGCAATGAAGAAAATGTAATCCATCATCAAGAAAAGAAGTAGTCAAGTAAACCAGACCCAGAGAAAACCCAGATATTAGGGGAAACATTAGACAGAAATCCAAAAATAACTATGTTAAAGGATTCAGTACAAAAGGTGGTTGACAGGTATGAACTGATGGGGAATTTCAGTAGAGAGATGGAAACTATTATAAAGAGGCAAATGGATATGCAAGAAATCAAAGATACAGTAACAGTGATTAGGACAAATAGAAAACAAATATCAAGATGGTAGGTGTAAACCCAAACATCAATAATTACATAAAATATAAATGACTTAAATACCTTGCTTAAAAAGTAAAGACCCAACTATGAGCTATTTATAATAAACAAAGTTCAAACATAAAGACATAGACAGGTAAAAGGAAAAGTATGAATAAAAAGATATATGATATAAACACTAAGCATAAGAAAGCTGATGTGGCTATTTAATATCATACAAAAGTATATTTCAAGACGAAGATTATTAGCAGAGATAAGACATTTCACAATGATAAAAGAGTCAGTTCATAAGAAGACAATCACAAAAGTCCATGCACTCCCCCCAAAAAAGTTCTCAAATTCACAATGCTTGAAATAAAAATTGGAAAATTCAAAGGGAAACAGGCAAGTCATAACCACAGCTGAAGATTTTAACATCCCTATTTAGTAATGGATAGAACAAGTAGACCCAAAAACTTAAAAACAAATAGCAAAGATTTGAGCAACAATATGTAATAACACGAGAACACCACACCCAACAGTAGAAAACTCATCCTTCTCAAGAGCACATGTAACATTTGCTAAGATATGTCACATTTTGGGAAATTTACATGGAAATATACTGGCTATTACATGGGAAAAAATAAATAAGCCTCAATTTCTACCTCATACAATACATAAAATTCATGATAGAACAAAATGTAAAAGATAAAAGTATAAAGCTTTTATAAGAAAGTATCTTCAGGACCTTGAGGTAGACAATTTCTTAGCATGGAGGCAGAAAGCACTAACCATAAAATTTTAAATACTTAACATTATACTATAGTTAATATGCTACATAAATATTATTTTCCAGTCCAATTGCATGAGCTTCTAGAAGCAACATGTTCTCAATTCACTCTTTTAGAATAACAAGCAGACAAGTACAGTACCATGCATGTGGATGCTAAATAAAATAATTGGTATAAAAGCACCCCAAAACACATAATGCTTCAGATACAGAGGTGATTTCATCTCCCCCTCATCATCATGAAAATATAAATGCGTGAATTGTAAAAGTAAGAAGTATCTTGTCATCATTTCAAGATTGATATACTAGGAACCAGGCAAAATCAAACCAAATATATTACCTGAAATGTCAGATTAATGAAAGCAAAATGGGAATAATTTTCTTTAAGCAATGCCTGAAAGTGAGATGTGGGAGAAATTCAGAGCATGGTTATTAGATATCAGGCATTTGTGTGCGGGTCACAGAGCAATGTGGCATGCAGGCCAATGGAGCTAAAAGCACATTATATAATTGTTGGGGTGCAGGGAGTGAGGGCGGGTGGGACGGGTTGCAATTTCAACCTTCAGGGAAGAAAGCTGCATCTCCTGAGAGACTACAGTTTGCCATGAAGAAAACAACTACATGCAATACTATTTCTCCAAGCTAAAATGAGTCACGTGATCGTTCACAGCCCAGGGTACTTGAACTTTGCTTGGCACGAAGAAGTGAATCCTTACTGTCATTTTAAGAGTTTTATTTTAGCTATTCTTTGTAGTCTATTTCAGCAGATGTGCTTTTTTTTTTTTTAACAGCCTGAAATGCAATTCACATACCATAATTTTCATCCATTTAAAGGGTAAAAGTCAATGATTTTTAGTATATTCACAGAGTTGTGAAAACACCACCAAAATCAATTCTAGAACATCTTCATCACCCCATTATGTAACCCCATACCCATCAGCAGCCACTCCCCATTTTTCCCCAATACCCTCAGCCCCAGGAAACTACTAATATACTTTCTGCCTCTACAGATCTACTCTAGATATTTTACGTAAATAAAATCATACAATAAGTGGCCTTTTGTGACTGAATTCTTTCACTTAGCAGCACAATGTATTCACGGTTCATCCACGTGGTACTATGATTAAGGACTTCATTTCTTTTTATTGTCAAATAGTATTTCATTGTATGGCTATACCACATTTTATTCATCCATCAGTAGATATTTGGGTTCTTTCTACTTTTTGACTTTTATGAATGCTACTACTATGAACATTGATGTACATGTTTTTGAGTGGGTATAGGTCTCCATTTTTCTTGGGTATATACCTAGGAATAGAATTTCTGGGTCATATAGTAATTCTATGTTTATCATTTTGAGGAACTGCCAAACTGTTTTCCAAACTGACTAATACCACCATTTTAAATTTCCACCAGCAGTGTATAAGGGTTTCAAATTCTCAACATCCACAGAAACACTTATTATCTATCTTTTTTTTATTACGGCCTTCCTAGTGAGTGTGAAGTGGTAGCTCATTATAGTTTTGATTTGTATTTCCCTAGTGACTAATGATGTCATTCTTTTCCTATGCTTAATGACCACTTGTATATTTTCTTTGGAAAAATGACTATTCAAATCTTTTGCCCATTTTTAATTGGGTTATTTATCTTTTTATTATTGAGTTGTAAGAATTTTTACATATTCTGGAGATAAGTACCTTATCATATGTATGATTTGCACATGTTTTCTCCCATTCTGAGGCTGTCTTTTCACTTTCTTTGATATTCTTAGCACCATACGATCTTAAATACTGCTTCTTAGCTCAGAATATACTCAAAGAAATCTTTTAGTGAATTGAAGAAGAAAATATGTAGCACACATCCATCTAACCATAATCAAAGAGGTAATGGCTAGTTGTTTCCCACTTCCCTAAAGGCCAATCTCCTCTTCATTCTCTGTAATTAATTCCCCAAGTATTACAAAAGTCCTTGGTTGCCCAGAAACACAAGGAAGCATTCCTCGGCCTCTCTTGCAGATAGCTATAACCTTCTAACTTTGCTCAGACCAATGGTATTTGAGCAAAAGTAATGTGTGAAACCTCTGGAAAGTGTTCTTAAAGCAATAGAAAGTATTAGATGACAAATGGGAGCAAGTATCTTAGACCCGAGGTGATCTGTGGAAGGTAATCCATGCACAAGAGGGAGTGGGCTCTGATCCTTAGAAGCGTTATATCAAAACTGCTCTGACTACCTCTGGACTTCCTGAGAAAGAGAGAAAATAAACTTTACACTGTTTAAACCATCATTATTTCAAGTTTTTCTATTACACGCAATCAAACACAATCCTAACAAATACAGCAAATTAAGCAAAACCATTTGATCAACATATACACAGATCAAATGCAAGCCCAGGTCCCATTTTGTAGTTTATTAAGTATCACCTACTGTCAAAATGCTACATGGATAATCAGCAAGATGGTGGCAGAGTAAAGAGCTCCTGGACTCAGCTTGTGCTACAGGGCAGTCAGTAATCACCCAGAGCTATCTAAAGCACATGTTTGGGGACTCCAGGAGACCAGAAGAGCATCCTGAAACATCCTAGAAAGAATGGAAGGAGGAGACTGCCCATCTGCAGAGAAGATTCATAAGTAGAGCACTCCAAGCCACAGAGGCTGGTGCCCATCGTCCACTGAAGGAACAAGCTGCCTTGGGAGCTGTTTCACGGCTGGAATTGGAAGATCCACTTCCCAAAAATGGGGGAAAAGAGATGGTTGAGCACCAACTTCAGCTACTGATTAGTAAATTCAGCTGGCTAAAGTATAATCCTAAAAACAGCGAAAGTTTGAACCCATCCAAGTCAGAAAGAGGCCAGCAGCCGCCATTTTAAATCTGCCCCTGGCATGAGGGGAAACAGGGCTGACTGAAAATCACATTGACAGTAGAGGCTGGTTTCTTTCTAGGCTTCAGCCCCACCTCTAGCAGGGAGGAAGCTAGTGGGCCCCGCACCGCCTCTCCAGGTAAATGCAGGTACATTTGGCTGGCACAGACTGAATACTCAGAAGTCAACCAGGGCAACTGCAGTCATCTTAGGCCCGCATGGCACAGATTGTTGCCCATACCTGGAGCTCCATCCCTGCCCCAGAGAGGGGAGAAAAGGGCGTGAGGCTTCATCAGTCTCTCTGGGAAACTACAGTCTAAGCCTGCACAACTTGGATCATTACACATGGCTGTGGCTCTGTCCCTACCCCTGGCAAAGGAGAAAGTTGGGAGAAGATTCATCAGTCCCCAGGGGCAATGAGGGCAGCTTGAGCCTCCACAGCTTGAAGCACCAATTACATCCTTGGCTCCTACTACACAACTAGCAAGGGAGAAAAGGGTAAGAAAGCTCTAAACTAAAGAGAGAAACTGCACCCAGAATAAATACATCTAGTAAGCCAGATGCCAAGACACCACAAAAAATTACAACCCACACCAAGAAACAGGGAGGTATGGCCCAGTTAAAGGAACAAGATAAGCCTCCAGATGACATAAAGGAGTTGAGACAACTAATCAGAGATTTTCAAACAAATTTCCTTAATAAATTCAATGAGATGGCTAAAGAGGTTAAGGATATTAAGAAGACACTGGATGAGCACAAAGAAGAATTTGAAAGCATACATAGAAAAATAGCAGATCTTATAGGAATGAAAGGTGCAATAAATGAAATTTAAAAATACACTGGAATCATATAATAGCAGATTTGAGGAGGCAGAAGAAAGGATTGGTGAGCTTGAAGAAATGGCCTCTGAAAGTGAACATTCCAAAGAACAGATGAAGAAAAGAATGGAAAAAATTGAGGAAGTTCTCAGGGAACAAAACAACAGCAAGAGACATGCAAACATACGTGTCATGGGTGTCCCAGAAGGAGAAGAGAAGGGAAAGGGGGCAGAAGGTATACTTGAAGAAATATTGGTAGAAAATTTCTCAACCCTACTGAAGGACATAGATATCCATGTCCAAGGATCACAACGTACTCCAATCTGAATAAATCTGAATAGACCAACTCCAAGATGCATACTAATTGGAATGTCAAATGCCAAAGACAAGAGAGAACTCTGAGAGCAGCAAGAGAAAAGCAATGCATAACATATAAGGGCCACCGAATAAGATTAGATGCCCACGTCTCATCAGAAACCATGGAGGCAAGAAGACAGTGGTTTGATATATTTAAGATACTGCAAGAGAAAAACTTGTAGCCAAGACTCTTATATTCAGCAAGACTGTCTTTCAAAAACGAAGGCGAGTTTAGAATATTCACAGATAAACAGAAACTGAGAGAGTCTGTAACCAAGAGACCACCTTTGCAGGAAATACAAAAGGTCATGCTACAGCCTAAAAAGAAAAGATAGGAAAGACAGGCATGGAAGAGAGTCTAGAAATGAAGATTATATCAATAAAAGTAACTATAAGTGTCAAAAGTGGTGAAAATAAAATATGAAAGATAAAACCCAAATATTCAGGAATAAACTTAATCAACAATGTAAAGCACTTGTATTCAGAAAACTACAACTCACTGTGAAAAGAAATAAAAAAAGAACTAAATAATTGCAAGAACATTCCATACTCATGGATTGGAAGACTATCATTAAGATGTCAATTTCACTCAAATTGATATATAGATTCGATGCAATCCCGATAAAAATTCTACCAGCATTTTTTAAATAAATGGAAAACACCATCATCAAATTTATTTGGAAAGGTAAGGGCTCCTGAATAGCCAGAAACATCTTAAAAAGGGAAAGCAAAGTTGGAGGACTCTCACTTCCGGACTTTAAATCATATTATCTAGTTACAGTGGTAAAAACAGCACGGTACTGGCATAAAGATAGACACATAGACCAATGGAAGCAAATTGATGGTTCAGAAACAGACCCTCACATCTAGGGTCAAGTGATTTTTGACAAGCCTGTCAAACCCACCCAGCTTGGTCAGAAAAGTCCATTCAACAAATGGTGCTGAGAGAACTGGATATCCATAGCCAAAAGAAGGAAAGAGGACCCCTATCTCACACCTTATATAAAAATTAACACAAAATGGATCAAAAACCTAAATATAAAAACAAGAACCATAAAGCTTCTAGAAGAAAATGTAGGAAAATATCTTCAAGACCTGGTGGTAGGTGGTAGACTCTTAAAGGAGATAAGGGGAGGACAGAGATGGACTACTAATGTTTAATGTATGTAGAAGTTTTAATTAACTTTACTGTAAAAGTGTGGAAATGTATAGAGTTGATGGTAACACATTATTGTGAGTAACAGCTGGTTTATAAATGAGAATGTGGCTGAAAAGGTAGTCTAGGGAATGTTAATGCCAATTGAAAGAAAGCTAGAGAATAATCTAAGGATTGACTAACACAATAAACTCAGAGGTGGATGAGAATTGTGGTTGATGATACAGATGCAACAGTATCCTCTGTGAGCTAGAGCAGATGTACATCACTCCTGGAGGGTGGTGTGAATGTGGAGAAGCATAGGAGTAATACAAATGGAGTGACCTACGGACAGTGGTTATTGGTAATAATGTAATATTCACGCATCTATGCCAAAGATGTACTGTGCTGATAATGGGGGAGTACAGAAAAAGTGTGTCAAATGTAGGCTATGGACCTGGTAATAGCCCGATGATGATATCACATAATCTGTAAGAAATGTTCTACCACGGTGTGGTGTGTTGATAGAGGGATGTTGTATGGGAATTCTACACATGTGCATGACTGTTTTGTAAGTTTACAACTTCCATCATAAAAATATATTTACAAAATAATAATAAGGTGGTGTGGCAGTTTGATGTAATTATGAATTCCAAAAATATAATTGAATCATGCTTGTAAACTGATCTGTTAATCTGGGCATGATTAGGTTAGGATTAGGGCGTTGAGCCCCACCCCTTGGTGGGTGGGGAATCGAATATAAAAGGCAAGGCAAAAGACAGTTGAAGCTCTCTTTTGAGAAGCAGTTTTGATGTTGGAAAGAAGGCCCCAGGAGAAGAGAAGCAAGCCATTTGCCTAATCGTCTACAGCTGACCTTGTGGAGCATGTTATATTTAAGCCCGGAGAGAAATGCAGCCCCGGGAAGAGAGGAACCCCAGAAGTCTGAACCCTGGCAAAGGCCAGCAGGTGTCTTGCTCTAACACGTGGCAACGGACTGTGGTGAGAGAAGAAACTTAACGCTTTATGGTCTGGTATCTGTGGACTTCTACCCCAAATAAATACCCTTTATAAAGACCAACCCATTTTTGGTATTTTACATTAGCACTCCTTTGGCTGACTAATACAGAATTTGGTACCGAGGAGTGGGGTACTGCTTTTGTAATTACCAAAATGTTGGAATGGTTTTATAAAATGGGTAAGGGATATTTTTTTTGGAAGAACTGTGAAATGCTTGATGGAAAAGGCCTAGATCACTTTGAAGCAACTGTTGATAGTAATATGGATGCTAAAGAGACTTTCTATGATGCCTTAGAAGTAAATGATGAAACTATTATTGGAAACTGGAAGAAAGGTGATCCATGTTTTAAAATTGCGGAGAACTTAGCAAGATTAACTCCTGATGTTATATGGAAGACAGAATTTGAAAATGGTGAACCACAGCATTTAGCTGAAGAACTTTCCAAGGTAAACTCGGAGAATGTGGCTTGGCTTCTCCTTGCAGCTTATAGCAAAATACTAGATGAGAGAAATACACTAAGGACTGAACTTTTGGGCAACATTTTGGTAATTATAGTTCAATAAATTAAAAAAAAAAAAAAAATGTTACCTGACTATTTTTCCAACACAAAGAAGAAAAAATAGCAAAAATTGATATTAGAAGACAAAATAAATTTATATCAAATATAACATATTTAATGAAGGTAGCCAATAACAGTCATGCACAGACTACATCGGAAACCCATTACAATACCCATATGGTTCCATAATGGGTTAAGTTTATTTTCCTTTAATAAGTAGAATAAAAACAGTAGAGTTTGCTGTGCAGTAATGTGGTACAGAAGAAAAAGGACAGTTGACTGTCAGTTCCTTGATTGAATCTAATCCCAGTTCTGCCACTTCTGTGTAATAATTCAATTTCATTTAATCTAGTAGAAATTTGGTGAATGTCCACCACATATAAAGCATTGCATTTGGTATTGTAGTATGTATGCTAAGTAAAACAGGTCCCCTAACTACATGGAATTCATAATCTAATCTAATAGATAGTTACAAATTACTTACAATTCCCAGTAGTCTACTTTGGCCAGAAACCAGGGAAATAGGTAAGAGAAGAGCCCACCTCATTCAATCTTCTCATTAAATATTGTCTTTTAAGCATCAAATTCACCTGAAAGTACACTAAATCCCACCCCCATTCCCCGATTTTGTTCCACAAATGGGAGACCAATAGCAACACAATGACAACAGAACTAGCAGAAACCTAAGAGCCCCACAAACACTATCCATCAAACCTGAATAGATGTTTCCTTGTTTAGAGATGAGGAAGTAAAATAAAGACAACAGGAATCTGTAAATCAAATGAAAAACAGCTTGATCTTGAAGGTTCATGGAGAAACATTTTCAAAGTTGATCTAAGAGTTTTAGAAAAACTTATGACTGTGAATAAGAATGTATTACTTTTAAAAAATAAAGATTTGTGGAATATTAGTTATATAATTAATATTGAGTGACTATGCTACATAAAATCTTGGATTCCATAAAGAGAACATACCCTTTTCCCTCTAAGAATACTTCGAAAATTTACAAAAACCAATCAATACCCCCTACCTCTGCACTATTTGAAATGCCTACTAGATATCTTAGAAGAATAACGATATAAGATTCTGGAGGTCAGGAAAGTAGACCAGATAGAGATAATAGATTTGGGAGTTAACAACATACAGATGACATTTACAAGTTAAGAGGCTGATGAGGTCATAAAGAAGTGTGAATAAATAGAGAAGAGCTCTAAGATACCTCCAACAGTAAAAGGTCTGGGAAATAAAGAACTGGCAAAGGAATCTAAAAAAAGTCCAGCCAGAGAAAAAAATCAGTAGGTGTGATGTTCTTGAAGCAAATGTATCATTGAGAAGAGAGTGGTCAGCCATGTCAAATGGTGGTGACAGGAAAAGAACATGAGGGTTGAGAATTGACCAGTGAACTTATCAACACAGAGATAACTGATGACCTTAACAAAATCAACTGCAGCAGAGACTTTGGGGTAAAGGCTTGATTGCCAAGTTTTGATAAGAGAGTATGATGAAATAAATTTGAAACCATAAATATAAAAGCTCTTTAAAGGAGTTTTGCTGTCTATGGGTGGAGAGAAATAGGCAGTAGGTGAAAGAGAAGGCTGGTCAACAGGAGTTTTTCATTGGTGGTGGTGGTGGTTTGTTTTGTTTTGTTTTGTGTGTGTGTTTTAAGAAGGATGAAATAAGAACATTTTCTAATTTTGTATGCTGACGGGAATGATCCAGTAGAAACAGCAAAGCTAACGTTAACAAGAAAGAAAAGGAAGAATTGCTTGAACAATATCCTTGAGTAGAAGAGAGAGGATTGGAAGAAGGAATGGAAACCACCAAACCAGAGAAGTTGGCCTCAGTTAGGAGCATAGACAACTCACAGAGCAGCAGGGGGAAAGGCAGGGTATCTGGGCCCTGGTGGTGGAGATGGATATATACAGCAGTGGAAAATCTTTCCTAATTATTTTTATTTTCAAAACAAATAGAACACAAAGTCATCAGGAAAGGGAGGTGGTATCAGACTGAGGCCTAAAAAGAGAAGAAAATATAAAATAGCCATCAATGGGGAGAATGAACGAACTAAGAAAACAAAGTATGATTAGTGGTTAGCAATAATGGCCTATTTGAGGCTAGTAGTCATGAATTTGAAGTGATCCCAGTGAACACAGTTGAATGTATCTCTCTAGGAGGAGAGAAAGCAAAGCTAAAACTTACTTAGGTAGGGGTTGTACAAAAAGTATAATAAAGTAAGGGAAGGTCAATAGAGTTTAGAGTATTTAAAAGGGCAGGACTATAATGATTGATTGTAAAATGTGAGGGCCAAAGGACAGCAAGATCAATTGATTATAGATCTTGATGGGAGATCAAAGGATTCTTGAGGCTAAGGTACTTAAGAGTAAGTGGGAAGTACAGAAAGAGGCAGGCTTGCAATTCAGATTACAGAGGAGATGCAGGTCTTTGCAAAGCAGGACCAAGGAAGATCATGGGAGGGGATAGCTGAGGTAAAGTAAAGGACAAGATAACTGAAGGAGAGGCATTCAAGGAATCAAGAGGCTAAGTACTGAAAGGACCAACTAAAAGGATATTAAAATTACCAAGAATTATGAAAGGAGTAGAATTGGAGATATAAATAAAGAGCTAAAAGCATTAAGGAATGAAGGTTCCAAGAGCAGTTCAAAATACAGGTAAAAAGGTAAAGAATAAAATACAGATTGTAGAGTTATTCACTTTGAGGGTGAAACGATGGGAAATGAGAGAGAAAGAAAGAAAAGGTAATCTGAGGAAATGCCAAAATTGAAGAGACAATGGCTGAAAATGGAAAGGGCCAAGAGATTTGGGAAGTACTAGCATGGTTCACTGTCATGGATGCTAAAGAACAGAAGAGTTTCAGGAGGTAGAAGGCGAATACCAAGTCAAATACTGCTTACATCAGATAAGAGCCAGGAATGATTTCCTTCTGGCTTTCTCTTTTAAATGCACCACAGCAATCTAACTCAACATGACTAAAACTGGATTCCTCATCATCCCCCATCCTTATTCTTCCTTTGTTTTTCATCTTAGTAAATGGCACCAACCAGTTGCTCAAGCCAAAAACCTTCCATTGCTTTACCCACACCCCAACTTCCAATTTATCTCCAAATTTATCTCAAAAATCCCCTTCGAATGGATCCCCTGGTTTCCATTCTCACTGTCACCACTCTAATCCATAGCTCCCTCATCTTCTATTTATACTACTCACTCTTATCTACCCTTGCCATCTCCAAACCTTTGTCCACTCTTTCAAAGCAAGCTTTGAAAAATACAAATATGATTATGTCACTCACTGCCCTGCTTAATGGATAAAGCTCACTCCCTGGCTTAATGGGTAAACCTTAATGGATAAAGTTCAGAAACCTTAAGTTCAGGCCCCTATCTTCATCTCAAGCCTCTCCTCAGGCCACTCTCCCTGGCTCTTGCTCCAGTGACACTGGCTGCCTCCTGGTACCTCAAATGGGCCATGTCTTCTCTTGACTACATGCCTCAACAGATGCTGTTCATGCTACTGGGTACCAACTGATTTCAAATAACCCTTCAGGATTAATTTAGGTATAAAATCCACTGGATGCCTTCTTTAACCATCTAGATTAGATTGGGGACCCCTGCCAGGAGTTCCCAGAAAAAATGTCACAGGTCCAATAGAAGGAAAGTTGAGGTTTCTGCAAGAGAGTGGAAAGGTAGGGATCCAGGTCTCTTACTCCACTTTAATGAGGGAACTCTCTTTTTTTCTGTTTTATATATGCATAAATGTAAAAATTTTTATTTGAGATGGTCTCCCTATAAAGCAGTTTGAAAACCACTAGAGTAGAGTTTTTCCCAGGTCTGAGAGTTTGTTTATAAGATGTTATCATTTTTTAATATGAAAATGACCCCATAGTAATCCTTCATCAGTCTTTGTGATAAGGAGATAGGGTAGTTCTAATCTTAATAAGTATCATGGTTGACAAAGAACATTTGGCAAGATCAATGTCTCATAGCAATTAAGGAGTTAGAGAAAAACAATGCAAATTGCATTTAAAAATATATGAAAACAAATCATATACAAAACAAATCAGATACACCTTATTCAATACATTTTCTAGTAGAAAACCCTGCTGAATCTCACTTTGGTCAATTATTTAGGAAACATCACAATCACACAGTAACATGCTTGAGACCTAAGAGCTTCGGCTTTCGAGACAAAATATAGGGGTTCACATCTTAGCTTTTCCACTTACTAGCTACATGACCTTGAGAGAATGTCTTAACTACTCTATGCCTTAGTTTCTCATCATCAAATGGGAAGGATACCTACCTGATAGGGCTACAGTGAGGATTAAATAAGAAAAAACACAGAAAAATTCTGAACACTTGTCTGGCACTTAGAAAGGACTCAATCAATGCCAGGTCTGGGTGTGGGCACACATGCATATGTTCAAGTTTTATGATAGAGACTGAATCACTTTTCAGAGTTTTAAAACCAGTCCTTACTGGCTTGAATTTTAACCTCTTTTACACTGGTATTCTCCTTTCTTTCATTTTTCCCAATCTTGGAAAAATGCTAAAATACCTGTCCCTTTTTATAGTAGCAACAAATTATCATCATCCTTGAAGGTACATTTTTACATATCAGGCCTTTAATTCATTTACTGGAAAGTGAAACAGATCTTCCCTCTCTGCATTGCTTCCCACAGACCCACCTACACTGTCTAAGGGGAAAGGAAGCATTAATTACTTTTACACTCTTGGGTTCTAACCTCAATTGAACTTTTGTTTAAAAAAAAAATGTTCATATTGTAAACTTTTATTATATAAATATGAAACAGCCTTATCTAAAAATCACGGTTGCCAAAACCCATGCTGGCAAGGAATCTCTATAGAGTCAGCCGTTAATAAGGAAATATTATATGAGGACCATGTGTTTCCCTAGTGCTATTGGAGGACACAAACTAATGCCAGGTAAATAGTAATATTGACAGACTCGAGGTTTTTTTCATTCTTTACTTCCTCCTCTCTGGTGAAGAGTGTTTTCTAACTAAATAGCTGAAAGTTACACAACAAGAAAAAAAAATCACTAGTCTTTGAATAAACAGAGTTTGCCTAAGATCCTCCATCACATACAGAATATATCCACTGAAAATTCCCACAGCAAAAAATGGATATTGTTCTGTAGTAATAATTAATCCCGCTTTTTGGCTTTGTCAACCACTTCCTCATTCTCATTATTCTTTAATGCCACAAATAAGGCTTGGGTCAACAATGAAATGCTACAGGTTTGTTTTTTAAGTGGCAGCACTGGTTAGAATGACTCCAAACTTGAGCCAAGATTAAGCTATCACACTCCACAGCTAAACACTATGACCAAGACTAAACTGTTCATAATAAATACATAGGCTGGAAATGGAACAAGATAACATTCTTCCTGGCCATGGGAATCTAAGTTACCAATGGTTAAAAAATCATTTTTTAATGACTCTTTCATCAAGTCCAATAATTCCAAAAACTTACCGGTCAATTACTTCTATGTCAAAACAAAACCGTCTGTCAATGGAGTCAGTATGCCTTTTGGTACATTCTTTCAAAAAGATGACCTCGCCATCCCCCTGCAAATAATTATTTTAAACATTTTCAAAAACTACAGTATAAATCTATACACAGTGAGACACCTTATATTAGGAAGAAAAAAAACAAGGTTCGAGATTTTAAGTGCCTTCTCTTTAGCTTATTTTCTTTCAAACCAGTTTCTGTAACCACTATTTTTTTTTATGTACATTCTTTTTTTTTTTTTAATATTTATTTTATTTATTTATGCACCCCCCTCGTTGTTTGTGCTCGCTGTCTGCTCTCTGTGTTCACTTGTTGTGTGTTCTCTGTGTCTGCTCCTCTTTTCTTTAGGAGGCACCGGAAACCGAACCCGGGACCTCTCATGTGGCTGAGAGGCGCTCAATTGCTTGAGTCACGTCAGCTCCCTGGTTTGCTGTGTCTCTCATTGTCTTTCCTCTTTGTGTATCTTTGTCACGTCATCTGGTGCATCATCTGGTTGCGTCAGCTCGCCGCGCCTCCCCATTGCGCCAGCTCGCTGCCTTGCTTGTCTTCTCCAGGAGGCACGGGAAACCAAACCCAGAACCTCCATGTGGTAGGAGCTCAACTGCTTGAGCCACATCCGCTTCCCCAGTAACCACTATTTAAAATCTAAAATTTTAATAATTTTTGTTGGCCTCCTTTTCTGAAGATTTTCTAGATCTTGTTTTGGTTATTGCAACATTAAACCAGATAAAATCAATGCTAGTTTTAAAAGGTGGATTAACAATTCAGTTTCCATCTGCTAGAATATTTGTTATTCTCTGATCATACTCTTTTGAAAAGAACAATCATTTGTTTTTATTTCATATTAGGTTATATGTCAACATATGACCTTTATGACCTGGTAAAACAAATTCCATATGGATCAAACTACAAATACACAAAGGATAGGAGATCAGTTACTGTAATCATCTAAAGCTTGAACCACTCAATCTATGTGGTTTTGCTGTCCCCTAAGCGAATCACCCTGAATTTATCTTTAGTTAATTTTTTAAATAACTAAACTATCCTCTGTAAGAGCATTAAAAAAAAGTTAAAATACAGGAGACAGAAGCAAAGCAGGAACACAGATCTTCAATAAAGAATAACTCCATGAGGTCTGAGGACACACTTGTATAACATATTTTCTAGAATGTGAGGATCTCAGAAAAACATTAAACACTCAAATATACAAATATACAAAATATCACAATCAATATATTCTAAAATGTATTTTTTATTTGGTGACTAAAATAGAAAGATATCCCTAAGCAGATATGGCTTAAAACTTAAATTAGCTCTGACAGGAAATGTGGAATCAAACTTGATGTTTAAGCTTAACCCCAACATCCTTTAAGAGCGACATCTTCACCTCCTCCTCTTCTCCATGGCCCTGTTTTTCCATGTCCATTTCATTAAACTCGTTACATAAATGTGTTTTTATTACAAGCTACTTTAAATATTTTTCAGAAAGAAACCAAGTATATATAAATAGAAGTAAACATGTTAGTTCTGTATTCACTTAAGCAAAACTATTCCAAACCATTCAGTATGGAATGAATTAACCTACCTCCTAAAAATGGGTTACTAATTATGTTCAGTAGTGGTGGGTAGAGCTTTGTTTTAATAATCAAAATAATGTTTGATTATTGTGAGCTGCAGCTTCTACATAAAACACATATAATGACCATCTCTCCTATACAACCAACTCCTGTGGTATTTTTGCTTTATATTTTTTTCCCCTAACTATCATGCTTTGTTATGCTATTTATCTCTTTGGAAGAGTAGTTAACTAAATAGGGAATGCCTAAGTAAGAACCTTGTAAGCCTAACTGAACAACAGTAAAACTCATTATAGAGCACTCTACTTTCTAATGCTTTCAGGCTGAGTACACATGGGCAAGTCAGACCTCCTGTGTTAATACCGACCTACCAGTCACCCCCTCCCTGAGCCATGAATGTTTGTTGTACGTGTTATCTTTTTCTTCCAATAACAGTTACATTAAAGGATTCTACTGTTCTCTTAACAAGACCAGAAAAAATTTGTAAAAACCCGTGAATGCAATTCAGAACACATAGGAATTAACTCTGTTTTACAGCCTGATTTCTAGAAACAAAAGAAAACCAAAAATTTAATCCTAAAAATGAAATAAAATGTATTTATCATTAGCAAATATAAATGTCATTAAATAATACTGTCGGAGACTGCCTCTCACACAGAATACAGGGTGTACAACAAAATACTTACCAGAAGTTTACCCCCAGATCTGTGCTCAAATGGGATCATGCTGAACTTCTTGGGTGCTTTCTGATACATACAGTAGTGTTTCACCCAACTGGAACCAAATGGAGCAGGCCCTTCAACCAAAAATAGTACTTGATATTTTCCTCATAAATAATCAAATATTCCAGGTGCCAAAAACATTAACAAGGAGAGAAAACCTAACAAGCAATGAGTACTAATATAGCTCAAAGAAACAAAGCAGCAATGTGGCTGGTTCTAATAAAAAGGGAAAATAAGAAGGCACATATGCACATACAGGTAACTTGAGGCAAGAACCTAAGACATCTTTACCAATACAGAAGTGATTTAAAGGCAAACTTTTAAATAGTTTGCTAGAAGAAGCAACAGTCACCTCATACCCGAAAACTCTTACTTGTAAGCTACCTTTGCTTGTTTCTAGGTGTAAAGAATTTGCAGGGTTTTCAAAAGTTCCATTTAATACATGCTGATGGTTTGGGGCTCAATTCTGGCCTCTCAGAATGAAAGAACTGTAGAATCAGAGTGCTGAGAAAAAGCATCTGGTCTGGAAACCTACAGCTTTAACTCCACCACAGCACCCAGGGACGCAGCCACCCTGACTAACGATGGGAAAGCTAAGCTTTAGAAATGAAAGATGAAGGATAAGAAATATAGGAGCCATATGGAGAGATAAGCTGTCCACAGATGCAACCGAGTTTTATCGGAATCCCTTCTAACTCTCACTGTCAGTACTACCGCTATTGGAGCTCTCAAAGGACAGTGCTCCGTGTCAGGGGTCCTGGCATCTGGAATTCCACACACCAGTAAGAGCCCCATCATAACGTAACAAAGGTTTGGCCCAGCAGAGCCTGACATGTTTTCTTTTATTAAGTAAAGACATTTTTTAAAAGGCGATTAAAATATATTATCACCATAAATTCATCTGCAAAGCTTCTATACCTAAAAATCAATAAGGACAAACTCAGGAGGGGAAAAAAAGACTAATTTAAAAGAAATGCAGTTAGCTTTAGGAAAAGCTAATTACACTGTCTTGGGGTGGGTGGGGGGAAAAGGGCTTATTAGATGACTGCAAACTTCAACTCAGACCATCATCATCATTAATCCAAAGACTAGATTTCAGGAACCACTGGTGTGTGTGTTATAAACAACTATCATGTGTACAGTGCTCTCTGGTTCACAAAAATAATTTGCAGATATGTCACTTAATACTAAGGGGAAAAAATCTCAAAGACAGGGGTGGTACATTACTGTGTTTCTAATCTAAAGAAACTTAAGACCAAAGGTCTGAGAAATGAGGACACCAAAACTCAAATCAGGCTCTGGCCTCACATCTCAAGGTCTTTCTACTTTCCAAGCCATCAGCCCCTTCTCACACCCACCTGACTCTGAGCAAAGAGGTTGCTGAAGCTCCTTCACACCTGTCTGAGCCCCAGGCAATATCAGAGGGAGGGTGCAAACCGAGTTCAGTCTCAGACCCGCAATTCCAGTATTTAGCAGCTGTGTGATCTAGGAAACATTATTTACTTCTCAATGCCTCAGTTACCTCACCTATACATGGGATAGTAAGAGCACCTTACACTTTACGGGGTGGTTTTATGGATTAAAGGCGACAAGTCGTATAAAGTGCCTGTCGCATGGAGCCCTGCATTTAATAAGTTATAGAATTTTGCCACTATTGTTATTGTTGATTTTTCCTGGCTAGTTCTGGCTCAATTCCTCTCAAAGCCAATAACTTGAACAAGAGTTATTGATCTATCCAAAAATTAAAGCTTCATATGATTTTCACATGGGCATATAATAAAAAGAATTCTATCATCCTCATGTTTGTACTCTGGATTAGTTCTTTTAAATTCAATAAACAAACTCAGACTAAGGAAAATTTCAGAGTTCCTCTACTGCTCTACATGATTAGTGAAGACTGTGCTATCCCAGGTAAAATAAGGGCAAATGAAAAAGTATAACATTCTGCTGACAGCTTACAACATAAACTTCAATTCAAAAACACAAATATCACGTAACTGTTTGCTGAATACTCTCTGCTACTAAATTCATCATTTTGAAAATCATGCAAATTAGCCAAGTATAACAAATGAAATGACAATTGTAAGGCACTCTAATTATCATTAAGGGGCAAGGAAGAAAAATAGTAAATACAGAAAGCTTTTCACATTCTCCTCCTTTCTACAACTAGCAATAATGTTCTCCAATTAAAGAACTAACCTTGAAGAGCTTCGGTGTTTAAAAAAAAAAAAAAAGACCAAATTGTTAAAAGTTTGAAAAAGTTTCAGAGTGCCTTAATTCTCAACATAAAGGATGCCCGATGTGCTGCTATTCACTAAAATAGCAACAATGTTAAAACCTCTGTGAAATAAGTTAGGATGCTATCTAGGAATATTTTTTACAGCTATCTGGAATCTCCCTGGTAATTTTGGTTAAAAACCTGAACTATCCCACATCGATGTGGAAAGAAAAGATGTGGAGGAAAAATAGAAATATGTCCTCATTGACTGTAACTTAAAGGAGAGTAAGGGGCGTGGGGAGCGGGCAGGATGTGTGTGATAAAGATGGGGGTGAAGCCATCCCAGTCCCCTCAGGACTGGGGGAAGAACTATGGACTAGAGTGGACTTGATGGTATTCTCTTGTACACATATGGTGATTCTAGCAATGCAAGAAATTATAACAATGAGGTGGAGCCAGTGGCCACTTGACACTTTTGGGGTAGGGAGGGGACGAGCAGTTGAAATACAGTGGCTTCTTTGGGAGTTGGAGGTTTTCCTGAGTACTGTTGTGGCAACGGATGTAGGCCATTTTAAATCAGCACACACCACTCAGAACTGAGTGGGAGAGAGAGTGGTCTACAGTGTGAACTGTGGTCTATGGTTGGTGGCAAGGCTCCAGGATGTGTAAGTTCATTGAGGGTGGTGGGCCACACTGTGGGAGATGTTTGTGTGGGAGATGGGAGGTGTGGGAGGTGGGCAACATGGGAATCCCAGTGGGTTCCGTGTAATATTTTGAGTAATCTAAGCACCTCTTAAAATATATGTGTATATATATATATATATTATATATAAACAACATTTTTGTGGGCAAATACACATATATGCATATATATTTATATATCATTTTGCAAATGTTTGTATGTATTGTGAGAATTTTGATTTTTACCCATAATAATAAAAAAAAAAAAAAAAAAAAAAGATGGGGGTGAAGGAAGGAAGGAAAAGATATGATCATGAAAACAAATAGCAATACCCTTTCCTGCCTGCCTGTTGTTCAGCCTCAGCCCAGATTCTGGCCGCCTTACAAGCAAGTCCCAATGAGCTGCTGTGTGGAGCAGATGCTGTGTGGAGCAGATGCCGTGTGGATCCTAACCACACTGTCCAGTCTCTACAGCAGGAATGTGTTTTCCCCAAATATGCAAAATATGCCTCCGAAGATAGGAGCGAGCAAAGAAAGTGGTCAGGATAATTATTCCCAAAATGCCACAGTCATTATACTAATAATAGCAGCATTATAAAATAATTTGGATTTTTAATCAGTCGTTCAGCCACCATTTGAATGTCTCTTACTTTTTTCCTGTACATAAAGGTAGCCTTCTGCTGTAAACTGACTTGCTCGTTTGTGGTCCTTGGGATTCTGTCTGATTTTGTTCATAAGTTCTTCCACTTCTGACCTTGTTCCTTCAAAACGATTCCGTGTCTGAAATGGATAAAACACACAAATGTGATTTTTGTTTTAACTTCTCACGTGAGGTGTTTTTTTTGTTGTTGTTGTTTTTAATTCACATTTTTAAATCTCTGAATAACTATAAGGTAGTGAAATTTGTAAGATTTTTCTATAAATTTCTCAAAATATCCCCACCTTTTCAATGTCTTCTTATTGAGATGGTTATTCAAAGAAAAATAAAATTGGTGGTAAAAGAGCTAAAAGAGGAGTATAAGCCAAGGCAACTAAAGGTAATTTACTTTTGAACATCTAACAACAAGAATAATTCTATTATTCAACATTAGAATTCCTGCTTTCAGGTCTCACACTACATTAAATTCTTAGATTAAAAAAAAAAAATTAGATCATAAAATATCTACCTGGGTAATCATTCCCTTGCAATAATCAATCTGACTCAATTCGTTACTACTATACTAGTAGTATGTCTAAGTACTCAGAATCTGAAAAGTTTAATTATTTTATAAACTAATAATAATGTGTCAATTTTTCCAGGTCATGGTAATTACACTTGAAAATGACATTTCTTCCCAGAAGAAGGAATTGGATGGAGGGGTTCCTCAACAACCTAATAGAAATAATATCTTTGACCTATGAAGAGATAAATCCTGTTTCTGCGACCCAGGAGACTTCGTATCCAGCATCTCTGTCAAACAGAAAATGTACATACAAGGTAAAGTAACAAAACTACCCAGGCAATTGTGATGAGTCAGCCCCACCATGTTTTTGGACATTTCTTTCATCTATACTCAAAAGTAAACATATTAATACCAAAAAATTGCTGGTGTATGCATATTAAAATGTTTCCTCTCTCTTCTTTTCAATGAAATGGGTTACCAAGAGTCCTAAGAGCAAAACAAAAAAAAAGGAAGAATGGCAAATATTTTTAGGGGGTTGGGAAATCTGATAAATGTAGATCATAAAGGGGAGATTTTATCTGCAGAAACATATTTTTAAAACAGAGTAAAAAAATATATATATATATATTTATGTACTTGAAGAAAGTACCGGGCTACAAAGAGTTTGAACTCATCCAAGAATCAACCATTTCCCCAAAGGAGCCCTTGTGGAGGGTAGAACTTAGAAACAAAGATCTGGGCACAATGGGGTCATAGCAAAGAGGATATTATTGCTTCTAGGTCTTCTCAGCAGAGTTAGGAAATATATGTATGTATATACATACACATTCATTCACATTCATATAGCACTACTTCTGTATCTGCCTATGTTTATAAATCTAAGAGTTCTTACTGATAAGTCCAACTCCAATGCAATAAATACTTCAGCATTCTTTTTAGTCTACCACTTTACAAATTTGTAAATTTCTTCTCAGTGAGAAAGCTTGCTCAATGAATGTATCTGCTCAATGTAACCAATCTCACCAACACTCCAGCTGCCTCTTCTGCATGCCTTCTCTGCCTACACACCACCAACCACCCAGCTTGCCCTGCTGCAGGCACCTCTGCCCAGCATCCCTGCTCTCCCCCACACTGCCCCACTCCCTCAGATGCTATAACTCCATGCCGGAAAGGAAAGGGAAGGTTTATCTATTTTTACATGTACCATTTTTAGATAAATTATGAATCAGGGAAGAAAGCATATTTTTTAATGTGAACACAATCAGCAGAATGGGTAGAACCTAGCAATTTCCACGTGTTCACGAAGATGTGCTCTGATAATAATGTGAGATTGTAAATGTTACAGGTAGCAACAATTGAGTACTTCACCGTGACTATTGAGATCACAGCGCTTCACAGGGCTTCAACGCTCACAAAAACCTAAGAGGTTGGTCTCTGTACTGGGCTCGCCAACACCAATAAAACGCCAAGCTGCCTTGTCTTCCTTCCTTTCCTTACATGCTTCAGTAAATAAACATTTCCTAAGAAGTCAACCTTAAATTAATCCTTATAAATTACATCTTTTATCATATTGCATATTTGGGGAAAGTGCAATTTGAGGACTAAGCTGGAATTCAGACACATTTGAGTTTGTTTGGAAAACTGGTGGGTCAGGCTTAGCAGAGGATTACTCTGCTAATACTTGACTGATATGAAGCAGAGGTCTATATATTCAGAGGAAGTGGAAGAGCAGGGAGAGGAAGGGCTATTCACACTTAGTTTTACCCAGAAATAAAGCATTAAAGGCAGCAGAGGGTGAAGGCGACTCTAAGTACAATTTACCAGTTTCCATTAAGATTCTTAATACATGAAGAATACTAAACAGGTCACCGTATAAAACATTTTCAAATGATTGCTTGTCTTCAAGTTATGCTTGCGAATATTTATGACCAAGTATCACTTATATTTAAATACTCTCTCTGCAATTATTTTGGTTTATGTAAGGTAAAGCTATAATTAGCCACTCCCCCTTCATCACTGGTGTGTTTTAAGTGTACTTCCACACACATGTAGGCTGTGCATAGATAGTCTCTCAAAAGCCCCCAGGTGACGCTGACTTACCCTCACACCTGTCCCAGACTTGGAGGCGAGGCTGGGTCATGAGCACAGAACCTGTTCAGGCACACAGTGCCCTGTGCTCACGAGGCCCTACGCTTGGTTTAAAGCTCTGCTGTCACTGTCTTAAAATTCTTAATTTTTGAATAAAGGACCCCACATGAATATTTTTACTGGTCCCACTAATTATATGGTCAGTCCTCTCTGGAGATACCTATCTAGGCTAGCCCAGCACCAGGCAGACGAGCTCCAGACAGAAAAAGGTGCTTTCACAGGCTGTAGAGCCAGTTGGTAGAGGGGGTAAAAAAAAATTTTTTTTAAATCAAGATTATAATCTACTCTAAGTATCTAATGATCTTTTTTACAACACTATATTCTACTGCTGGCAAAAGTATTCTGAAATATCATAGTAACAATAGTCTAAATATTCTACTACTTACAGTAACAATTTTGAGGTGACTGACTGACAGTTTGAAATTATGTTTGTGAAACCCAAAAAGAGAAAGATTATGTTTGTAAACTAATCTATTTTTCTGGGTGTGAGACCCTTTGATTATATTGGATTCAGTTGAGAGGCCCTTGATTAAATTATCTGTTACGATTAAGGCTTTGATTCGACCATGTCAGTAGGGTGTGACTCAGACTGAGTCCCTGCCTCCTTGGTGGGCTGATATAAATGGACACTCACTGTAGTCGTCTAGCAATCTGATGTAATTATGAATTCCAAAAATATAATTGAATCATGCTTGTAAACTGGTCTGTTAATCTGGGCATGATTAAGTTATGATTAGGGCGTTGAGCCCCACCCCTTGGTGGGTGGGGGAATCAAATATAAAAGGCAAGGCAAAGGACAGAAGAGGCAGCAGGTTTTGAGTAGCAGTTTTTTGAAAAGCAGTTTTGATATTCGAGAGAAGGCCCCAGGAGAAGAGAAGCTAGCCGTTCGCCTGATCGTCTACAGCTGACCTTGTGGAGGAACCAGGAGCTAAGCCTGGAGAGAAACACAGCCCGGGGAAGAGAGGAACCCAAGAAGCCAGAACCCTGGCAAACCTCGGCAGCTGTCTTGCTCCACATGGCAATGGACTTTGGTGAGGGAAGAAACTTACGCTTTCTGGCCTGGTAACTGTGGACTTCTACCCCAGATAAATACCCTTTATAAAGACTAACCCATTTTTGGTATTTCACATTAGTACCCCTTTGGCTGACTAATACACTCACTCAAGAAGACACACAGGAAGAGAGAGCGCTCTGTCATGTTTGATCCTGGGACCCAGGGACAGATGAGCCATTTGCCTGATAGTCTGCGCTGAGAAAGGAAGCCCTGAGAGACAAACCCTATACCAGCCTACAGCTGAGATCGGGAAGAAGTTGAGCCCACAGAGCCTCAGGAGGAAGCCCAGGAAGGAGAGACCAGGCAGAGATCAACAACCATCTTCCTTCAACACGTGGCAACAGACTTTGGTGAGAAAGCACCTCTTATGGTACCTTGAGTTGGACTTTCTAAGGCCTTGTGACTGTATACTCTTATTTTATTTTATTTTATTTTATTATTATTATTATTTTTTTAAGATTTTATTTATTTATTCATTTATCGCCCCCTTGCTGCTTGTGCTCGCTGGGTCAGCTAACCACGCCGTGCGGGCGGGCTTGCCTTCACCAGGAGGCCCGGGGAACCGAACCCGGGGCCTCCCATATGGTAAACGGGAGCCCTACTGATTGAGCCACAGCCACTTCCCGGGACTGTATACTTTTAATCCAAATAAATACCCTTTATAAAAGTCAACAGATTTCTGGTACTTTGCATCAGCAGCCCTTAGGCAGATGAATACACTGACGAATCTGCACATACACATTTGGTATTTTTTTAAAATTCTTTTACATTATAGTTACAATTATTTTATAACTCTTTTCACTGGTCTTGGGACAAAAATACCATTTTTTAAAAATCTACTCAAGGTTTCTATTAGTCATTATCCCAGCTGAAAACAAGAGATTTCATCATCTACATACCCAACATCCCCAAGTCTAGGGAACTATACAAAAACTTTAGAAAGAAAATCTATACAAAAGCCATTCATCCTCAATTTCTAAGTTTCTGAGAAATTGAAGGGCAGGCAACAAACACCAGATTCCATTCCTTCTGTTGATATATCTTTCAGTATGTGCTACGAGTTTGTCATAAAACCATCACACTAGATTTCTAATAAGGTCCCAAATTATACTAAACATACTCTGAATATTCAGCTTTTCAATGGGGATGCTTCCAAAATCAACTCACATATTGAGAAGAAAGCATCCACCACCTTCTGATCAAAATTCCATACATTATACTATTTAATAGGTAAAGTTCTTCTATATCTCTTTATCTAAGATCTTATAGAAATCATACATTATCCAAAAGAAAATAACAAAGTCCTTCAGCAACTGGAACACCCAGTACATTAGTGAAGGTGCATAAAATGTAGGGAAGAAATTCTGCGTGAACCATAAAGCTAATGTGGACCTAAAAATCAAAATAAGACACAGAGTTAACCGAGAAGAAATTTAGATCATTATATGTTAAATGCCTGAAGTCTAAAGTGGAGTGAGCTTGTGTTTGTGGAGTGAGCTTGTGTTTGTCTCGTACATAGCTGACTTAGTTACTTGACAATGCTTACACTTAGCACCGACCCAGAAAGAGCAGGAAGCAACCGTCAGGTGGCAGAATTTCCTGGAGCTCCATGAGCCCGAGAAGTTTGTTATGCAAGAATTGACCAGAAGGTGGCAACACATCCTCAGTTTCTCAGTATCGGAGTTGAGCTTCGTCTTCTTTTAAGGCTTTTTATAGACCAAATAGATCAAAAATACACATTCCAAACATCTTTTTTATACCAGAAACCTTTCATTTCCTTACATTCTGAATGTTGATCTGTAGTTCCATTTTGTAGTGATTGAAGTCTTTGGCAAGTTCATGGCCCTGATGATAGAAAGTAAACATTCCCTGAAAAAATAACAGCATCTGAAACAAAGAAGAAAAAGCAACATTAGCACACACACACACCCCCAAAAAAAGAAAAGAAAGTGAAAAACAGATAAGTATTTTCAACTCATCTCATTGTTGTCATACTGAAGTAAAATAAGCTGAAAGGAAGCCACTCATAATCAAATCTACATATTATTGAGTCTTACATAAAAGGAAGGATATGTAATTTTTCCTTAAATATCAGACTGCTAGCCAATTTTTATAGTATGATGTATAAGAAAAATGAATTCAAAATCATCCATTTGTCCTCTTTAGCCAAGTGAATGCTTATATGCACTTATAATGAATACCATATCACTCTAGGTTAATATACTCTTTTAAAAAAGTAAAATTACAGAATCAAAGAGCTAAAGGCTCTCTCAAATGACCTCTAGGTCCAGTGCAACCTCTCTGTTTTGTGATTTGGGATGAGAGTTAAGGAAATCCTGAACCTTATTTTCTTCAGAATTCAGTACTATAACGGTTTGGAATTTGAGGCTCTGACGTCAAAGGGCCAGCCGGGGTCAATTCCCAATTTCAGCAATGACTTGTTATGTGACCTTGGACAAATTACTGAAACTTTCGCGACTTCAATTTCCTTATTGGCTAAATGGGATAATAAAAATATATCCTCATTGTGTTATTGTGTGGCATGAGTGAGCACAGTAAAGAACTCAGAACAATGACTGCCCATTGTAAATGCTCAACAAACATAGGCTATCATTATTACTTCACATAGAAAGAAAGCTTTAAGGAGATTTAATTGTTTTCTAGTTGTTTAATTTAGGTTAATTTTATTACCTCAACTGGACCACACCTCCATGAAAGCTAATTTTTAATTAACCATTACTTGGTTACTCTTTTACTTCTGGAAATCACACACACAAATGGGTGAATTATATCTCAATAAAGCTGTTTAAAAATAATCACTTGCAAAAAAAGTTCAAATTAAGGTAAATAAAAATTAATCTTGAGAATCAAGAATTCCACTGGTTTTTTTGTTTGTTTGTTTTGCTAAAAACCACATTTTACATTTTGACTCAGAAGATATATATTTATCTGAAGCTATTCTAAAACATTTATATAAGCACAAACAAAAATCATATTTATAAAATACATATAAAGAAATACTAGAGTGCATCACAAAATAGTTTCAAATGCTCCACACACTAGTTCTCAACTTCTGTTCCCATAAGCATTGTGAGCTGTGTTAGAAATAATGTATTTCCAATAATGTCTAAAGCACCAAAATTTCAACTGGTTACTTGCTTTAAAAACAAACTTGAGTAGAATCAAGGTAATTCCATACATACCACCACTGTCACTCATATCCAAATATAATTTCTTGCAGAGGGATTTTTTAAAACAGTGGAGCTACAGCTAGGGTGGCAGGAAATGCACTGAGTCTTTGAGAGTGTATAGCAACATGAACATAATTAATTACATGTTCTGTGCCAATAAGGCCAAGAACCACTGATTTACAGGAGATTCCTTGACTTCCTGGCTATCTGTGTTCACTCAATAATTTATAATGCCTTGCTTCCTGCTTATACACTATGACCTCTGTCAATCATAAATTAGACCTAGAAAGAAAAATACTCCACTATATTGCAAAAATCTTTGAGCAGAACAACATGCTGTAATACTCACAGGTTCCACAAACTCAAACTTCTTTCTTTCTTGGATTTCCTGAAGTTTACATACATATTCAAGAGACAGCTCATAAAAGTGTTGCCGATTTTGCTCCACTTGGACATCTGCCTATAGTAAAATAATTGCAGCAGGTCAAATGGGAGATAGTGAGAAGTGATACTCAATGTCAGGAATCAGTAAACTACAGTCCACGGGCCAAATACGGTCTGCTGCCTGGTTTTGTAAATAAACTCTTATTGGAACACCTCCATGTCCATTTGTTTATGGCTGCTTTCCTCCTACAAAAGCACAGCCGAGTGTGTGTGGAACCATACAGTCCACAAAGCTATTTGCAAAAAAACTTTGCCAACTCCTGCTCTATAGGATAAGGTTAACTCCAAAATTTGAAGACCAGTCAGGTTCTGTTTCGTTAAAAACTCACGCCAACCACTACCAACGCTGAGAGTTGAACCATATACGTAGAATCAAGAGCACATAGACATCATTTCAAATGAACAAATATTTTGAGAATGAAGTCTGCCTGAGAGAGGGGCTCGGGGAAACTCCAGTCACTTCAGCATGCTGAGCGATGGCAGCAGCTGAGGAAGTGGCTGCAATGGCACCACCTCAAGACCCTGGCTCTTGAAGGCAGGTCAGGGCTTGAGGCCCATCTCCAAGTAGCCACATACTTGAGCCTCACAATGCCTGATGTCCTGAGAGTGAAAGGAGCACCAGATGATCTGGAGGTTATTCCAAAGCAGGCTCCAGTTTGTCTTGTCTAACTAGAAAGGCATGGGGAGAGGAGCACAGTTCCACAGAGGCACAGGGGACAAGAATTCTCATCCTAGAAACCGTTCTTACAAGGCACCATGTAATATTTTTCCCAAACTGGCTAGTTCTACTTTTAAAAGTAATTATCTAACACATAAAATGATTTTTCTTTTTTGGTGTCAAATGCTTTTCTAAGTGAAATAATACTTAATATCGTTAAAAAATAGTATTACTAAGCCAAAATGAGAATTTCTGCCTAAAACTCCTCAAAATCATTTTTTGTGCCTCTAATGACCAGCTTGATAGCTCAGCCACCAGCGGTTAAAGGGTACAAACTTCCAGTGAATACAATGAAATTTTGTTGAGCATTTAATAAAATGAAGACATGAAGAGTTAAGGATAGCTTCTTCAGTTTGTGGCTACTGGGAAAGCCCCTTCAAGGAAATTTTACCAGGGTTAGAACTACCAAGTCAGTGTTGTCCTTGAGCAGATTCTTCTGGTTGTTCTTGCTAGTGTGATTATCCCTGCACTGCAGGCTAACCTCCATCACCACCCCCTTACTTCACGGTGTCCACAACTGCTGTGCCACGTGCTACACGATTAAATCACAGAATCCCTGGAGTCATCAATAACCCATCTCTTATAACAATGCCATGGACATCCAAATTGTACCTTAAGAGCAGAGAATGATTTCCTATAGCCTGGCTCAATCGAAAAGGCAATCACTATACTTTCTACTACACCAAGCAGAAGTAACTTGTTTTTAATAAACATAAAATTTCAATTTGATGATCATCTCATTTCTGGCCATTCTTACCATTAGTACATACTGACAGATAAGCCTCACACCAAGTAATTCAAAGGATCTACTTCTCCAATCACTTTTATGCTGAAATAGTATCATTTGGCTGCTCAAGAAGGAAAAACATACTCCAAAAGACAAACAGAATTTTCTCAAATATCCAATAAATGTTTAGTGTAAAGATGAAAGAAAATTTAGGGATGTAAATGGAAGTATAAGCTCTTGTGCCTGGTAAATGTAGAGCTACAGCTAAAGGTTCTGATAGAATTACCAAAATAGCCAGCCTGGTTTCTGTCATAATTTTTCTCCTGTTTCATTCAAAGCAAGTAGGGAAAATAAATGAATTATACAAGTTCCTGCACTTTTGTTCATTACCACTCATAGTAATATTAGTCTCTTGAGCACCTCAACTCAATTCACTGAAGATTAGCAATACATTAACCACTGTCAAAAGTAATGAGGATCTAAAGCTAGTTCTTTCCTATTAAAAAGCACCCCCCCACCAAGTCTTTTTTAGAAAACTGCTTCAAATGGAAGTCTGTATCCTTGTGAAGAGCAAATAGAGCTAGATAGGAAAGAATATGTATTTTAGATGAAACAAATTATTCTTAGGTTCTCTTTTCAAATTCCCTATCACAGTTTAAATACCTTTGTGGATAGAGGAAACTGCCAAAGCCCTCGCTTAACATGATATAAGCATCTTTACACCTGGTCATTCAGCAAATATTTATGGAATACCCACTCTGTGACAAGCACTAGACTAAGCAATGACAATAGAGTACTGAAAAAAAAAAAAACAACGCTGTTGCCTTCAAGGGGCTTACAGTCTAGTGGAAGAAGCCACATACAAATATATCATGTGTCAAATAAAGCAGAGGAAGAAGGATATTCTAAATAAAATGGTGAGAAGAAATATGTCTAATAAGGTACCCTTTACATAGGGATCTGGGGTATTTGGAGGAGCAGGGCATGTGGCCATGGGCTGAAAACATACTAGGCAGAAAAAAGAACAAATGCAGAGGTTGAACAAGGAATATGCTTGCCCAGTGCAGCGTGAGAAGGCAGCTGGTGTTGGTGGAGGGAAGAGTGGCAGTGGGTGCAGACCATGTAGGCTCTCGTGGGCCCTGAGGCCTCTGAAGGCATCCATTAGGAGGGTAAGGAGAAGAACGATCACTCTAGTTGCTGGAGAGAAAATAAACTGTAGGAACACAAAAGTGGAAGCAGGGAGACCAGTCAGGGGACCTTTGCAGTAAAATCCATGGGGGAGATGTCATCACCTTGCACCAGGGTAGAGGTGGGAGGTGAGAGGTAGGAGGTGGTAGCGTTGGTCATGAGAAGTGGCCGTATTCTGGGTATAATCTGTGCTAATGGATTGGATGTGGCGGTGAGAGAGAAAGGGTCATGGAAGAATAAGGATTTTGCCTCAGCAACATGTAAAATGAGATACCTATTAGGCTATGAAGTGGAGATAGAAATTTACTTGGGGCATGAAAATCCTCTTCAGAATGCCTAAAAACAGAGATAAGGGAGGAGAGAGGTAGAAAATACCTAGCATTAAGAGTGAGAGCCTATAAAAGCAACAGCTGTCATTTCAAAATTGGCAGAAGGTAAAAATTGAAGAAGCACATTTAACAATTGCATGGTTTTCTACATAATATGGAACAGAGACTGGAGCCCCATCTACCTACAGTATTGTTGTGAGGATTAAGTGACATAAAAGCTCCTTTCCTTTCTCTTTTATAAACCGTCATACACCATTCAAGTGTCATTCAAAGGTATTAGAGAGACAAGAGAAAAGGATGATGAGGATAATGTCAAAACAACTAAACACGTCATATATATGGTTTACAACTAAATATTTAACAAGTAAATATGGCCCCGTATAAACTAGAGTCAATAATATTAGTGTCATTTTACTGCAATAAGTATCTACTATAACAGCAGATTATGCCCACATTCCTTATTTGTTTAAAAACAAACAAATGAGAAAAATCACACTTTTATAGGATGGGTCTAAGACCCTAACAACTAAATTCAGTGTTATTTTCAATGAAAGTGTATGTGCCAAACTATAAACAACTGGGCTTCCTTTTAAGTGTGGGGGGCGGCGGGGGGGGGGGGGAAGAGTTGCAGGGGATTTAGAAAAGAGAGAGAAAATAAGAGATAAGATAGAAATTCCTTTCTCCTTACTTACATATGGCTCTCCCTCCACAAAATCAATGTCTTTTCCAATGAAGCTGAACTTCCTGAATCTTCAGCACTAAATAAAACTAACGCTGCCTTCACATAAAAGTAAAGTGGAATGAGCTTATTAAATTCAATTCATTTCTTCAAGAAATCTTGAAAACCAGTTAACGAATCTATTCTTTGAAATTATCAATCTGTTTTTCAGTAATGCTGGTTAAAATTATTGTTCCTGTGAAAAAATACTCAGAACCAAAAATTTACTACTATGAATCACTACGTTTTAATTAGTTTATGTCTTGTTCCACAGGAAGTCTTTTTTCCTTAATTCATGGCAATTCCTGTTAATTTTTTTTCTATTTCTATAGAACCTAAGATGGAAAGTTTTCAAAACCATAGCACATTAAAAAATAAAAGACATGCACAGCTTATTAAAGTTTAGAAACAAATTAACAGAAAAATAAAAAGAATACCTCATACCTCTTGTAAATGTGAGTCTTTCTTTTTTGCTGATAAGTTCAAATGTTTATCAATTAGGCTATAGTTCTTTTCTGTCTCTTTGTCAAACTTCTTTTTTTCTTCCTATAAATAAGAAAAACACAGACAACTATGATTAAATAGGAAAAAAAAAAAACTGCAAACACATAGCTAATAATCCCCTGGGAAGCCCAAAAATCTGAAAATAAAACAAAGTACTACTTTTAAGTTATCTTAAAAACATATCTGTACCCAGGCCACTTAGTTGTTAATCACTAAGACTGCAACTAGAGCTCAAGAGTCACTTATCTTTTCTTTTTTTCCTTTAATGGGCTTTTTCCCAAGCCTATGGTATTTTCCAACTCTTCATACTCATCAGTGTAAAGAATTAATGCTATGTCACTCATCTCTCACAAAAAAGAATCATGATAAATAGAATATAAAGCTTAAGAAAGCAAACTTGCTGTAGATTTTGGCAGAGGAATGAAATTCTCTAAAACTGGATAATAATTTCTGGTCTAGATAAAAATAACAATCACAGCTGGGAAAACCATCTTGGGGAAGATCTTCTTCCTTAATGGTCACATATGAACACAGCAATAAAACCCTGTGAGCAGAAATGTTGTCCACTTTCCCAGACTTTAAATGATTTCTAGAATACTATTTGGAATATGTATCAATAAGCCATCTGGGTCCAAAATGGTATTGGCATACTTGTACTTATTCTCTGGTTAATATTACAAACATATCTCAGGTATGAACTAGCATAGCTAGCCAAGAACTAACATTTACATTCTTTTCAGTATAGAAGCTTTGTTTGAAAACACAAAACCAAATTTTTAAAAGCAAAGAAGACACACTATCTCCCTAAAGCTGCTTAACAACTTAGTGGATTAAATAAACATTTCTGATCACCAATGAGTGCACTATGTTCTTCACGCTGTCAAAATCTCTCTAACTCTTCACCACCTCCTGGAAAGGAACAATCTGTTCCCTATTCTCCAACTTCTATCTTCTAAAGCAAAAATAATGAAATATTCTAGTCTTTTCTGGCGTGATTTTTTCCTATTAGGCAAAGAGATTAAACAAAATACTTGAATTCTACCTCTTTGAATGTATACTCTTCCCCACCCCCCGACTAAATGGGACTATAAACTGTTCTTTAGGCCCTTAAGAGACGTTGTCCTCTGCTAGCCCATCTAAAGACCCTGAATTAATCCCCAAACTGAGGCAGCTGAGAATCTTAGGAATTTGTGTTTCTTCCCATTTCTATTCCAAGTTTACTCACCAATTAGCTGCATAACTTCAAAGAAGCCATTTGACAACCCAGAACCTAGGTTTCCTTATCAAAAAGATCAGGGATTTATACCAGCTCGTTTTTTAGATCCAATCCTAAAATTCAATGATCTTATGGTTCACTTATGTGTGGGTAAGGAATATAAAAATTAGGAAACTTTATTTTAACACCTTTTATTTAATAGTCAGAATTTTGTTGACACAAACACTCATTTTTCTTAATATTCTAGTTTTTTAAATTACAAGTATTTAAGAAGTCTAAAATTAATATTAGATGGTTACTCTCTTTTCTGCTTTTGATAATTATGCTCTTTATCAACTTGTAGTTACTAAGAGAAAATAAACCAAAGAAACATATGCACATTACCTCAAAATACACACTATTTTTAAAAGTTCATATTATGGAATGTATGTGCATTGGATTAAGTATCAGAAGACTCAATTTCTAGTTCTGGCCACTTATTACTGTGTGACTTTACAACAAAGGCACAACACTCTCTGAGCATTAGTTTCTTAGGTACTAACATGGGAAGAAAAGAAGTCATGCCTCTCTATTTACTACAAGATGGCTGCAAAGCAAGATACTATAGAAGTATAGAGTATTCACTATCTTTACAGACTTGTACTTAGCCAGGAATTCTGAAAACATTTTTACTCACTTATTTGATTTCATCTGAACCACAAAATGGGACAAAGGAAGCAGTGATGCTGAAATCAGCAGTCAAAACACCCAGCAAACTCAGCAATAATGGGGTATGTAAATTAGCATGTGGGTAAAGTTGGGAATGAAAGAAAATAGTGATATCAAAGCTTTGTGAAGAAAGAATTTAGCCAAGAAACAACATTCCACCTACCAATTAGAACAGAAATACATTAGTTCATACATGGTAGAGTATTAAACAAACGCTGCTGTGTTTTGTTTTTGAATCTTAAGACTTAGAAAATTATTTCATCCTGCATTTGTTCTTAATGCCATTATAGAATATTATTGTTTTTTTTGTGCCATGTGACTTCTTGTGCTGAAATAATACAATTTTTAAAGGGGACTGTTTTCAAGCAGAATTCAATAAAGAATGGAGCATTTTTCAACACTGAACTACAGGAAATACATATAAAATATAAATCGAGCAACATAAGCCAAAAAGTTCCATCAAGGATCAAGTTAAATACAATGTGAAAATTGTTCTTATAAAATTGACATTATAAACTCACACTGAGTCTAGACCAGGCGGTAATATAAATGAGTAAGGCAAGCTGGGAGTAAAATGGAACGAGGAACCTGGGAGCAACGGCAAACCAGATAGCCCAGATAGCTCCTTAAGGACAAAGCAGCCAAAACTTAGCTTCAACAGATTTTGCCATGTGAGGATATAGCCCCAGTACAACCGTGTCTTCTCATTTTTCTTTCATAGCTGAAAACCCAATGATTTTAAAATGGGGACAAGTTTTTTGGGTTTTTTTGTTGTTGTTGTTGTTTTTAACAGCATGGGTAAGCCTAAAAAATTTTTTATTTACAGGTGAACTATGGCTCACAGGCAGTCAGCTTGCAATCTGTTCTAAAATAACGCAAAAAAAATAAAATAGTAAAGAGTAGTGTGGTAGCTGGGAATTATGTACACCAGAAAAACATGTTCTTAACCTTAATCCATTCCTGTGGTGTGAGCTCATTGTAAACAGGACCTCTTGATGAGGTTATTTCAGTTCAGGTGTGGCCAACCTCAATCAGGACGAGCCTTAATCTCATCACTGGATGCCCCATAGAGAAGCCACAGGGAGCAGCAAGAAGCTGGAAGAAATCAATGGAATCAGGAAGAGAAAGGAGAAGATGCCACCATGTGCATGGCCATGTGATGGAAAAGACACCGATCAAGGCTCTCCAGCAGCCAGCCCAGAACGCCACAGTCTTCAGGGAGACAGCAGCGCCTTGCTAACCCCTTGATTTTGGAATTCTTCCAGCCTCAAAAACCTCAATTCCCGCTATTTAAGTCAGCCCATTGGATGTTATTTGTTTTAGCAGATGGGAAATTAAAACAAGCAGCCATTACTTAAAACAACATAGTTGGTCAAATAAGACAGTTGTTGTATAAATAGGAGAAAGAATTCATAAATCCAAGAATCATTATTCAAACCAAATCAGGTCTTCTGAATACCATTAGTAGTTTAAGAAAAAAAAAAAAAAAGTGTCATCACAAATCACTGGGTAATATAAGAAAAGATTCAATCACTTGGAAATAGAAAGCAAACCCCAACTCATATAAAAATTGATCCTACATAGATTTAAAGAGTCACAAGTAAAAATGAAACCATAAAAAAGAGAATATTTTCATCAGATGTATGGATAGGAAAGGAACTTTTAAGCAAAAAATAAATGGAGGAAACCAAAAGAACATCTACATATCTAAAAATACACAATAAGCGAGCTAAAAGGCAAAAAGGGGAAAATTGCAATTAACAAGTCAGCAAAGAGGTGACAGACATAAGACTCTTAACATAAAATATTCTTTATTAATCATTTTCTAATAGCACACATTAATATTTCCATGGGAAAAATGGATTAAAAAAAACATAAAGAGAATACATGAAAGTGTGTGAGTTGCCCTTTTTTTTTTTTTTTTTTTTTTAAGAATTTATTTATTTATTCATTTATCCCCCCCTTGCTGCTTGTGCTCGCTAGGTCAGCTAACCACGCCGTGCAGGCGGGCTTGCCTTCACCAGGAGGCCCCGGGAACCGAACCGGGGCCTCCCATATGGTAAACGGGAGCCCTACTGATTGAGCCACAGCCGCTTCCCTGCCCATTTTTTAAATTAAATACTCGTAGAATATTTGGTTTTTACTTTTTATTTTGTTGGGGTTTTTTGTTTTGTTTTGGCTTTTTTTTTCATGGAGGGAAAGTTACCAGATGATTTTTTTTTTCTTTATTTTATATAGTTTCTAGGATGAAAAAGCATAACAGCTTATTTTCAAACTATAAACACTAAATAATAAGGAATGACTAGCTTTAGAAAAGAATTTAAATACTTCCTTAAACATTCCAATGCCTTCCCCCTTTGTATTTAAATAAAGAGGTGGGGGTAATACCCCACATACAGGAAACATAACTTATACTACATGAAATACAATCAGCAGAAGCACTTTTTAAACAGCAATCCTGTATATCCAAGCTAACCAGTTTTTCAATCCTGCTCTTACCCTTGATTAGTCTACCACCATCTGACTGCCCAGACTGATAGTACCTCTTCTATGAAGCTCTCCCTGACCAGGGCACTGGAGGAAAATAACGCTTCCCTTAACTACTACATCAAGTGTCATCTATTCCCACATGACGTTGCATTTGACTATCCAAACACTACCACCACCAATACTTTAAGTTCCTTTAGCTTCTCCAAAGAGATGAGAATTCAGATTTTATCCCATAGAATCAAGCACTTGACTCCACGTCCAGCAGGTGCCAAGGAGACACCTTTAGAGGATGAAGGAACAAGAAAGCCTGTGGCTGCATAGGCATCAACACCTGGAAAGTGCCTCCGTAGGCCCTGCACAGTTCATCCTGAGTCCCCGATCCACCAGCTTAGCTCTAAATGGTGGAATGGTTCTGGCAGGTCACTCTGAACCCAGTATGCAAACAAGGGCAAGAAAAAAAGAGCAATTCTTATTTGGTGAGCTGATCCAGAGCAAGCCATAAATAGAATGGTAAAATAATCATAATTATGTTTGCCAGGCCCCATACTAGACACATGAAGTGCATTATCAAATTCACTTAATCCTCACAATAACCATCTAAGGCAGGTATCATTAGTCCCATTTTAGAGACCAACCACAGACGATTAAAGACTTTAGGCCTTTAATCACATAGCTAGATACGAGGCAGAAACGGGATTCAAACCAGGGAGAATTGAGTCTGCCTAAAAGACTTTGCAGGTACCCCAAAGCAGAGATGATAGGGAACTATCCAGAACACCTATGCTTTTCACAGTGCATTTTTATTGCTTTCTTATTTCAGTCGCCCCACAGAGCTGCTAACTTCTTGAGGGCCAGTCAGTAATTTAATTCATATTTGTATCCCAGGGCCTCTACACTATGCCATATGATAGCCACTGATTAAGTGTTTTATAACTGAAAAGAAATGAAAGAAACACAAATTAAATTAAGTCAACATCTAATGAGCAGTAACAAGCAACAAAATGCTGTGGCAACACCTGGGAATAAGCGACAAGCTCCTGAGGGAAGAGAAAGAGCTTCAGAAGGAGAGAAGAACTGAGCTAGGCCTTGAAGAGAAGTATGAACAGTGACTTGATGTGACAGAACACAGACCAGGCTGTGTTCAGCAATGAGAAACAATGGGCTTTTCAAGCAGAGATAAGAACCAAGCAAGCATGTAAGAAAATGCAACAGAACCTACAAAAGGGCATGATAAGCCCAAACCAAACACATACAACTGAAGAGGAACATATCCAAATAGAAGCAAAGGAGTAGAAAAGAATACTTTCAGGCTTTAAAAAAAAAAAAAAAAAAAATCAATTTACAGAAACCACCCAGCAGTTTAGATTACGTTAAAACCACAGTTAAACATGTAATTGGGATCCTAGAAATTGGAGATACCAAGAGTAAGCGGAACTGAAAGTGCTTCAGCATAAAGGCAAAGGATATGACATTACCAGGCGGGAAAAAGGAGAAGAGGAAAAAGAAGAAAATGTTAACACTGATATCTAAAAACATTCTGATGTGGTCAACTTTTAAAGACATTTCTTTCATTCCCATGTAAAAAACAGTTTTGTGCTGTTTTAAAAAGCTTTCTAACCTAGGAGAGTAAAGTCATTCTTAAGTATCCCACATAAGCTACTTAACCAAGGGAACAAAACTGTTTGCTTGTCAAATATGAATGAATGTTTAAGAAGCTCATGATGCAGAAAATAACCAAATATCAAAATTATAAGACTCTGGTAGATTCAATTATGTACCTGTTTTAGTTTCCCAGCTGCCAAAACAAATACCATACAAAGGATTGACTTAACAACGGTAATTTATTGGCTCACGCTTTTGAGGCTACAAGTACAAAATAAAGGGGTCAGCAAAGTGATGTTTTTATCTCTGAAGACTGTGGTGTTCTGGGGTTGGCTGCTGGAGATGCTTGACCCGTGGCTTTTCCATCACATGGCAGCATCTTCTCCTTTCTCTTCCTAGTTCCACTGATTTCCAGCTCTGGCTGCTCCCTGTGGCTTCTCTATAGGACCTCTAGGAGCAGAATTAAGACTCATCCAATTGAGGTTGGCCATCCCTGAACCTCATCAAAAGGTCCTATTTACAATGAGTTCAAGCCACAGGAATGGATTAAGGTTAAGAACATGTTTTTCTGGGATACACAACTCCAAGCCACCATAGCACCCAATTTCGACATGTTCCTAATCTTAATCCGCATTTCTGTGGGTGTGAACCCATAATAAATACAATATCATGATTTTTTTTTTTTTAATTAAGGTGTGGCCCACTTGAATGAGGTTGGGTCTTAATCCAGATTACTGGAGACCTCATAAGGAGCAGAAATTGGAAACCATGAGAGAAAGCCATGGGGAGGACCAGGAAGCCAGAAGTCAATGGGGGGAAACGGATGTGGCTCAAGAGGTTCGGCGTCCGTCTACCATATGGAGAGACCGGGGTTCGATCCCCGGTACCTCCCGATAAAAAAAAAAAAAAAAAAGAAGTCAATGGGACTAGAAGAGAAAGAAGAGGTTATTGCCACGTGAGACCCGAGGCAGGGATACAAACCAAGGAACCCCAAAGTCTGCCAGCAGCCAGCACCAGAATGTTACAGACTTTGAGGAGAAAGCATCACCTTGCTGGTGCCTCAATTTTGGACTTCACCTAAGTTCAAAACTGTGAGTCAATAAATTCCAGTTGTTTAAGCCAATTTATTATGTGGTATCTGTAAGAGCAACGCTGGCAAACTAAGACAAAACCCTTTCCTAGTTCTAGAATTACTGGTTGACTAGATTACTTATTAGATACCTTATATAGTAAGTCAGATGGGGGCTGGCAGAAAACAAAGAAATAAGCATAGTCTTTACTCTTAAATATTTAATAATCTAGTAGAAGAGATAGATATTGCATATCACTCTGTAATATAGAAAACCACCTTTCCCAAGTATTTATTATGGTATACAAAACTACCAATAAAAAAGGCTTTCTCCCCTTGCCCAACAATGACTGGCCTCCTCACAGTAATAGCAAGAGTCAGGACAATAATACACACACACTGTGCTGAACAAGAAGACAGGATAAACTATTCAGAAACTGAAGCCAGAAGACCAAAGATAGAAGTGGCCTTTCAGGCTAGAATTTGGCAGCTAAACAGCTAAAGGTATAGACTAAATTATTAAAATAACTTCTTTTAAAATGGAGATTTATTTTGCAAGTTGCTTTGTAGTATATAGTCTGAACAAGTACCATATCAGAAGCTGGGAAAGTCTGGGAAGGAAAAAAGAGTCAATAGAAGATTCAAAGTCAGAAATTTATAAAGCCCAGCAGGGTAGATAGCAAAAATATTAAAATATGTGTATTAAGTAAGTCATACTCATCTTTCATTTCCATAATATAATCTTTGTACCCACCCTCCAAAGAAGAAAATAAGAAGTGGATATTGTTTAGATTCAGTGCCTGCCAAGGAAATGTTAAAACAGAAAGAATCAAGACATTCGATCTTTACAACAGTCTAATGAAGACAAGGTCAGAGAAAACAGAATCGTAAAACTACAAAGTAGAGGAGTTAGATCCCCAAGTCCATCTTACAGATAAGAAACTAAAGCCCAATTCCTTGCCCAAGGTCACAGAGCCAGAGACAAGCTGCTCTGGCAGCTCAGCAGTCACAGAAGATAGCCTGGGGGGAGGGGGAGGTGCACGCACTGACCTCCTCCAAGTGTCTCTATGGTCTGACCTTCAGTACACAGCACTTCATTATATAATGAGAAATACTAGGCCAAAAAGGCATGTCTAATATTTTAACAAATCACTTAAAGGGGAATGGATTCTGTAAACAGCAACTGGAAATCAGTGCAGTCATTCAGACTGCAATGTTTACCTATACAAAGCAATTTTAATAGTTAGCATTTTATATAGTTTCATTTAGGAAGATAAAGAAACCAAGTTCCTCCGGCCACATGGGGGGGAAAAGATACAAATAGAAAAACTGTTTCCTACCTAAAATTCATGTTATTCTCTTCTCCTAGGGAGAGCCCTGTTTTCCTTCTACAAAATGGGCCAAACCAAAAAAGTTCAATAACACTCAAATATTACCTTTTCTCCCTCAAATACAAACACATAATTCAGGAAAGTTCAGTGGAAATTGTTTCTCTGGAATAAGTTACAAGCTCAAGTTGCAATCTTTCTAAACTGCCAAGCATATCGCAGGCTCCCTGTGGCAAAGTCACTGCATTATTCCTGGAAATCCTGGCTAAACCCCAGGCCCTTAAGGGCAGAGACTGATTTACTCATCTTTAAACCCCAGCACGTATCATAATACTGGCAATACATTTGTTAAATTTAAAAAATTACATCCCAATAACCTGACATGCTCATCCTAGTTTCGACGGCATCATGTTGAAGCAGCATTTCTAATCTTAAACGGTCATATAATGCTATACTCCTCCATAAAACTGAGGCAAACATGGAAATAACAGTACTTCCTACGGAGATAAGATTCTTCTATTCTGAGTAAATGTGTTGTTTGGTTAAAGATATTTTTTAAACTATATATGGGAAGGTATAGCCAAAGAAAATTACCAAAGGTTTTATTACCCTGCTCAGGTGGGGTTTTTTTTTGGTTTGTTTTCAATTTCATAACCCCCAAAGGGAAGAGGCACATTTAAAACATGAAATAACAGATGGTTGACTCCAGCATCTCCTTCAAAGCTGCCAAATGTGTATAAAGTGTACACTGAAGCAGCAGAGGCAACCACGTTTTCTGTTTACAAGTGTACTCAAATTAGACACAAACCTTTACAGCGCCAAGTTGTTCTTTTCTGAATTTTTCCAAGGGTTTAATCAGGGTTTCAGTTACACTTAATGCCTAGGGAACAAGAGTGATAACAAAAGAGCACAGCGTTAGATTTCCAAAAAGGAAAAAATTAGTATCTCATTTCCCTCTTCCACCCCACCCAGAAATAAAATGAACAACATACTAAACTGCTTTATCTCATCCTGCCAAAGAGACAAATGACTTCTAAACTTACTAAAGCACTAGAAGTCCATAAATATTTTCAGGGAAGAGGAGGTTGGGGCAAATTACCAGTAAAATGTGCAACACCGCCCCAAATTTTGCAGTGAAATAGCACAAGGGTTGTTTTAAACAACAAAGGGGTCTATCAGTTCATTAAAAGAACACTTCTGTTTGAGATGTTTTTTCCTCCCCCTCCTCAGAAATTTAAAATTCAATTACATTCCTTTATTGGTAACCAGACTACATTATGCAAAAGCTAGGATTGTGGTTACAAGTTTAAATACAATCAGTCTGCCCTTCATTGCTGAAAATTCCTAAGGATTTAAGGTATGTGGGCAAAGCAGATTCACAGGAGGCTCAGGACAAAGTCAGAGCAAACACTGGGAGTGCTGGCAAGCATCACAGGAGGGAGAGCACTAACCTGACAGGAGCCAGGCTAACCAATGCCAGCACAAACACATGCATTCTTATTCTGGCTGGCTAGGGAGTTTTCATTTGAAGACAGAGTCTACCAAACCATGGTGAAAATGCAAATAAAAGGGAATATTCATCTAAGCAGAATACATTTAATAACCATATGCTGGTAGTAGCAAAGCTTTCTCATCTTCTACTTCCAGGAGACCAAAAATGTCATCCAAAAAAGGAAACCTCAAAATATTATACAAGAATGTTCCATCCCTCTTTTCTCTCTCTCTCTCTCTCTCTCTCTCTCTCTCTCTCTCTCTCTCTCTCTCTCTCTCTCTCACACACACACACACACACACACACACACACGGCAACCAAAAATTCAAAATTAAAATTAGAGACAAAAATAAAATAAGTGACTTAGAGTAGAAAGGATTCTTAATTTAACCAAAGGCTTCTTTGTAGTGTTTCATTATGTGAGCGTTTCTCCACAAGTGACTGTTCATATTGTGAGACAACGAACACTCAAAATAAGTGAGTATGCCCACACTCGAGGGGCCCGGGGTTTGTACTCGCTTCCCCAAGCCTGCTCCAGGGTTCCACACTCTCCTACCCACACCACTTGTTCTTACAAGTCACAGAGCTAGCGCAACAGGGATCAAAGGAAAATAAGAGGAAGAAAAGGGCCAGACTACTTGGCAGAAGGATTCATCTTTCTTAATAAAATGTTAATATTATTCTCTCAACATTTTAGACCATGTGACCTACAATGCAAACCAAAGAGTCCTAGACACTAAGGAACGACACAGGGACAAAGCAGCAGAGACCGGGAATCCTGACTACCCCAAACAAGATGGAATGCCCCAAGCCCCGTTAAGTAGATATGGGAGGCCCTGCCATATATTTAAAAAGTGATCTAATTCACAAGCAACTTCTCATAGATTAATTTAAGACACATTTGTATCAGCATCTGTGTCCTTTCGTAACTTCCATGTCTGGTTCTAGCCTACTAGTATTTCTGAATAGACCTAGATATAATACATCTTCACTGGAGGCTGGCATGCTCAAGGAAAAAGTCAGCCTTGCATTATATGCTGGGAGCACAGAGGTTAATAACTGCTCAGGTTCACAGAGGTTACAAATAGGGCTTCAAAATTAAGTCTGAGCCCAAGCTTGTGCTCATAACCATCATACAACATTGTGGTAACAGTACCAAATGAGTACTTCCCCATTCTACATAGCCATCTTAATAAACTCTATATTGAATGAAACTACATATGTATATGCTGGGTATCCAGTGCCACAGGCTAGATATATAGCCATGAACAGGACAAACACAGCCCCTTGTCGTGGAACTTACTGTCTAGTAGGGAGAAAGATATTAGATACATGAATGCATAAGCAGATGAGTAATTACAAACTCTAGTAATACCTTCAGATGGAGGAAAGCAGGACGATGGGGAGGAATTTATTGGGGTAGAAAGGAAAGTTTCATCAAAAAAGTGACATTTAAGCTAAGACCTGAAAGATGAAAAGGAATTAGTGGTGCATAGAGAAGGGTAAACTGTTTCCAGGTTGAAACCAGCAGAGGCAACAGATTAAGGTGGGAAGGAGTTTAGGGTATTACATGTAGTCAAGGGCCAGTATGGCTGGTGCATAATGAACAAGAAGTGAATGCAAAGAGACTAGTGAGGGAAGAGTCATAGGAGGCCAGGACCTGCTGAGCCTCTTAGGCGCAGGGAAACAGTGTCTGTTTTATTTTGGACACAATGAAAAGCCACTGAATTTGAAGCAGGGAATTAATGCAATGATATTTACTTTTAAATATTTTTCTGGTGTCTGTGTATAAAAAAGATTTGAGAAGAAAAAAATTGGTAGCAGAAAGGCGAACTAGGAGGCTCCTGGAGTGGTACAAGCAAGAGATCATGGTGGCTTGGACTAAGGTAGTGATAAGAGAAAGAGAGAAGTAGACGGTTGAGAGGTATTTGCGATGAAATCAACAGAACTTGGTGATGGACTGAATGTGGCAAAAGTGGAGGTTTCAGATTTCTGGCATGAGCAAGTAAATGGATAAAAATACTATTTATTGAAATAGAAAATTCTTTTTTTTTTTAAAAAAAGCAACTAGGGAAGCGGTTGTGGCTCAATCAGTAGGGCTCCCGTTTACCATTATGGGAGGCCCCGGTTCGGTTCCCGGGGCCTCCTGGTGAAGGCAAGCCCGCCCGCACGGCGTGGTTAGCTGACCCAGCGAGCACAAGCAGCAAGGGGGGGATAAATGAATAAATAAATAAAATCTTTAAAAAAAAAAAAAAAGCAACTAGGAGTGAGAACTAAGAGCTCATGTTAAATTTGAGATTATGTGAGATTCCCAAAAGATGAGTAAAAAAGGGCATTAGAGACATAGGTCCATACTCTACAAAAGAAGTTTAGATCAGAGATACAAATTTGGTAGTCATCTGGCAAGAAGAAAGAAAAGATCCCAGGCGTAGGAGTCAGGAAAAGGAAGACTGAAAAGAGGATGGCAACAGAGATTGGGAAGGGGCTGCCAGAGTGTTGGATGAAAGAAGAAAGGGGTTAATTGTATAAACTGTTGAGAAGTTAAAGAAGGAATGAAACCTTAGCAACTGCCACAGAAAGGTGCAAAGGAACAAACTAGAGTTGGTTTATGGCTGAACGGTGAAATTTAGGGAAAAAAATCCATCTTGAGAAGCATGTCCTGGAAGGAAGGTACAGAGAAAAAATGGCATGGATAATCAAAGGAATCAAAGGTAAAGTGAACCCCTCTCAGTCAGCAGCAGAGTGGGCATCACCATCCTAATACCCTCAAGATTGAGGAATGAATACACATAAGGTGGGAATGCAACTATGGACCAAAGTACTCACTATTATTCTAGTAATGGAAGAACTTGTATCATTGATATAAAGGCAGTGGTCACTAGAGGTTCTGAGGGAAGAATAGGTGTAACTTGGGGCATTTTGGGGACATTGGAATTGTTCTGTATGATATTGCAATGAAGAATACAGGTCATTATACATTTTGTCAAAACCTATAAAATTGTGCAGTGCAAAGTGTAAACCATAATGTAAACTATAGTCCAAGGTTAGTAGCAATGCTTCAATATGTGTTCATCAACTGTAACAAATGTATCACACTAATGAAGGATGTTGTTAATGGGGGAAACTGTGGGAGGGGTTGGGTTAGGGTATATGGGAATCCTCTATATTTTCTATGTAACTTTTATGTAATCTCAATCTTCTTAAGAAATAAAGGGGGAAAAAAGGAAAAGTGAAGGCTTGTTTCTTTTTCTAAGCTGTAAGATCAGTATTTAAGAGATGAAAGTACATCTAAATGTCCAAGTGAAGAATCTAGAAAAGATGGCTCAAAGTCTCTAGGTAGGAGGAGATGGGATCCTGAGCAAGCATGGAGGGTGGAGCTGTCAAAGAAGAGATCTTTCCCTTCACTGTAGTGGGAAGTACAGAGAAAACAGGTGCCAGTAAAAATGGGATGGTAGATTTCGGAAAGAGAAGCTGCTACCAAACAGTTATTTTCCATGAAGTACAAGGTAAGGTCATTCACAGAGACTTTAAACATAGGAGAAACCGTTATTTGATATGAGAAAGGATGACAGAATCACGACAAACCGTGGGTAGAGCACTTCCTAGAGAAACATGAACATTCCTGGGTGGTACTGAAGGCCCTTTGAGATAGGTGAGCAGGAGTTTATGGAGACATCCAACTGCCTATTGTAGAACTTCCTCCAGCAATGCACAGAAAAGGTGGGCAGTTAGGTTCATCTGGGTGGGGGTATTTGTAAGAGCTGCAGGCACATCATTATACGATGGTGTGGTACGTGCAGTGCTGGCAACCTCACGGGTCTGCTGGGGCACAGGGAGGTAAGAGGAGACTTCCTGAAGAGAGAATGAAGAGCTGAGCCTGAAACATGGAGAAGGAGTTATCCAGGCAGAGAGAGTAAAGGAAAGTAAAGCTGAAAAGAAAATCAAAAGGAACACCATAAAATTTACTTGGGATAAGCAATCTACCAGGTTTCCACACTGCAAGTCAAATGGTCAAGTGTAAAAGATGGCTTAACAGTTTATGTGAATTTAAGAGAGGTTAAAGCCCCTAAATTTTTAAAAATTTTTTTATTAGAGAAGTTGGAAACTTACAAAACAATCAGGCATAACACTTAGAACTCCCATACATCACCCCTCCACTAACACCTTGCATTGCTACAGAACATTTGTTACAGATTATGTAAGAACCTCCTCAAAATACTACTGCTAAACTATGTCCATAGCTTACAACTGATATATTTTTTTCATAACCCCCCATTATTAACACCATATATTAGTGTTGTACATTTGTTATAGCTCATGAGAGAGCACTCTATGTGTACTGTTAACCACGGTCCATCTTCCACCACACGGTTCACCGTGTTATACAGTCCCATGCCTTGAACATTCTATCCAAAGTACATGTAGCCGTTGGGCAATTTGATGTAATTATGAATTCCAAAAATATATATTGGATTATGCTTATAAACTGATCTGTTCATCTGGGCATGATTAAGTTATGATTAGGGTGTTGACTGGGCCCCGTCAGCAGGGCATTGAGCCCTACCCCTTGGTGGGTGGGGAATCAAATATAAAAGGCATGGCAAAGGACAGAGTTTCAGCAGTGCTGAAGTTGGAGTTTTGATGCTGGAGTTTTGATGTTGGAGAGAAGGCCCCAGGAGAAGAGAAGTGAGCCATTCACCTGATAGTCTACAGTTGACCTTGTAGAGGAACCAGAGGAGCTGAGCCTGGAGAGAAACGGAGCCCCAGGAAGAGAGGAACCCAAGAAGCCTGAATCCTGGCAAATGTCGGCAGCTGTCTTGCTCCACATGTGGCAATGGACTTTGATAAGGGAAGAAACTTAAGCTTTATGGACTAGTAACTGTGGACTTCTACCCCAAATAAATACCCTTTATAAAGACCAACCCATTTCTGGTATTTCACATTAGTACCCCTTTGGCTGACTAATACAGTACACATTCAGTGACTCTTACTTTCATCAGAGCTGTGCAGTCACTGCCTCAGTAAATTTTTGAATGTTTTACTTAGTCCAAAAGAAAAAAATCATATACCCCCATTACTGATCATTAATATTGATAATAGTACCTTCTTTGACACTGTTGAATCAATATTACAATAATACTGTCTATAAGTTACATTAATTATATTTTCTCTTGTATCACCATATTCTTATCACCTTGTAATAGTGGCATACATTTGTTCTAGTTCATGGAAGAACATTCTTTTATTTGTAATACTAACCACAATCCTCATCCACCACTAGATTATTCTCTAGCATTCTTTCAATTGACATTTATGTTCCTGGACTACCTTCAGTCACAATCACATTTCTAAATCAGCCATGTTAGTTATACTCACTATAACATCAACTCTATCCATTTCCACACTTTTATAATCAAGCTAAAAATTCTACATACATTAAGCAGCAGTACCCCTTCTAAGCACTCATCCTATCTCCTAACAGCCTACACTCTAGATTTTAACTCCATGTATTTATTCTTCATATTTAGTTCATATTAGTGAGACCATACAATATTTGTCCCTTTGTGTCTGACTTATTTCACCCAGCATAATTGTCCTCAAGGTTCATCCATGTTGTCATGTGTGTCCCAATTTCATTTCTTCTTATAGCAGCATAGTATTTCATCACATGCATATATACCACATTTTGTTTATCCATTAATCTGTTGATGGACACTTAGGTTCTTTCCATCTTTTGGCCATTGTGCATACTGCCACTATGAACATCAGTGTGAAAATGTCTGTTTGTGACCCTGTTTTCAGTTTTCTGGATATATTCGTAGTAAAGGGATTGCCAGATCATATGGCAGTTCTTTGTTTAGATTCCTGAGGAACCACCAAACTGTCCTCCACAGTGGCGGCAGCATTCTACATTCCTACCGACAGTGAAGGAATGTTATTTCTCCACATCCTCTCCAGCACGTGTAGTCTTCTGGTTTTTTTGTTTTGTTTTGTTTTTTTTAATAATGGCCATTCTGTGAGGTATAAAATGATATCTCATTGTAGTTTTGATCTGGATTTCCCTAATAGCTAGTGCTATTAAACATTTTTTCATGCACTTTTTGGCCATTTCTATTTCCTCTTTGGAAAAATGTCTATTCAAGTCTTTTGCCAATTTTTTTATTGGATTGCTGGTCCTTTTACCATTGAGTTGTATGATCTTTTTATATAGCATGGAAATCAAACCCTATTGGATATGTGGTTTCTAAATATTTTCTCCCATTGAGTAGGCTACTGGAACCCCTAAACTTTTAATTTAACTTCACCTTCAGCATGAGCCAAAGGAGCCACAAATTGCCCCAAAAGTAAATGAACATATCCATGGGTTACACACATTGTTCAAATCCACTTAAGGTAACTGTTCAGCTCTGTTGCATCAGATAAGAACCTATCTAAATAGTTCTGGTTACATTTTAAGAGAGAGATTTCCTAACTAGGGTAAAACAGGAAAATGACCAGGGTGCTAAAAGGTTTAGGAGGAATAGGTAAGGAAATCAGAAGTGTTTAATGGGAATGGGAAAGAAGAGAACATTAAGAGGGAGTATGAAACCTGTCTCTAAATATTTAAATAGCTACTGTGTGAAAGAAGAAAAAATCATTTTGATTTTCTCAAAGCGGGCAAAACCAGATGTAAAGGGTAGAACCTCTAAAGCAGCAGACTTGTTGGTTTCAATATCAAGAGGAACACGATAGCATCCATCATGGACCAGGATGCCTTGTGAGATAGTGAGCTCTAGCTCCTTCCACATAAACAAGCAGAGGCTAGACGACTATGTCCAGGGATTCTCTGTCAGTTTCCCATACTGGGAAGAAAGCTGGTCTAGGAGACCTTTGAAGTACTATCCATCTAGAATTATGGAATTCTAAATTTGTTGGAAGAAGCATAAGGGTAAATTACATTTCAAAGTTCCTTTATAAAATATGGCAGTACACCATAGAATCCATTAGAACTTCACAATTCAAAGCAAAAGAACAAGATTATTATATAGCGATGTGGGGGTGTTAAAATTTTTCCCACAACTGCCCAAATCTGAAAGCCCTTTTCATTAAACATTTGGACGTACAAACCCTGAAGGTCTATAAAGGAAAGGAAAGGTGGGAGGTATCTTTACCTCTCTCTACAGTTCAAGCTAAAGCTAAGAAATTTGTTGACAATAATAAATGACCACAGAGAATGAGCCTCCTCTGTGGGGAGTAGCGACTGCAGCTACTTTTAATTCCCCCCATACCTGAGACCAAGGGCTAGGTTCTGAGCTTGTAATTTCCAAAGAGAATAGGGCTTCTTACAGCTAGAAAGCCTTACTAAGTAAAGAGCGACAAATGCCTACCTACATCCTATGATACCTTTAACAACAATTTTTTTTAAAGTCCCAATATTGGTAAAACAGAGAATAAGTCAGTATGAATACTAAAGCAGACCCCTCTAATCACGTAATACTAACAAGGATAAGCTGAGTCTAAAGAAACAGAAGGAATTGTTTCTGTTCCCTATGGCCCTTGTTATTTTAAGCCTGGATTCCAAGTGTTCTTGATCCCAGAGGAATGCATAAGAGAATTTCCACTATTTTCTCCCATGACCTTCCAGATAGTTCCCATTTCACTAGATTAAAGAGAACAGTTTACTTTCCAATTCCAAAGTCAAGAATAGCATTCAGCAAAGATACACCCCTTATTTTTCCTTCAAACAGTACTTCCAGAGAGGGTACCACAAAATAATATATTTGAACAAAGGAACAGTTTTCCTAAAATGATCCCTCAGAAAAAAAGGGACTTGCCTTACATAAGCATCTTACACTCTCCTTAAGGAGTGTACTTACCATTAGTTTGGTCAGCAAAAAATTGTCTAAGGAAACTTAACCTGAAATGGACCCAAACACAGCTAGTTTCAAATACACAGAGATGACAAACAAGACTGGGTTACAAAAACAAGAAACAGCTCAGAATTTAACAGAGATTTAGTCATCATTCTGAACATGAACTCAAAATTATAAGTATTTTTGTAAAGAGCACTTTAAAAAGGAACAAGTTAAGTAGCTACATTAAGAACATAATGAAAATATATCTAATGGATACATTTTTGAAAAAGAGACTGAATATGCTGCAAATGGGTAACTGAGGCTTTAGATAATAGTTCCAGTGAAGGCATCACTCAAAGATTTTAAAAGGTATATCTCAAAGAACGCAGACAGATGTGGCCCATGAGGTGCACTGAAACATTCAGAATGTGTTCTGTGATGAACCTACACATGTCAAAGATGCCTGTAAAAGAACATTTTTTTTTTACTTTATTTTTTAAAAAATACTTTAGATTACATAAATGTTATATAAAAAATATAGGGGAGTCCCATATGCCCCACTCCCTCCCCCTCCCACACTTTCCCACATTAACAACATCCTTCATTAATGTGGGTATATTTATTACAATTGATGAACACACATTGAAGCATTGCCACTAAGTGTGGATTATAGTTTACATTATATTTTACACTCTATGCTGCACAATTTTGTAAGTTATGACAAAATATACAATGGCCTGTATCCATCATTGCAGTGTCATTCAGGACAATTCCAATGTCCTGAAAATGCCCCCATATTATACCTATTTTTCCCTATTCCTCCCCTCAGAACCTCTGGTGGCCATTGCCTCCACATCAATGATAAAAGTTCTTCCACTGCTAGAATAACAATAAGTCTATAGTAGAATAACTGTAAGTCTACTCTAGTCCACTATTCATTCCCCAATCCTGAGGATTCTGGGATGGTGATAGCCACTCAGCCTCTAATTGAGAGGGAATTTAGATCCCATGGGGCAGATGGATGGGACTATCTTGCCTGCAGTTGCAGGCTCTATCTGTTCTTTGGGATGGGCATTGTCCAACATCATCTCGATAGTTGTCCTGGGCGAGTCCAATGAAATGCAGAGTAGGTGTTGCAACTCTGCTGAGATTCAGGGACCAACTGGCACGTGGACAGCCCAAAAATTTAAGTCTCTTGGATATACACCTATCAAGTCTAGTACTAACTATAGGTTCAAATAGAAGGGGCAGATGAGCCATGTGCAGGGAAAGCACAATGAGTCCAACTATGTCACACTGGGGAGCCTAAATTCCAAAGTAGGGCCCACTCGCATGGTGCCAAACTTCTGAGCTGTCTGCCCTGCCTATAGTGTCTGGATGTCACTAGAGCCCTCAGGAGCCCCGCTATTTGAGGCAATATTTACTGTGGCAGTCAATGAGATCCTGCTGAAACGTGCATAAGCATAACCTCTGGAATGATTTCCTGACTCACTTTGAAATCTCTTAGCCATAAAAACTCATTTGTATTTACCGTTTCCCTCTTTTGGTCAAGGTCTTTTTCCAGGTGCATTGCTAGCTGGTGCTTGGTAATAATCCCTCAGTTCCAGGGAGACTCATCCCCAGGAGTCATGTCCCATGCCGGGGGAAAGGTAACATATTTATATGCTGGGTTTGGCTTAGAGAGAGGCCACATTTGAGCAACAAGGAGGCTCTCAGGAGGTAACTCTTAGACAACATTTAATACTAGGCTAAGTTTCAATTTCAAAAGAAAAGGCTCATAAGTACAGTCATCAATATCAAGGGCCCGTTGCAATGGTCTATTCTCCTTCACTAGGCACTGCCCCTGTATTCAGGGGATTCTTGCTGGATGGGAATTCGGTATTCTTTCAGTTATTGTGCAGATCTCTATCCACCGTGACAATGCCCCATGAACACTTGAACACATAGAATAACATTTTAATGAAATGAATGGGGAAAAAATTTATGAAAGCATATATTTATTTCATATTTTTCAATTTTAAAACATGGACAAATAACTACTCAAATAAATAATAAAGGTAGACTCTGATTATCACATAAACATATACATACCAAAAAGTATATAGATTTAACGTGGCAAAAAAAAAATTTTTTTTTTAATTTTATCATCAGAAAATGTGGTTTGCTTTGCAATCAGGCATATACATTACAGATATTCAATATCCGCCTTTTGGGGCCACTCAGCACTTAAAAGCCCTATCCTGTGTTTAGGGAATTCTTCCCCCTAATGAGGCACAGCCCGCCTCCCAATATAGAGGCTGAAAATGACAGCCACTTGCTTTCCCAGCCATCTTGCATAATTCACAAACTAATCAGTGCTCCTACCAAAGCCTTTGATTTGGAAGCCAGTGCTTAGAAAAACCAGGAACCAGAGGGCCTGTTGAGATGGTCACAGACAACCTATCTACCAGCAGCCACCAGGCTCAGTGGTGTCACAGGTGCAAGCTGTGGCTTCTACACCTGGTGGCAATAGTAGTAGTGTCTTTTCGAGCCCAGCTCTGTGGTGTGACACTGGACATCATTCCTAGTTAAGTAATTCCTGGCCTGGGTCTCAAAAACCTTGTACAAACATTGCAAATTACCAAATATTCCTTAATAAATTCTTTTTCTGCTCAAAATAGCTAGAGCTATTGCTTATACATGAGAATCCAGATAACACAGGGCTATTATTTTTAAATTTTTAGAACCTTACCAATCTTATCAGAATGATTTTAGTACTCAGCCTTCTAAACATTCCTAAAGAACTTTTCCCTGATTAAACAAACTATATTTTAATGAATTACTTTATTCTGCATCCACATTCATCCTTTGGGACCACTTTCTCCATCTAGCCACCTTCTCCTGGTACTCTATCTTCACCATCAATTAGGCTCAAGATTTAATAGGAAAACTAAAATGGACAATAAAACCCTAACACTTCCTTTTGTAATATCATAAATAACAAGAAAAGAGTGAGAAGTAGATATGGCTCAAGTAGCTGGGCTCCCACCTACCACATGGGAAGTCCCAGCTTCAGTTCCCAGTGCCTCCTAAAGAAGACAAGCAAGATAGTGAGCTGAAGTGACTGGCTGACGCGGCAAGCTGACGCAACAAGATGATGCAGTGAGATTATACAACCAAGAGACACAGCAAGAAAACTCAATGAGAGACAAAACAAATGGGGAGCAGAGGTGGCTCAAGCGTTTAGGCACCTCCTTCCCACATGGGAGGCCCCAGGTTCAGTTCCCTGATGCCTCCTAAAAAAAGAAGCAGACAGTGAGTGCAAACAATGAGGGGGAGAAACAAACAAATCAAAACAAATAAATCTTAAAAAAAAAAAAAAGAGAGAGAGAGAGAGAAAGAGCAGAGAGTAAAAAGACTCTGCTGTTGACATAAAACTAAAAGTTTCATACCACATGATAATTAGGAGGCCAACTGAGGTGGGTTAAATAATGGCCACATCCTAATCCCCAGGACCTTACAAGGCAAAAGGGTCTTTGCAGGTATGATTCAATTAAGGGTCTTGAGATGGGGAGATTATTCTAGATTATCCGGGTGGGCCTGATACAATCACAAGGGTCCTTATTAAAAGGAGGTAGAAAGATTAGAGTCAGAGAGGATGTTGTGATGACCAAAGCAGGGAGAGAAAGAGAGAGAAAGGATGATGTGTTGCTAGATTTGAAGATAAAGGAAAGGGCCACTAGCCAAGGAATGCAAGCAGCTTCTAGAAGACAGAAAAGGCAAGGAAATGGATTCTCCCCTAGAAGCTCCAAAAGGAACCAGCCCTGCTGACTCCTGGACTATAGCCCAGTGGGACTGATTTTTGACTTCTGACTTCCAGAACTGTAAGATAATAAATTTGTACAGTTTTAAGCACTAAAGTTATGGCAATCTGTTATAGCAGCAACAGAAAACTAAGACACTGAGGGGTTTTTTTTGTTTTGTTTTGGTACTGCCCTGACAAATTCTGTTTTTAGTCCATGAGAAAAACAATTTCCTTTTGTTATCTGAATATTCTCAACTATAAAGAAGGAATAATACTTACTCCCTACCTACTTAACATAATTAAGTATAAAGAGGAGGGGAACATCATGCCAGAAGCAATTTTAACCTCTAACTAGATAAATCTTTTCATGCTATTTTATTTTTAAATGCAGCTTATCTAATCTAAGGTAGGAAAAAATAGTAGGAAAACCAAATTAAGTTTTATAGGGGCAATATCTCAAACTCACTAGCTAAGAACTAGTGAGAATATTAATGAACCTGTACACAAATCTCTAATAGGGATATAGGTGCAAAGGGGCTATAAATTAATTCTACAGAATTTAAACTTAAAAATTAGGAGCCAATAAATATGAAATGGTTCCTTCAACGTCTGATTTTTTTTCAAACCACTTAATAACCTAGAAAGCATGTGTTGTGAAATATATATTCCAAATTCACTGGATTCAATTACCACACTTCTGCTTTCATTCAATTGTTCAAGAGTTAAAAAGTCCCCATTAAGAATCCCTTATATTTTGATGTAATATTTACGTAATCTAAAGTTCCTTTAAAAAAAGAAAAACAAAACGAAAAATAAAACACAATTAAAAAACATTACTATTAACTACAAAAAAAAAAAAAAAGGTATGAATTTTGAAAAATTTGATAGGACCAAACTGACCTCCAAAACTTTTTACAAATTTACAATCTCATCAACAGTTTGTGAGAGCTTGTTTCATCAACCATTCTCAATAAGAAGTCTCAAACTGTGAACTATACCATTCTGATATACAAATGGTACCTCATTAAAATTTTAATTTTGCATTTCATTATATGTAAGATTGTGCTTTTTTGTGTGTGTGCTTTTAGTGTGTGTGTGTTTTTTGGCCATTTGTATGATTCTTTCTGTGACTTGCCATTGTATCATCTTTGCCCATTTTTTTAAATAGTCATTTATCTTCTTACTGATTTTTAAGAATTCTTTGCATATCAATAAAATTGGTACTTTCTCTGTTAAAAAAAAAAAAAGTCCCCATTAAGAGTTTTTAACACCTTTCAATTTTAAACTTTGAAAAGCTTGAAACCTACAAAACCAGAGGATCTAAGCTGATGTTCAGGCAATTTCTGGTCTCTGGCTTAATTCTCTGAATATCTGGCTATGCCCTTTCAAAAAAAAAAGTTAAGTCAGTTTATCACAAAAGTTTAAATTCCCATAGTATCTATCTTCTTTGAACAAATATCTTAGTATATTTATTTGCCATTATATGAAAACATTTTAAACACTAAATCACTCCAAAAAGTTAACAAAAAAAATTGCATCAATTTTGAAGGACATCAATTGAAAAGAAGAAAGTAACAATTTTTCTCAGATTATTTAAATCAAATAGAGCCAGTCAGTACATATTTTTTTCTATTATCTTCGGAAAAATTGAGACTCTTAAAAGCTAGGAGAGCGGATGTAGCTCAAGTGGTTCAGCACCTGCTTCCCATGTACAAGGTCCCAGATTAGATCACTGGTACCTCCTAAAAACAAACCAAAAATCCAACTCTCATTGGGGAGCAGATATAGTTCAGTGGTTGAGTGCCTGCTTCATAAATGCAAGGTCCTGGGTTCAATCCCCGGTACCTCCTAAAAAAAATTTAATATAAATAAATGTTAATAATTTTATTAGGAATGAGTTGTCTAAATAAGGATGTGTAGATATTTAACCTTGGGCTTGTTTCCTTCTGTGCATGAGGGACAATAAGGACCTAGCGCCTCCTTTTTAAAACAAAGTAAATATTTGGGCAGAACATTATGAAAGGGAATAAAATCCCAAGGAAGTGGGTGAGAGATAAGCCTGTCAGAAAGCTGTAAAAAAAAAAAAAAAATACCATGAGCCTGAAATGTTGTTATTTAGTTTTAATTAAGAATCTTAATCTGAAGTGAATGGCATTACTCAATGTATAGCCTGAGGTGGAACCTAATGCTTAGAAAGGGAATAAAAATGTAGAATCAAGAAAATAAAAGGAAAAAGAAATGCTGAGGAAAAGACCCCTTCAACCATGGCAAAAAAACTAGCTCTCCAGTCCCTTCTGGGATACAAGGCTGTCTGGGTGTCTGTTCACCATGAGGAAAGGAGCAGGGGCTGAAGGCCTCTTGTTGCTCTTGTCAACTCGTTCTCCACTATGTAGCCACCAGCCGAGCAACTCTTGGATGAGGGTCTAATTCACCCTCAGGTGCCTGGCTCGTAGTAGGCATTCAAAATTATCTGTTTTTGTAATTAAGTGGGAATCTCCTATAAATTTAGCTAAGCTAAAGAATAAAAATCTCCATATAAATGCAATGTTTCCCACTGATGGTGATGATAGAACTATCGAGTACCTACGCTAGGTCTCCTATATACATTTTCTCTGATCTAAACAGTCTGTTTCTGTGTTCATCTGGTTCTTCCAAGAAGTAGAAGCCCAGACGGGATTAGTCATACACGAAATTCCTTAGGGGAAACATCTGAGAGAGAAAATGGAGTGGGAGCTGGGGAGGCTGGAAGAGCTGTCAGAGAGTAATGCAGGTCTGACTCCAGGGCAAGGAGTCAGAGAAGGAAGGAAGGTTGAGTGGAAGCTTACTGCCATGCAACTCTAAGGAAAGTTCAGCTAAGCCATCAAGAAGTCCTGCATCAGGGAATGTATGTGGCTCCAATGGTTGAGTATCTGTCTCCCATATGGAAGGACCTGGGTTAGATCCCCGGGACCTCCCGGTAAAATAAAGAAAAATATAGAAGGCACACAGGTTGCCAGGCCCCGCGTGCGGGAGTGCCAGGCCCTGCCGAGCCACGCAGCAAGATGATGACATAACAGGAGAGTGACACAAGGGAGAGCCAAGACGAGACATGACGAAAAAGCAGACACCAAGGTGGCACAGTTGGCAGAACGCCTCTCTCTCACATTGGAGGTTCCCAGAGTGCCTCTCTCCCACATTGGAGGCTCCCAGGATCGAATCCTGGTGAAGACAGGAGGAGAAGGATGAGAAGAGAGGGCAGGAAAGAGACACAGACAATTGCCCAGCGAACAGACACAAAAATAGCAAAAACGGGGGGGGGGGGGGGGGTTAAAAATGGATAAAAGTCAATAAATAAATATTTAAAAAAAAAAAAAAGTCCTGCATCCAGAGCCCCCTGTGAGAGCTGCCCAGGAATGAGCCTGCCTTAGAATTCCTGGTGTGCTCAGTAACCAGGTAGGAGCAGACATGGGAAACATGGCCTTCACACTGATGTAGCAGCTGGGCCCGCTGGTCGATTATGCTGCCTGCATTTGGATATCTGAGAGGCATGGCCGCCTCACCTCCCAAAGTCCATATTCCTTCCACTGGGATTCTCTGGCACCTCTAACAAGCCGCGCCATCATTTTTATACTTGAATACAAGGTGCCATCAATTGTCAGGAGCTATACTATTTTATATACCAAGAAAAATGCTAATTAAATCTTGACACAATATTTTCTTAACACTTAAGAACTGTTATAATTATTGAAAAAGCTCTTTGAGAGTGAGATATATTTTTTATCATGTATCACCCTTGTGCACACATAAAAAAGCAAATAAACAAAATGCATTTAAGATATTCTTAAGACTTCTTCATATTTAGAGTTCAACTCTTCTGAATCACTTTTTATCTCAGTCACCAATATCTGTGGTTTTCTCCCACACACTTTCTTCCTCTGTGTCAACAAGTCTATTGGAAAAGCAATATTTCTTAAAGGAGTACACCACTAATGTATCCAGGATTTTCTGCCCAGATGATAGCACCCCCTCTGTAGGTATTGATACTGGCCCTTTCCTGATCTAACCTGAAGGCCTCAGTGGAAATTTTTCAAACAATTACCTGGACTCCTATTTCTTCCTCAAGTGGTCCTTAAACGTTTCTTCAAACATGCCAGGTGGAAAAAAAACCCACATTTGTTCACAATTGCAGCTCGGTGGACAGCAATGATAAGATACATATCCACTTCACTAATATTCAAAGGAAAGATATTCACTAATATTCAAAGGAAAGATACTCACTCTTACAAGGAACTAAAGGCAAGAAATAACGTCCTCAGGACAACAGGAGATAGAAGATCAAGATCCTATTTTCGTTTCTATCACCAACTGACTTTGTGATATAGACCAAGTCACCTCATCTCACTGAGCTCCAAGTTCCTCATTTTTAAAAATGAATGGACTAAATATAAGCTCCTCTAAGCTCTTTGTTTTGAAGAGCAAGGCCATATCACTGAGTACTTCATGGCATGGTCTGAAGAATGATTTGAGGTCCTGTGTCTCAGCCCAAAATATTTTCCTCATGAGACTGTAGACTCGGCAGAATTACTCCCCAATAATGGAACCACTCCTCTGGATCAGACAATTAAATGAGCGGGCTGGTTATATTCACAAGTCCCATGACTTTTTTTGGAAGGGTGGGGGAGGAGGGAGAAGAGTCCAAGTTCTTCCTTTCACTCCATATAAGCCAGTTTATCAGAACAGCCAGCTGGTTCCCCGGAAGCAGAGGACAGACCCCAAGGACATGAAATATAGGAAATTTAAGTTTCAATAGGGAAGTCAAATCTGACGATGACAAGGCTACGTGACCACAGATGATGATGAGTCACCAATAGAGAGGACACTGAGTCATGGGGCCAAGCCCCACACAGAAAGGGTTCTGGAAGGAGTCCGGGCCTCGTGCCCAGGACAATCCTCACTCACTCTAGAATTCTGATTTAAGGCCTGACTGTAATCTCTGTAGGGTTCTGGGTCAGTAAAAATACTATCAAAAGCTACATAACTGAAAAGAGGTTTTGCAGTAACATCTCTAGTTGATGGAATTATATATAATGTGTTTACAGAAAAAAAAAAAAAAAAAAACATGATTCAAATGAAAAAAAGCCATGTTGTCAAATTGTAAAGGTCAGTTCCAAGAAGAAAAATTCTTCACAAAACTAGGTCACTGAAAACTTTCAAACCAAATTGAGAAATGTTTTCATAAATATGCTCAAGATGGATTCTTTCCTATTCTGAATGTGCCCACCAACACAATTCCATCTAAAAAATGTGTTACTTTTTCTGCAAAATAGCTGATTAAGACAGGTTTGGTTTGCCATGTAAAATATTATAACTATAATAAAGAGAAACTAAGGGCATCGCCTTTCCACCGGCATGTAATGACTCGGACAGTCATCAGCACAAGGAACTCACCATCCTAGATGCAAATTAAGTAACACGCCAATTACCGCCAGCAGAAACTGGTTCCATTAAAATAAACAACCTATATATAGTCCAAAATCCTTTGGAAATGACAAGTGAAAGTTAGGGTTTTAAGGACTATTTTAACCTCCTGGTATGCATAAAGTCATCAAAAAGCAATTCACAGCATATCCAACGTTCAGACACATCCAGCTCCAGGGCTGGGTGCTTTCACTGGCACCGTGGACCAGGGGTTCTTAAATTTAAGCATGCTTCAGCGTCACCCAGAGGGTCTATAAGAAGACAGACCGCTGGGCCCCACTTCAGAGTTTCTGATTCAGAAGTTCTAGGCCCGGGCCTGGGAATCTGCATCTCTAACACAGTGCTGTTGATGCTGCTGGACCACAGACCACACTTTGAGAACCACTGCCCTAGGCTGTACCAAAGAAAAACATCGTGACATTGTCTCCCAAAAGGTGAAATGATTTTGATTCATTTTAATATCATGCAGCACTTTTCAAAGAAAAAATAGAAAATTTTAATAAAAATCAGTGTCAAAAACACAAAAAGTTGTTAAAAATCACTTAACCACATGATTCTGTAAGAGACTGGAAACAATGAAAGAATTCATGAGACGGGAATGAAGCAAATAAAACAAGGGGTGAGGAAACAAGAATCATTTCTTGCCTGTCACCACTTAAATGATCACCAAAGACTTCAGTACTCTGAAGTCCAGTGCCTTCTCTGGTGGGGTGTGAGCCCAGGGGATATTACCCAGCAAGTGTTCCCAGGGGCCCAGTGTTTTCAAAAGGGTGAAATCTGTGGTGGGAGAAAAAGAAAAACATGAAAAATAGGTACGGGAAGCAAAAGCCTAGAGAGACTGTGTATGCAAAGAGCCATCTTGCCCAAATGGGGAAAGGTATGCAGCTGGTGGCTGAGATGCTTCCCTTGTGCTTGGCAGCCCAGCCCGCCCCCAGCCTCTGGATGACAGGGACACGCAATACAGCAACACTTTCTGTGAATCAGCCGGCGAGCGAAGCCTACCTTCTCTCTCATGGCATCCCCGCTGACCTGAGACTGTCCTGAGCCACTGGACTCACACAACTGCCCGAACTTGCCACAACCCTCAGAAACTGAACAGTCATTTTTAGGTTCAGGACAAAAACTAAATGATCTGATAAAAGGACACATGCAGAGAAGTAAATACAATATGAAGGGCTTTGAAAAGAACATCATCAACACGACAGCACTATTTTAAAAGTCCTTAAATTCTTGGACAGCTGCCCACCTTAGATAAGTACAACATGTCCTGCCATGCCAAAGAGAACATCTCCAGAATTTTGGCAACAAAACACCACGCGGCCCTTTCCTCAGAGGACATGCTTAGAAGTGAGCCCGGCAATTTCAGCCACTGACAGTACACCGCCCCTGATTCGAATAAACACTTTCACAGTCAGGGTTGGCAACATTATCAATAAAAACTACTCATTTGAAAACACATTCCTGAAAATGACAGTGCTGGCTTTATAAAGGGCTGGGCACACCCATTCATAGGAACTGAACTTTTTTGCAAAAAAAGGAAATACTCTAGCTTCTTAAACTGGCCTTCTTTCCATTTCCTTCCCCACCAATTCACTTTAATAGCAACAGAGCTGGACATTAACTGGAGGATATTCAAAGCCACCCCCTCCCTCTTTCCCAAATTCAACCAGTTATCCCTTCAAGGAGGAAGCTCAAGTTTCAAATTCATCTTTCCTTACCTGGCCAATTCCTATTCATCCTTGCACTAAACTTAGAAACTGCCTCTCCCAAACACCCAATCACTGTTACCACAAAGCATGCTGAAATTGCATGCATCTGGCTACATCCCTCAACAGACAGCTAACTACTCAAGGGTAGGAACTGTGTCTTCATCTTTGTAGCACTTGCCACAGTGCTTGGCATGTTGAACTAAATAGTCAATCTAGGTATACAGATTAGGTACACGAACACAGATACCTGATTGTTTAAAACTATTAAGGAAGAATTTATTTCAGATCACTAAGCTTCCAGACAGATGACTTTACTCCTTGAAGTCCAAAATGCTACTCAAGCATTTATTTAGGATACAGAAAGCTTTTTTCAATGTTTCCATTGGTCTCTGCCTTCTATAACAAAGATTATATAAAAAGTAATTTTAACATTTTAATGACTCAGTTTTAATTATAGATATCAAATTATTATGCTGTGCCATTATATAATTTAAAGCATCAGAAAATACTAAATCAATTACTTTTAAAGATTAAGTGACCACTAAGATTTTAAGTTCTTGGGACCAACTTTAGAATATTTCTACCTCCATTTTATAGTTGTCATTCTGTATTCCTTTTTTTAACCTATGACTTTTTAACATGTTGCTGGTTTGTAATAATTGTAAGTAAAACAATTGTTTCAAAAGTTCCCAGTTTGCACTGATATCCATTTTGGCTGCTTAAAAATCTTCCTTATATTCTTGTCACTGCGTCCTGGAAGTATGAGCTTGTTAAACTTCTGTAAGTCTCTCTCCTGCTTCTCTTCCTAGCTCCATAAAGCCTTTCATGACAACCAGACTCAGCTGAGCCCTGCTCCACTGTAGCCACACACTATACCTTTGTTATAGCACTTGGCACAATATATTTTAACTTCTTATTCTCCAGGACCAGACTGGAAATTTCTTGAAGGAGGTATATTTTCTTATTCAAAATTTAAGTTTGGTGTCCAGTAAAGCTTTTTTTTTTTTTAAGCTTTCAAAGCTGTTTGAAAAACAAAGGTAGCCATAATGATTCCATTCCATTTTCATGGCCAGAAAAATAAGTGACCACTGACTATCAAGATTAGACTGAAACACCAAAATAATACCAACACAGATTAAATGCAAAACTTAACTTTTATTAATTTCCTTATTATAATTTACTGAGAATGCGGGAGGTATGATTTTAAAGGTTGTTTTTACTTTAAGATTTTTTTTTTTTAAGCTAATAGAAAAGTATCAGGAATTCCTTTCAAGGAAAAAAAAGAGGACAAAAAGTACCTACAGATTAAAAAAGACTTAGAAACTTATCAGACAAATGAACTGTGCTTGGATACAAATTCAAAGAAACCAACTTAATATTGTTAGAGACAGGGAGGGAGGGAATTCAAATGACTGTCAGGAAAATTTGATAATATTAAAGAATTATTGTTTGTTTTTAGGTGTGATAAGGATAGTCTAGTTTTGACGTATGTTTGCTTCTTTTTAAAAAGTCATCTTTCAGAGCTATATACTGAGATTTTTATGGATGAATTGGGCTTTCTGTCAACATAAGGGGGGTGATCAGTGAGAGGTATGAGAGAAACACATGGATGAATGGCGATAGTTATTGGAGGTGGGTATTAAGGACATGTAGTTTAATTATATTTTTCTCTCTACTTTTGTACATGCTTGAAATCTTCCAAACTAAAAAGTTTAAAAAAAAAAAAAAAAAAAGTATACAGTGACATGTCAATTCTATAATTGTTCATAGCAGCCTCCCACTGCTTTCTGCCTTTGGGTAGCTTCTTTTTTTATTATTTATTTATTTATTTATCCCCCCCACCCCCCCAGTTGTGCTCGCTGTGTCCATTTGCTGTGCGTTTTTCTGTGTCTGTTTGTCTCCCTTTGTTGCGTCATCTTGCTGCACCAGCTCACCACGCCACATGGGCCGCCAGCTCACCGCATACCGCGCGGGACGGCTTGCCGGAACCAGAAAGCCCAGGGAATCGAACCCGGGGCCTCTCATATGGTAAACGGGAGCCCAACCAATTGAGCCACAGCCACTTTCCATGGGTAGCTTCTTGATATTTAGCAAGTGTTTCTGTTCCCCCAAATGAGTTGTAAGATACTGTGTTATTCTCTATGAGGTTTGTAGCCATATATAGACATTATCCTTTTTTCACTTCTATCCTGCACTAGAAATCAACCTTGTCGCCCTTATCCTACCTAAGACAAAAACTCTATCAACCTCCACCACAGGGGAAGATTAAATCAATAAGTCAACTAACATAGCTTTGTGAGCCATACTGTCTATATCAGACAGCCTGGAACTAAGATCAAGTTCCAGTTTTTTGACCTCGTCATCTCAAGGAACATGAAATGGAAAAAGAATATCAGGGCACACAGGGGTCACACAGTATTTCTGTAGAGCTAGCAATCCAGCACTACTCTGCCTGGAACTCTCTTTCCCCAGAAACCAGCATGATGCTTCACATAGGTCTCTGCTGCAAAGGTCTTTTCTCTCCACCCTATCTATCTTGCCCCACTCCCTGCCGCTTACCCTGCTGTATGTTTGTTTTGTAGCAGTGATCATTGTCTGACAATATATATGTCTATTTATCACTTCTCCTATCTAGACTATAACCCCCATGAAGGCAGGGGCTTTGCTTCTTTACCACTGTGTCTCCAGATTCTAAACAGTAAATGGAACACAAGAACAAGGTCAATAAATATTTACTGGATGCTCAGTGTATTATTCAGCCAAAAGGAGTGCTGTTGCAGAGTACCAGAAATCTGTTGACTTTTAAAAAGGGTATTTATTGGGGGTAAAAGCTTACAGTTACAAGGCCCTAAAGAATCCAACTCAAGGTACCATAAGAGGTACTTTCTCACCAAAGTCAGTTGTCACGTGTTGAAGCAAGATGACGGACATCTTTGCCTGGTCTCTCCTTCCTTCTTACTGTTAAGGCTCTGTAGGCTCAGCTTCTTCCAATCTCAGCTGTAGGCTGGCATGGGGCTCATCTCTCAGGGCTTTCTATATCAGTCTGGTATAGGGCTTGTTTCTTTCCAGGCCTTATCAGCTCAGCTGCTCTGTTCTCTTCAGCTGCAAACTATCAGGCAAATGGCTCATCTCTCTTCCTGGGGCTGCAGGATAAAACTTCTCTCCTCTGCCGTGTCTATGGAGCTCTCCCTCTCTCTTCCTGTGTATCTTCTTCTGTGTGTCTTCTGGAGTGAATGTCCATTTATATCAGCACACCAAGGGCCAGGGACTCAACCCTGAGTCACGCCGTACTGATATGGTCAAATCAAAGCCCTAAGTTGATTTAATCAAGTAAACTTAAAACTTTTGAATTTAATACAATCAAATTATAACAGTGAGGTGGAGCCAGTGGCCACTAGACGCTTTCGGGGCGGGGAGGGGAAGGGCAGTTGTAATACAGGGGTTTTTTCAGGACTTGGGGGTTGTCTTGAGAGACATTGTGGCGACAGATATAGGCCATTTTACATGAGCATATACCATGCAGAACTGTGTGGGAGAGAGTGTGGTCTATGATGTGAACTGTGATCTATGCTTAGTGGCAAAGCCCCAGGATGTGTATATCCATTGCAGGTGATGTGCCACACTAATGAAAGATGTTTATGTGAGATGTTATGGGAGGTATGGGAGGTGAAGATCGTGGGAATCCCTGTAATCTTTGTGTAACATTTATATAATCTAAGCATCTTTTAAAATATATATGAAAAAATAATAAAATAAAAAATGAAAAAATGGTATCACACCCAGAAGAACCGACCAGTTTACAAATATAATCCTTCTCTTTTTGGGGATCCATAAATAACTTCAAACTGCCACACTCAGGTTCCCAGGAAAGTGGCTGGAAAGTAGAACTAAATATCAATGCGAGTTTGAAAACAAAAAAGTTGATATTATTTACATAAGCTAAGAACAAGCACTGTCATCTACACGCGTACACAGACATATGTGCACCGCACACACTCTTAATGTAGTAGAAAGGTGACATCTTTTCCTAGACATCTTCATAATCAATAACTATGGATTCACATGGATAATGGTTGAATATGTCAATCTGTGCCACCGTATTTTCAGATGCCATCTGTGGTACTAATAACATATACAATTTATATCAGAATGCATGGAATGGTGCAAATTATATTAGGGCTTTTAGAGAACATGTTCCCTATCACTTTTTAAAATCAAAATCAGTGCCTTCCTCCTATTTCTTCCCCATACTACAAGTCTACCAGACAGAAAGCCCCAATGTCACAACTCAAGAGCTTTCAATATCTATGATGTTGGCACCAATAGCAGGTGGTTCAGAGTGGCTCATTCTTATGTACCACCTCAACCTCTTAGTTACCATGTGAGCTTAGGGAGTAATAACAGTAGCTATTTCATAGGGTTGGTGTAACAATTAAATGACTTAATATTAGGCTAACACCTTAGAACAGTGCCTGGCACATAGTAAAAAAAAAAAACAAGTATCAGTCATCAGGAAGGAAGTGTAAGCTTTTAAAAAGAAAGGTGGGCAATATTCAATATCCCCAGAACTCATTGCTGATATAGAAGTATAAGTTCAATAAAAGCATCCATTCAACTTGCCCCAGATCTCACTGCTGTTAGCATCATTGTGGAACTAGAAATTGGGGCTCTTGACACTTGTAAAGCAGGGTGCTTTCCACTAAAATGCACTCCTTCATCCATGGATAAATGCACCAAAACTTCTACAAGAACCAGCTTCTACACCCAGATTTATCCCACGAAAATTAATCCCCTATTAACTCTCTCAACTTACCATAATTTCTCTCTGCTCTTCCAGATTCTTCAAAAAATTTGAAAATTCACGTAAGGAAGCATCTGTAAGGAAAAAGGAATTATTATTTGGTGGCCAAAGCAAAGTAAAGCAAACCAAGACGCCATTCCTACATACCTATGCAGCGCTCATCATCAGTCTCTGCATCACCAATAAACTCAAACTTGAAGTCTCTAAGTGAGTGTGCAAACTTCCGCTGGGCCGCTGAGAGACCTAGTTAGAAAAATTTAAGGATTACTTGGGTCCTGCTTGCAAGGAATTTACTCCTCCTAAGATTAATAGAGCTGTAGAGCTGTCTTCTACTTACTCTGTGAGAGGAACAACCCAACTCCTCTGCCAAAGGGCCGCTCCTCCTCAACCCACACACACTCTGGGTTGCTGCTGCCTCCTCTTCCTCATCCTGGCACAGAGCAGGTGTGAGAGAAATGTTCATTCCCTCCCCACCTTCTTCTTCCTGGGACTTGACTTCACACTGTTCCCTACAGCACTGTCCCTTTCTCTGCTCACTCAGGTCAAAACTTGCCCAGGTCAAAAGTTTTGGCTGTGATTAGGAGAAAACACATTCCTATCTCTCAGGGCTTGATGAGATCTGGCTGGATGCCAAGATTTCAAAAATAAACATCTCTGAAGCTCAGAGTCAGCCAACCAAGTACCTTTAACTGATTGTCAAATAACCACTCTGGCCAGAGAAACCGAGGTAATTCAAAAAGAGAAAAATCATTCGTTTTTACAGAGAACGGCAGCAGGGAGGTAACTAAAGACCAAGCTTAAATGGTGGACAGGATGAATTCTGCAAACGACCTTTAGAGGTCCTCATATTTTTTTATGGGGGAGTAATAGAAAAGAGTAGAAAACCATTCTAAAACAGGCTAACACTTACTCAGAACCTTTTATGGCTCATGCACCATGCTAGGTGATGTATATGTTTTATCTCATTCAATACTCTCAAGAGATATATCAAATAAAGATTATCTCCATTTTATAAATAAGGAAGAAGCTGCAGCTCCAAGGGGTTACTTTCCATCAGGTTGCACAGCCATTACACAGCAAAGGCTTTGTTTTAACCAAGCCATTTTATCCAAAACCCCTGCCCTTTCCACCCATCCTTCCATCTAAAGCACTTTCTAAGAAGCTGCTCACAGATTTCTGCACTCCAAACAGCTCCTGTTTCACCACAATGAATACTGATAGTCATATTATGTTCAAGACTTCACATCAAGCAAATTGAAATTTTTTTTAAAAAATGCAATACATAAACTGCTGACTGAGAAGAGTTCTCACATGCACACACACACAAATAAATATGGAAAAGGGAAAGGAACAATGTAAAAATTGGGACTTCCTTTTAATATGATGAGACTGTAGAAGGAAGGTTCTCTTATTCTTTTTATTTAATGTATTAGAGAGAAAAAACTAGGAATGATGGTAAAAGATTCTTATTTTTACATAAGAAAGAGCTACTTGATTGTTTTTAACAAATCTTTAATCTGCATAATTAAGAAAATGGCTCCCCAATGTCCTCCAGACCAAGTGCTTTCTCTTAATTCTTCAGCTTTCTAATAATGCTCACCAGCTCTTTTAGCTCCTCTCCTGGTTTTTGAATTTCCTTTTTCTCTAATTCATGCTTTGCTGTGCTTGCAATTCTCTACGCCTCCTTCTATGCATATCTCTTTGCAAGGTGCCTTGGCAGCTCCTCCCACTAATGGGTAGAGTCTATTTCCCCATCCCTTGTATCCAAGCTGGTCTTGTGACCTGCCTTGCCCAAAAGAACCTGAGAGGAGTGACACTGGACCAGTGCAGAACATCCATCTCAAGAAACTTGGCACTCCTCTGCTTACCCATGAACCTCCATGAGAACCAGCCCACACTAACCTGCTGGATGATGAAAGACATGGCTCAGTCGCCTGCTTGTCCCATCAGACAGTCAAGCCCAGAAGCAGAGCTTTCCTGCACATTCAGGAAGCAGTCCAGACGAGACCATAACTGCCCAGCCGAGCCTTACCCAGACTGATATAAATAAACGTCTAATGTGTTAAGCCACCAGGTTTTGGGGTGATTTGTTACAAAGCAATAGATGACTCATATAGAAGGATTAATCAAATTTGCATTAAAATTAAACTATTTTAAAGACATAAAGAGTAAAGATAGCTCACACTCAGAAGGTATAAATAACTGCTACAGGGAGGCGGCTGTGGCTCAATCAGTGGGGCTCCCGTTTACCATATGGGAGGCCCCGGGTTCGGTTCCCGGGGCCTCCTGGTGGGGGCAGGCCCGCCCCCACGGCGTGGTTGGCTGACCCAGTGAGCACAGGCAGCAAGGGGGGAATAAATGAATAAATAAATAAAATCTTTTAAAAAATAAATAAATAAATGAATGAATGAATGAATAAATAAATAAATAAATAAATACCTGCTACAAATCAATGAAGTAAAACAGAAACCCCAGTCTAAAACTTCTTTGAAAATTAAATGAAAATTTGGGGGACACTGGGGAATGAGAGGGGGAAGGTGTCACAGTACACTGGATATCCGATAATACAGTGATAAAAGGAAAAAAGAATACCTTTTTTAAGGGATTTTTTTAGTTTTTTTCCCATTTTTTTAAATGTCCCAATCCTCTAATTATATTTTTACTTTTTTTTTTTATTATTATTCTGAGTTTCCTTGTATTTATCTCTTGCATTTAAGCTTATCATTATTACTTCTTTTTCCTATTAATTGTATTTGGTTATTATATGGGCTTCATGTTCAAAGAAGGTTTAGATCACAGAAGGGTTACAATGGGGGCTGCAGAGGATCATTGGTGGGGGGATTCACAGGAGTAAGTTCATCTGAATATACATGAAAGATATATAAAATTGTCCAAATGATCAAGGGATGGGGCATGGTCACGATGGGTAGACAATCACTCAATAAATGAGGGAATCTGAATTCCCAGCCTGGAGAGCTCTGCCACATTCTCCAAAGGAGCAGCAACAGTCCCCTGAGTGCAGGGGCAGTGTCTGGCAAAAGAGGATGGCCCACTGATGGGTTCTTGTTATTGATGACTACCCTTGTGAGTCTTTGCTCTTATAATTGAAACTTAGCCTACTGTTATGGGATGCCTAAGGGTTCCCACCTGAGAGCCTCCTTGTTGCTCAAATGTGGCCTCTCTCTAAACCAAACTCAGCATATGAATGCATTATCTTCCCTCCAACGTGGGACATGACTCCCGGGGATGAGCCTCCCTGGCAACGAGGGATTAATACCAAGTGCCAACTGGCAACACGATTGGAAAAAGACCTTGAATAAAAGGGGGAAAAGGTAAAGACAAATGAGTTCATGTGGCTAAGAGACTTCAAAGAGAGTCGGGAGGTCATCCCAGAGGTAACGCTTACACACACATCACTAGGATATCATAGAACACCAAAGTGGATATCACGCCACACAGAGGGGCTCCTGAGGGCTCTGGAGACACCCAGATCCTATAAAAGGGGGGATAGCCCCAGAGATTGATGCATTAGTGGGCTCTACTTTGGAATCTGTGCTCCTGAGAGTGGCAGAGTTGGACTCAAATAAGTCCTCCCTGCACATGGTCCATCAGTCCCTTCTATTCAAACCTATATGTGATCTGGAGTTTTTAGGTGTACTTCCAGAGACTGGAGCCCTGGTCTACCTATGTGCCAGCTGTGCCTGGAATCTCGGTGGAGCTGCAACTTCTACCCTACAGCTCAATAGACTCATCCAAGTCACCTGGCGAGGAGACGACGATGGGCAAGGGCCATCCCAGGGAATGGAGAGGGCCTGCAGCTGCAGGCAGGATAATCCCATCCACCGTATCCATGGGATATAAGCCTTCTCTCACTTGGAGGTAGAGTGGACATCACCATCCCAGTCCCTTCAGGATTGGAGGAAGAGCTATGGACTAGAGTGGACTTAATGGTATTCTGTTGTAGACATAATGTGATTCAAGCAATGGAAGAAATTATAATAGTGAGGTAGAGCCAGTGGCCACTGGATGCTTTCAGGGCAGGGAGGGGAAGGGCAGTTGAAATACAGGGGCTTTTTCAGGACTTGGGGGTTGTCCTGAGTGGCGTTGCGGCGATGGATGTAGGCCATTTTACATCAGCATATACCATGCAGAACTGTGTGGGAGGAAGCATGGTCTACAATGTGAACGAACTGTGGTCTATGCTTGGTGGCAAGGCCCTAGGATGTGTATATCCATTGCAGGTGATATGCCACACTGATGAAGGATGTTTGTGTGGAATGTTGTGGGAGGAGTGGGAGGTGGGGAACATGGGAATCCCTGTAATTTGTGTAATATTTAGGTAATCTAAGCACATTTAAAAAAAATATATATATATATATATAATAACATTTATGTAAGCAAATGCACATATATGCATATACATCTAAATATCATTTTACAAATATTGGTATGTATTGTGAAACTTTTGATTTTTGCCCACAATAAAAAAAAAAAGTAAAATAAATAAAAAGTTGCAGTACTAACAAAAAAATAAATAAATTAAAATAAAATAAATAAATAAATAAAAATTGGCAAAGCACCTGAACAGGCACTTAACAAAAGAGAAAATCCAGATGGCCGATAACCATATGAAATGTTGCTCAAAACTCATTAGTGATCATCAAAATGCAACTTAAAACTTCAAGATAACACACTCATCAAATTGGCAAAAATTAGTAAATTTGATCATCTCAAGTGTTGATTTAACACTGAGTACGGAGCAACAAAAATCCTCATACACTGCTAGCAAGAAGAAAAAAATGATACAACTACTTTTTAGTAGTGGAATTCTCTAGTAAATTCGATGAAACCCTTACAACCCAGAAAATTTCCTCCTAGGCATATTCCCTAGATAAACTCTTATACATGTGCACTTTAAACATGTACTAGAAAATCCATAACAGAATTGATCACAATTATAGCCAAATACTGGGCAAAAAGAAATACCTTTCAACTGTAGAACAAGGGAATAAATTATAGGATATTGATACAATATGAAGTAAAAAATAACTACAGATTCGCATAACAAGAGTGACTCTCACATTTGGGGGAGAAAGAAACAAGCAAACAAAAGAATATATGCAATATTTTTTATACAAAGTTCAAAACAAGCTACATTAAACTATTTGCAAAAAATTATAAAATAGCAAGTGAACTGTAACTCAGAAGTCAGGCAATGTCTGTCTACCTCTGGTGTAAGGGAGGGCCATGCAGTGAGAGAGTTAGAAGGGATTACAGGACTTTTATTTCATAACCTGCTTTTCTTCTTTAAAATGTACATTTGTTTCATACATTTTTGTATTAATGCTGAGGTTCCACAATTTTTTTTTTAATTTAAAAACCAAAGAATAAAGCCTAGGGGACCCCACTCCAATCAGGATAGAAGAGTGAACAATCAGCAAGAACTGGCAGAAATTAGCTTTCAAAAGCTCCAGAAAACAGTTAAAAGATTGCAGTGACAGGGCAAGTGCCAAATCAAGAAAAAGGCAACTTAAAAGCAGTAGGATCTCCTGGCACCCTTGCTAGCCCTTTCCCACTCCCACCAGCTTGACTTGGAGCCAGTCCATCTCCCTGTGAAGATCTTTGGTCCAGGTTCCAGAGGGAGCAAAGTAAGCTCTGTGCACATGCTGGGAGCTCAATCTGTCTGGTGGTGGCCTCAGAGACTTGCCGTTCCAGAACTTGACCTGCATGTAGAAATCAGCTCCCAGAGCTCTCCTATAGAATGCTGTGGGAAAGCAGTCAAGTCGTGCTGCCTGGGGCAAGGGATTGCTGGCTGTGAGACATTGAGTGCTAAGGACCATGAGGGAACTTCTCTAGGGAAGAAAAGACACTCATATATGTATAAACAGGCAAATCCTAGGGTCACAGATGAGTGCCCAAGACAAGAAACAGAAAGAATCAGGGAGGCCTCTAGGCATTGGCCTAGAGCTAGTCCTTATGGATAAGCCCTGAAGGAGAGCACTCACCCAGGTCAGTCTGCAAAGACTGGGAAAGGTGTTTTCATTTTTCCTCCTCCTTTTTTGGTAAGCTCCTAGCATTCAAGGAAAGCTCTGTGGTAACATTAGTTAGATACAAGCTTAAGGAACAGATGCCTCAGAGTCTAAATTCCAACAATAACACAATAAAAATTCAAAATGTTCAGGTTTCAACAAGTAGTTACAAAACACACAAAGAAACAGGAAGTGATGGCCCAGGCAAAGGAGAAGATTAAAGCACTAGAAACCATCAATGAAGAGGATCAGACCTGGGACATCTAGACAAAGACTTTTTTTTTTTTTTAAATGGTCCTATGGTCTTAAGTACGCTCAAAGAACTAAAGGAAAATACACAGAAAAACAAAAGGAAATCAGCAAAATGACAGATGAATAAAAAGAGACCATCAATAGAGACGGAAATTATAAAAAGGGATCAAACAGAGCTGAAGACTACAGTAACAGAAATTAAAAATTCCCTAAAGAGGTTCAACAGCAGAACGAACCTGGTAAAAGAAATAATCAGTGAACTTAAAGATAAGATAGTTGAAATCATCCAGTCCAAGAGGCACAAAGAAGAATGAATGAAGAGACATGATCAGAGCCTCAGAAACCTGTGGGGCAACATCAAGCATACCAATATATGCATGGAGGAGCCCCAGAAGGGGAAGAAAGAAAGGGGGCAGAGAGTCTATTTGAAGAAATAATGTCTGAAAACTTCCCAAAGTTAGTGAAAAACATGAATATACATATCCAAGATGCTCAACAAACTCCAAACAGGATAAACCCAAGGAGACCCAAACCACACCATGTTAGACTGTCAAATGCAAAATACAGAGAATTCTGAAAGCTGCGAGAGAGAAATATGTCAAAAACAAGGGAACCTCAATAAGAGTAAGTGCCAATTTGTCAACAAAACCTGTGGAAACAAAAAGGAAGTGGGAAGACATATTTACAGTGCTGAAAGAAGTGGGGAAAAAAAACTGCCTACCAAGAATTCTGTATCCAACAAAACTGTCTGTCAAAAATGAGGGAGAAATTACAACATTCCCAGATAAACAAAGGATGAGAGATTTCATCACCACCAGTCTGGCCCTATAAGAAATACTAAAGGGAGCTCTGCAGGTTGAAAGGAAGGGACACCAGACAATTGACTGAAGCCACATGAAGAAATAAAGTTCTCCAGAAGAGATAATGGCACAGATAAATATAAATACCAATAATATTGTATTTTTCTTCCTACAGGATCTGTAAGGCAAATACATGAAATACCATGAAAAATCAATGGTTCTATATTTATAATGTATAAATATGTAATTTGTGGTAAGAACAACATATAGGTAGGGGGACAGAGGGGTAGAGAAACACAGTTTGTACTATTAAAATTAAGTTGTATCAAAGCAAATGAGATTCTTATAGATTTAGGATGTTCAATTTAAGTAACCACACAAGAAAATACTGGAGAATATGCAAACTCATGGAGACAGAAAGTAGACTACAGTTACTGGGGCGGTGGGCAGGCACAATGAGAAGTTAATGCTAACTGAGTGTAGGATTTCTGTTTGGGGTGAAGGAAAAGTTATAGTACTTGATGGTGGCAAGAGTAATCCAACATTGTGATTGTGATTAATCCCTCTGAATGGTATGTTTGAGAGGGTTTGGGATGGAAAGATTTATGATGTATGTTTCCACAATTAAAAAAACAAAGAAACTAAAGAGATAATGACAATTAAATGCAATGCAATACATGATACTGGACAGAATCTAGGAACGGAGGAAAAAAGGCTCTAACGGGCATTATAGGGGCATAGGAAAAATTGGAATATAGAATGTAAGCTATAGATCAATGTTAAGTTTCTTGAACTTGATAACGACACTTAAGTTCAGATCCCTTAAACTTGCTGTTCCCTCCATCTGAAATGCCCCCACCCCCACAGCCGTTCACTTGGCCAGCTCCTTCTCAACACTGAAGGCACAGCTCAATGCACCTTCCTCCTCTCACCAACCTCTCTAATAACAGTGCCACCCTCTCTATTCCATTACCCACTTTTATTTTCTTCATTGCATTTACTGTCTAAAATTACCTTATGTAAACAATATTTACTCATTATCTATCTTCCTACTTTAAAATATAATTTCCTAAGGCAGGAGCTGACAGTCTTGTGCTTCACTATATTCCCTGTGCCAAGACTTGGCTTGAACAGACACCACACCTGCAAGATACAATAAATATAAGATTGAGTGCATAGGCTGTCTTTTTAAATAATGATATATCATTCTATTTTACTTCATACATCAGTTTGCTTCACCAAATCTCTCAACAGAAGTATATAAGTTGGTCCTATTGTGTGTGTATGTGTGTGTAAAAATACATATAGTATTCATGAATATACTACTATATATATTTTATATATAGGTATAAATTATATTTTGCCCCTTTAGATAGTATTTTATCTGAAATTACCAGGTCAAAGGATATTTCAAAGACCTTATCTCATATGGCCAGGACAGGGTTCTCTCTAGAAAGTTAAAACTTAAATGCATCAGTTTTCCAATGTTTATTTCATAATTCCTAATTTGATTGAATGTTTATAATGGAAGATTAAATTTGGGTTAGTTTGCATACCTAATCTGCTATATTAATAAATAGCATGTTTCCTCCCGTGATACTATACTAAGTATTGTATTCACCTCAGTTCCTCAGTTTAGAATATGAATACTTCTCATTTTCTATCACTCATTTTCCCTTTCTCTTGGTTTCCTTCTGATGTTACTACAATTTATTATGAAAAATTTTTACTGTTTAAAAATGTGACCATAAACTCCACTCCCTTCTAATAATCACAAATGTATCAACCTTCCGTTATTTGCTACATTTTCAATTTATTTATTCTCCCATGCAGTTTATACTTTTATCAATATCTTCTCTTTCTTCAATATAAGTGTAATATATAAATATAAAATCATAGGGCAGTTTACCAGATTTAGTATAGTCCATTAAATAAACCCAAAGATTTGTGCAAAGCATAATGTTTTAAGTTTTTATTCCAATTTCCTTCCAAATAAACTCAACCAGTTGTTTAAGTTACTAGTTACAAAGGCAAGCAACATTCCTCTACTCAGGGAAGATGGTGATGGGGCCCACTAAAAGGGACTATAACCTTTACTGAGTAGCAACTCTACGCTAATTGACTTACACATATTATTACTTCATTTATTCCTTATAATAAGCCAGAGGCCAGGTGTTGATGCTGCCTTATTTTACAAACGGGATAAGTAAGTTCAGAGAGTGATCAGTGGCTTGATCAAGATCACAGACCTAGTTGGACTACTGGTAGTATATCCTGGAGGCAAAGGATCAACCCCCTCTCCATCACATCATTATGATTTTAAGACATTTACATTACTCCCAGGTCTCTTGCCCTGGTCTCAACTGGTATGAAATAATCAGGATATCAGTATGGCTCTAACGCAGAATTCTAACTAAACAGAAAGTTTGTATTTGTGTGCCATGTCCTCTATGCTCTCCTACCGACTAATTCCTGGGTGTTGTGGATTAATAATTCTCTCCTAAAACACCTTCAAGGCTGACGAATATTGATGGACAATGCCAAGCACGAGCGTGCACAAAGAACACAGCTAACTTAAAAGAATTAATAAGTCTTGTACTTTTCATATGAACTTGCTACTTCAGAGCCTCCTAGATTTAAATATTCAAGTCCTTGATTCTGCAAACATAAATGGGAGAGGAGATGCAAGAGATAAATCTGTCCCCAGGGTCAGAAGCAGTTTGAGAGATAATGAGTTATGTTTGAGATCTGCTGAGTAGGTAGGATGAGATGGAGGATGCCACATGAAGAAATCCAGCCTGCAGTTTAAATTCAGGTTCAGAGATCCTGCAGACACTGGTCCAAATGGCTGCTGCTTTTCCTTGATGGTTTTACAAATGAGAAAATTATTTCTTATAGCATAGCCACCTATTAACCCTTTTAAGTTAAGACCATGCAGTGTTAGACTATAGGCATTTGTCTGGGGTGAATGGGAAGCCTCTCTCTGGTTGCTGGACTTTACTATATTTCCAGGTAACACTTTGGATGCACAGTACCCCCATAAGTTACAAGCCTGACCCCAGTCATAAAGTCCTAATTACTACCTCCTAAAACTTACCACCCCACCAACTGAAGTACTAGTGGAGACTTTTGAGGAGATGTGGCATGTCCTATAATGTTGGGCCTGGAAGAAAAAAATGGGACAGTGAATAAATATCCTTTTCTCACTCACTGAATTTGAAATACAGGGCTCTTCACAAATCATATTGGATTGCAAAGCCTTTTTTTAAAATACACCAATTGCCTCTATAAGCTTACATTCCTTTGCATGTAGAGACCTAAATAATTAGATTATCAAATATGCAAAGTTCTGCCAAGGGGACGGGCCCCCATTCTGCACATCAAAACATGTACCAAAATTCTTCAGTTGTTTTATTTAGAGAGGAACAGTGTACAGACTCTAAGAATTTAATATCTTCCAAGCCAGATTCATGCCAAAGAAATAATGCTGATGTTAATCCAAGCAACTTGGAAATGAAGCAAAATTCCTCCAGGACTGCAGGTTGGCTTCATATTTTCCTGTTGTGTTTTCCAGATTTATAAAACCAGCAGTGGCACTACATGCAAAAACGTCATTATGGCTTTTCTGTACAAGCTAAAAAAGCCAGCAAATAAGTCACTTTTTAGATTTAAATAATGGTGCAATCATCTCATGATCCCGGAATGCATTACTGGTTACTCTAGGCCTGAAGGCCAAATCGCAGGCTGTTCTAGGAGCAGCTCACAGGCCAGCACAGCCTCTGGTACTCTTAGGTTAAGGCATGCCTAGCCGTGGCTTTCCAAGCCCACTTGGGGTGTCTATGTGTGGATCCTCTTAATCACAGAGTAACCACTATCTAACGGCAGTAAAATGGCTTGAATTGGCAATTTCTGTGGCGAAAGGAAAACAAGCTGAACTCACAAAGGTACATATGGCCCCAAACGAATCCATACAGCTGGAGTACAGGGCCCAAGACTCAACATGGCACATGGCAGACAACCATATACTGCTTGTCAAAATAAACTAAGTATGAAGAACCCTTCCTAGGGAATAATCTAGACTACAGAAAATCCTAAAAGCAGGGCCACACTGAAAAGAACATCACCCAACCTTCATGTGACCTACCTCCAGGCCACGGTAGTGCCCACACTCAGCAGGTGCCTAGCCTACTCCAGGTCAGACAGTGTATGCAGAGAGTACCTGCCATGACACTCTAGTCACTTAAAAGAGGATGCTGGCAACCACCTAGCCCACAGTTTTTCAAAACGTCTTCAGCCACAGATCCCTTCATTCAAAGAAAGTCTTGTTTACAGTGACTACAGGTACAACAGCTAACACATTTATTAGTTCCCTATTGCTGCTGTAACAAATTTCCACAAATTTAGTGGATTGAAACAATACAGATTTATTATCTTACAGTTCTAGAGTTCTCAAGTCCAAAATGGGCTGCACTGGGCTAACACCAAAGTGTCAGCCCAGCTGCAATACTTCTGGAGCCTAGGGGAGAATCCATTTCCTTGTCTTTTCCAGCTTCTAGAGGCTGCCTAAATTCCTTAGTTCATGGTCACATCTATGTCCGTTGTCACATCTCCTTCTCGGACTCTTTTAAAGACCCGTGTGATTACACTGGGCTCACCTGGATAATCCAGGCTACATCTCCCCAACTCACATCTTCAAAGTTCCTTTAGCCATTTAAGGTAAGGCATTCATAGGTTCCAGGGATTAGGCGTGGGCATTTTCGGGAGTCATGATTCTGCCTATCACATCTTATAGGGGAGGCACTTTACTAGTGACTTTATATTGACTGATTTGACTCATACACCATCTCCAAGGGGCGAGTACTATCGTTACGCTCATGTTACAGAGGAGAAACACAGGCTAAACAATTTAGCTGAAATTATACAACTAATAAGGAATGGAGCTAGAAGAACATCAAAACTGCTCAGGCAGAGGTGGGATGAAGAGTCCAGCTCAACTAGTCTCTACCTCCCAGAGTGGTCCCTGATGAGATCACAACCTGCAAAGTCCAATTTGAAAATCAAGACAGTCTACCATGTTTACAGTTTGGAACACTGAAGCACAACACTGGGCAAATAGCTCAATTTCACACACCAGTTCAATAAGAGCCCTAATAGAATCCAGGTCTAATCTGGAAAGGCAAAAAACAACAGTGACAGTGCACCTGTTTGCAAGGAATGCATGGCCCAGCAGTCGGGCAGCACACCCCAGAGAAGGGTTGCGAGGGGCGTGTGTGTGTGTACACTGAGGTAAGGGGAAGGTGATTAAGTATGAAAAAGGATACCCAGGCCAACACACTCCCGACCCCCACCTCTAATTACACTTCAAAGAAAACAAGAATGGCTGCTGGACCAACAAACATTGTAATGGCAAAATTACATGCTGAAAATTAGGAAGGATGGCTTAACATTTCTAGGGAAGAGCCTAAATCTAGGCCTAAAAACCTGGTGGTCCCATAGACTTATCTGGCCATCTCTTTTCTTAAAAATTTAATTTAAGTCTCACAAACCCTCTGTTGACCATTGGCCCCACTACTCCCTAATGTCTTCTAACCATCTGTCTCACACATTTAAAATATCTTCCTGACCCCTGAAGGCATGTAGAGTGTCAAGTCCTAGCCTATATTAAAAGACCTTCCAGGGAACCTGACCAAAGGGACACTCTCATCTAATGATCCTATTTTACAGATGAGAAATCAAAGGCACAGTAAATTAGAGACAGCATGGCTTATGAAAAGGAGAAAGCTCTATAATCTAACAGACATGGCTAAAAATGCTGGCTCTGCCGTATACCAGCTATGTGGTTTTGGACAAAACACTTAAGCTAAGTGTCAGTTTACATCTATAAATTGAAAATAACAAGAATGTCACATCAAACTGACACGTAACATTCCTCTTCCCATTCTCACGCAAACTGCTTGACACAGAGGCCCACTTCCTAAGCTGACAGGTTTTGTAGCATATGTCCCTGCTCTGACGTCATCAGGGCTGAATGAAGAGAGGCAAGTGGCCCAGGGACAGCCCCTAAAGGCAGGCCAGACACACAGACACATGGAAAACAGCGGGGGACAGGGAGTAGATGTGGGAAAAATATTTAAAAATTAGTGGATCTAGGGAAGGGTTTATGGATGTTCATTAGTCTGTGCTTGCAACTTTCTACAGCAAATTTTTAAAATAAAATAATGTAGCAAACAGAAAATGAACACAATATTCTTTACTAAAACAAACAAACAACAACAACAAAAAAAAACACTAACACACACACCTGAATGAATAAACCATTTTGTTCTCTTTCACCTTCATCCTATCTATTCTCATCTCATTCCTGTATTTCCAGGAACCCAAGTGGCAAGAATTCTAGTGTTCTTTCCCCAGTGTCCCATCCCTTCTACTATAGATCTGCATTCCGCTTGTGCTACTTATTCACTCAAATATTTGTACACCAACCATTTGGCACGTAATAAGCTTCAGTGTACCTTGCTCAGAAACAAAAATCATATTTTGTTAATTATTAACCCCACCTACAAGATGGGAAAAAAAGAAAAATATGTGACCAAATCAAAATGTTAAGCCTAATCAAGGGATATCTCCAGTAGCCTCTGTAAACTCTGGCATTGTACTTTCTATGGCACTGAATTCTGTTTCAGTTTCTTACACCCCACCCTGAGACACTACATTACAAAGGCACATAAGATCTACAGAAAAGGGGAAGTGCCAAAAAGACCCCCTTGAACAACCACAGGGGATGTGTGCAGAGGAAAGAGGAAGGAATTTGGAGTTTGATGAGCTGGATTCCAAATGTTTGTTGCACATTCCCATAGTACATAAAAATCTCAGAAAGACACAACCTCTCACAACCCCATTTTCCCCACCTGGGTTTTAAAAAATAAAGAGGGGGGATTAGGGAGGTGGAGGGAGAGCGGGAGGGAGGGAGGAATTTCTTGTTCCCATGATTCTTTATTAGTAGAAAACTAGAGTAACCTTGGGGTAAAAGCAATATACAGGTAAGAATACCATTTGCAACTATTATTTTATAGACTAGGGATGTTAAGCTCAATGGCAAAGCATAATATTATTCAAACATTCTGATACCAAATATATAGTAACTTGGCAAACAAAACGGTTTACAAATGTCCTAAGAAAGGACAAAAGAAAAAAAAAACACTTATGGGGGATAATGTCAAGAAAAGCTACCTTGCTAACCACAAGTATATGCTTAAGGCCCACAGTAAATATTAGTAGGGATTAAGAGGTCAGGTCGTCATCTGCCTTAAGAATGTATGTTTCTCCACATTTTGCCATTAGAATATTACCATTTCATGGCACAAAAGAGAAACTTAGTTGCCAATCAAAGCCAGGAGTTAATGTGTATCTCCCTCATTTCTCTCACACTTTAATATTTATTTTCTTTAAAATAAAATTTTCAATATTAACAAAAAAAGACTAACTCTAAAGGGGCTAAAACCTTTTCTTTAATGCCCCATTTTAATGACAAGAGCTAACAGAAATGCTACAAGAAATGACCAATGATTTGCTGGGTTCGTTCAGCTCAGCCCAGGGTGTCGTATAAAACACAAAGAGGATGTGACTTCTCTCCGGAGTTTACCATAGACATGGGAGGGAAACAAACCAAGTGCTCCAGAGTGCAAATTCCACAGGAGTTTGTAATCTCAGAAAACACAAAAGTCACGAGGAAAAACAGCATGGAATAGGGGAGTGGGAGGAGGCGGTGGAGGGCTTGAGAGGGAACTTGAACTGGGTACTGGGAAAATGAGTTAGATTTATATCACTGAAAACTAAGAAATGAGATTCGGGATATTAGGAACAAAATTAAAGGAATCCTTTAGATGGCAATGGCTCAGATGGACATATGCTATGCCACCTATTTGAATTAGGGCCTTTTGAATGCAAGGAATAAAGACTCAGATCATGAAAATACATGCAAAGAGCCCAGAAAAAAGTGAACCACCTGGCATGAGAGAGGAAGAGCCTCCAGTATAGACATGCCTTGGGTCATCATCTCTCTAAGGCCTCTGCCACTGACACAACTTGGCTCCTCTGAGTGTTTACTTTTCTCTCTGTCACTTATAAAGGTCGTATCTTTTTCTTCTACTACATATAAATTCTGCTTTCACAGAACTTCTGTTTCGGTGTGTTTGCTGCCTCATGTCACTGCCTGACAGGGCCCGCTCACGGGCCTTACACAGCATTCTTTCAACTTCAGCTCACACTACTTCTTTTTTTCCTTACTTCTCAAAAAAATTCTCAGGAGAATCAAATTGGCCGAGTTCATTTTTTTCCCCTCAAAAGTGGATGGCATTTCTATTGTCCCACCCCAATCGAGTCAGTCACTGTTTTAGTTTGCCAAAGGCTGCCAATGCAAAATTACCAGAAACGGGTTGGCTTTTATAAAAGGGGATTTATTTGGGGGTAAAAGCTTACAGTTCCAAGGCCATGAAATGTCCAAATCAAAGCACCATCAGAGATGCTTTCTCACCAAGGTCATCTGCTGGCAGATCCTGTAGTCCTATCACATGGCAAGGCAAGATGGTGGGTCTGCTGGTCTCTCTCTACTTTCTACTCGAGCTCAGCTCTGGGTGATTAGGCAGATGGGCTAGTCTCTTCAGCCTTGAGCTGCTCCATGGACCTGGCCTCTTGGGGACTTCATTGCTTCACTTTCTGCTGTTCACAATCCTTGAGTCCTCTCTCACATGACAGGATCAAAATAGTAGCTTCCTTTCTCTCTCTCTCTCTCTCTCTCTCTCTCTCTCTCTGCTTGTGTTCTCAGTTTATAAAATACACGGCAAGAGGCCAGAGATCCAATCTAGGTCACACCTCACTGATGTAGTCCAATCAAAAGCCCTAAAGAAATATAATCAAGTGATCTAATCAAAGGACCTTTAACTGAATTCAATGCAATCAAAGGGCCCCACATCCATAAGAATGGATTCATTCAAAATTAATCTTTTCTGGGAGTCACAAAATTCAAACTGCCACAGTCACCTCAAGAAGAGGGAGCAATATCACCCTATACAGAGGGGTTCCTGAGGGCTCTGGAGACACCCAGGTCCTATATAAGGGGGGATAGCTCCAGAGATTGATGCCTTATCAGTGGGCTATACTTTGGAATCTGTACTCCTGAGAGTGACAGAGTTGGACTCAAATAAGTCCTCCCTGGACATGATCCATCCATCCCTTCTATTCAAACCTGTATGTGATGCTGGAGTTTCTAGGTATACTTCCAGAGACTAGAGTCTTTGGCCTGCCCATGTGCCAGCTGTGCCTAGAATCTTGGTGGAGCTGCAACTACTACTCTACAGCTCAATGGACTCGCCGAAGTCACCTGGTGAAGAGATGATGATGGACAATGGCCATCCCAGGGAATGGAGAGAGTCTGCAGCTGCAAGCAGGATAACCCCATCCATTGTACCCATGGGATATAAGCCTCCTCTCACTTGGGAGGTGGAGTGGACATCACCATCCCAAACTCCTCAGGATTGGGGGAAGAGCTATGGACTAGAGTGGACTCACTGGTATTCTGTTGTAGACATATTGTGATTCAAGCAATGGAAGAAATTACAACAGTGACGTGGAGCAAGTGGCCACTGGACACTTTTGGAGCAGGGAAGGGAAAAGCAGTTGTAATACAGGAGCTTTTTCAGGACTTAGGAATTATCCTGAGTGACATTACAACGACAGATATAGGCCATTTTACTTCAGCATATAACATGCAGAACTGTGTGGGAGAGAATGTGGTCTACAACGTGAACTATGGTCCATGCTTAGTGGCAAAGCCCCAGGATGTGTATATCCGTTGCAGGTGATGTGTCACACTAATGAAAGATGTTTATGTGGGATGTTATGGGAGGTGTGGGAGGTGGGGAACATGGAAATCCCTGTAATTTTTGTGTAACATTTATGTAATCTAAGCATCTTTTAAAATATATATTAAAAAAAAAAAAAAAGAAAGAAATACTTTCAATAAAGGTAACCATTTGGTAATTACAAACACCAGTAGCATTTTATTGTATTATTGGTATATAACTCCACTTTTAACTTCTTACAGGTTCTAAAATTTAAATGCATAAACAGTAATGATAACATATGGTTTTAAAAATATATTATATAAAGATATAATATGTGAGAAGTACAACAAAATGGTGGAAGGCTTAGGAGTTTTGTTTGGTAGATGTACTATGTATAATTATGGATTATAGTTAATAGTATAATTATAATAATATTTTTCATGAATTGTATCAAAGTTACATTACTAAGGCACTGTGTTAATAACATGTAAAACTACTTGTGTCAGGGGAGCATTATATTGGAACACTATTTTCTGCATGAATTTTTGTAAACAATGACTGCACTAATTTTAAAAAATGTTACAAGGGGGAAAAAAAAAAAAAAAAGAAGAAGAGGGGAGGAGAGAGGCCCCACAGTCCTCAGATTGCATTCACCTCAGTGAGAGCTGTGAGAAGTGCAGTCTCACCTAAGGGCTATGAAATAGTTAGCAGATGCTTTGAGAAACAATACCAGTAAAAAGTCAAAGAATACAACAAACACCCCTTGAAGGCCAAAATTATTTCTGAAGACTTTACTACAGTTACACATAAAATCCCAAAAACAATCTTCAAGGCAATAACCAATCTAAAAACCTGCAGCTTGGGGGCAGATGTGGCTCAAATGGTTGGGCGTCCGTCTGCCATATGGAGGGCCCTGGGTTCGATCCCCGGGACCTCCTGGTAAAATAAAAAATAAAAAAAATAAAAAATAAAAAATAAAAACCTGCAGCAGGCAGGGCCTGAGTTATTGAGACTCACCATTTTAACATAAGGAAGTGTGTTCAATGTAAAGGAAATTTAACACACAATTAACTAGAAAAAGTGTTTAGAATCCAGTGCTTCCAAATGGCTCAAGTGTGTACAATAACCATCTAATATTTATTTAGCACTTTCTATGTTCCAGTCACTGTTCCAAGCACTTTGCACATATTAATTCACTTACTCTTCACTATACCCAACGAGGTAAGCATTTTATTTTTATTTTTATTTTTTATTAAAGATTTATTTATTTACTTTTATCCATTTTAAACCCCCCCTTCTCCATTTGCTGTTTTGTGTCCATTCACTGGGCAATTCTCTGTGTCTCTTTCCTGCCATCTCTTCTCATCCTCCTCCAGTCGTTACCAGGATTCGATCCTGAAGACCTCCGATGTAGGAGACAGGTGTTCTGCCACCTGCGCCACCTCGGTTCCTGGTTTTCAGAGCTTTTTTGGAACATCTCGTCTTGTCTCTCCCCTGCATCTCCCTCCTGTTAAGTCATCATCTTGCTGCATGGCTCTTGGGGCCTGGCAGCCCATGCGCCTTCTCTCTCTCTCTCTCTCTCTCTCTCTCTCTCTCTCTATATATATATATATATATATATATATATATATATATATATTTTTTTTTTTTTTTTTTTTTTTTACCAGGAGGTCCTGGGGATTGAACCCAGGTCCCTCCATATGGCAGACGGACGCCCAACCATTTGAGCCACTTCCGCCCCCCCCCCCAGGTAAGCATTTTAATACTGCATTTTACAGATGAGCCCAAGGCAGTGTAGAGTGGTCACACCATGTTTAAATGGTAAAGCCAGGATTCGAACTCTGAAGCCAGCTCTGTCTAAATCTTACCCACAGGGAACAAAATTTCTCAGGCCATAGTTAGGTCACAAAACCCTGTTCCTGTAATGCCTTATAATATGCATATGAACAATCAGACTGTCTTGATTATGTAGAAATTTTAGAAGAAAGGGCAAGGAAAAAAAAAAAAAGGTTTTATGGGAAGCCCTTGGGAAAGGAATGTTTCCCAAGAAGAATAGCAGGGGCTGAGAGCTATACTGAGGAACCAAAGCCAGCAGGAAGAAGGCACTATATTAGTCGGGCAAAGGGGTGCTAATGTGAAATACCAGAAATGGGTTGGTCTTTATAAAGGGTATTTATTTGGGGTAGAAGTCCACAGTTACCAGGCCATAAAGCATAAGTTTTTTCCCTCACCAAAGTCCACTGCCATGTGTTGGAGCAAGACAGCTGCCGACATTTGCCAGGGTTCAGGCTTCTTGGGTTCCTCTCTTCCCGGGACTGCGTTTCTCTCCGGGCTTAGCTCCTCTGTTTCCTCCACAAGGTCAGCTGTAGACTATGAGGCTCTCTAAGCTTTGCTTCTCTCCACAAGGCCAGCTGTGAACTCTCAGGCGAATGGCTCGTCTCTATCAGGGCCTTCTCTCCAACATCAAAACGCCAACATCAAAAACTACTCCCTCTGTCCTTTGCCTTGCCTTTTATATTTGATTCTCCCACCCACCAAGGGGTGAGGCTCAATGCCCTACTGACATGGCCCAGCTAATGCCCTAATCATAACTTAATCATGCCCAGATTAGCACACCAGTTTACAAGTATGATCCAATTATATTTTTGGAATTCATCATTACATCAAACTGCCCAACTGCAACAGGCACTAAAGTAAATTTGGAAAAGTTTCTTATAGAAACCAGTATACTGCTTGGGCAGTAAAGTCTATTAGTTTTGCCTCTTGGTGTCATGCTTCCTCCAACGGCAAGCTCAACATATATTAAGATACCAGGCAGCTGAATCAACACAATCCACAGCCCCTTGGAGCACAATGACACTTATATGTGTGGAACTTCTGAAAACTAATCATGTTCACAGTGGGAGATGCTATATAAATAAGAAACATGATCAACTTGTAAAATTATCAAAAGCTTGTGTAAGGTATGTAGGCAACCTAAAACAGTTTACAAAGTGTACTAGTCAGCCAAAGGGGTGCTGATGCAAAGCACCAGAACTCTGTTGGCTATTATAAAGGGTATTTATTTTGGGTAGAAGCTTACAGTCACAAGGCCCTAAAGAGTCCAACTCAAGGCACCATAAGAGGTATTTTCTCACCCCAAGTCATTTGCCACATTGTGAAGCAAGGTGGCAGGTCACATCTGCGAGGGTTCAGCCTTCCTTCCTCTTAAGGCTCCGTGGTCCCAGCTTCTTCTGATCTCAGCTATAGGCTGGCATAAGGCTCATGTCTCTCCCCAGGGTTCATTTCTTTCTGGGCTTAGCTGCTCTGGTCTCTTTACAAGGTCAGCTGTAGACTATCAGGCTCATCTCTTTTTCTGAGCTGCAGGATCCTCTGTGTATCTTCTGTGTGTGTCTACTTCCATGTGAAAGTATGTTTTATCAGCCCAAGGGGGCTAGGATGACAGTGAGTCCCACTCTAATGACATGGTTGGATCAAAGCCCTAATCTTAACCTTAATCAAGTAAAAGTGAAACCTCTGAATTTAATACAACCAACGGGTATCAGGAGTCCATAGGAACAGACCAGTTGACAAACATAATCAGTGTTTCTTTTTGGAATTCATCAACAATATCAAAGTGCCATACAAAGTAAGACACCAAAGTTTTAATCAATTTTTTTTAATGTTCTTTATATTTTTCTGTATTTTCTAAATATTCTTCATTGAGAATAAATTACTTTTATCATCAGAAAAAATTAAGTCAAAAAAAAAAAAGCAGGAGGAGGAGGAGGGGGAGACCCAATCATCATCAGGATAGGCAGAAGTGGAGATAATTGGCAAGGCCTACAAGTCAACATTAGGACACCGGGGCTGCAGCTCGGGGAACTGTACATATTCCATGCCCCTACAAAATGAGGACTGAGGAAGCAGTGGCCCTATTATACAGTTTGTACCTACTCTACATTTGTTTCAGAACCCAAGAAGTTAAAGGAATGGTCAGTGTTCCAACAGGATGCCACCATGACAGGAGAGAAAAAGGACAGGAGAGCACCCACAGGAGGACACTGAGCGGCCAAAGGTCCAACACCCAACAACCAGACTTGGGTCAGGAGTCACGACTGCAGCTAGGAAACGGTGAAACCAAGAATAAAAGAAGACCTAGTCACCAGAAACAGACGGACGAAGTAGCAGCACACTGCAGATAAAGAGGAGGCCAGAGGTGCACTAAGAACCAGGAGAAAGAGTGAATAAGGCAAGGAGCCAGGAAGCAAAGAAGGGTGTTAGACTTGAGGGAGTCAAGAATGGAGAGTCCCCCACCCCAAGGTTACTCAGTTCGCTGTCTGAACATAAGCTCTCTGAGGTCAGGAATTTTTCTATCTGGTTCACTGCTGTACCCACAGCACCTAGGGCAATGCCTGGCATGTAACAGGTGCTCAATTAATATCTGTTGAGTGAATGAAGAGATAGACCATGTCATAATGGGCTCAGGAAGACTTCTCAGGTTGATCTCATAGGGACCCAGCACTCTAGGCTGTGTCTTCAAAAACTGAAGAGTCACTGAGGGCCCTGTATATGGCTACTGCCCTCACCCACACTCTAAAACACTGCAGAAAGGTCTCCTAGTAAGGTGGCAAGGCACTGTACTTGAACCGATGTTCTGCCGCTTATAGTTTCATCATCTCCAGCCCAGTACATTCTCTGGCTCTGCACTGTAACTTCCAGAATTAAGGACCAGATGTAAAAACAAGATGATTAAAGTGAAGTTTTTTTGCAAATTGAAAAGTAATAAGTAAATGTAAGGCATCTGGAACTCAATTTTTGATAAAGAAGTTAGAATACTATAATATTTTAGTTCATCTTTATCAATTTTCAGATCTAAGACTCAACATCAATAATAACAGTTAATTCAATTCACAAGAAAAACCACTAATAAACACCCCCAAAAATGTTCAACTTCACCAGTAATAAAAGAAATTAAAATTAAAGCTAACACTATTTTTTGAATATCCAAGAATACTTTAAAATAATAAAACTTATTGTTTGCAAGAGTAAGGAGAAATGGACCCTTTCATATATTGGTAAGGGGATAAAAAATAAAGAGCCTACATCCACCAACCACTCATCATCCACCCTCTTTCCTTCCCCTCAAAAAAAGGAATGTGCACAACCTAGCATAGCAAATTGACAATATTCCATTGGCTCTATAAAAATAATAATTTAAAATACACAGTACTAACAGTAAAAAAAAAAAAAAAAAAGCAGTGGTAGCTAGCATAATTTCTTAATATTTGCAGTAGTCCCAACCTCTAAAAATTTGACATTTTTAAATCAAATGAAGTGAGATTGGGCACCTTTTAGAAAATATTTATTGCAAAGCTCCTCAGCCTATGGTACTGCACAGTAATTAAGAATATGGGTACTGGACTCGGGCAGCTGGGGTGACTCTGCTGTGTCACCTGGACAAGGTGAAAACACCTCAGAGCTTGAGTTTCTTCACTGACAACCTGGGAATAACACTGGATTTTATATAACAAATTGTCGTGAAGGAATATAATAGATCAAAGATTACTAAATTATCCTGTCTGGGACATAGAGAACGATGGAACCATTAAAAAAGAAAAAGGGAAGTCAAGGGAGGAAGTCAAAACAAGGTGAGAAAAAAAAATCATTACAATTGAGATATTTCAGAAAGTAGCAGATTCACTAAACAGAAATTCTGCAAGACATTGCAGACAAAGGTCAGGGCCAGAGATTTTAACTGTCAATTATCTGCAGAAAAGTAGTGACAGTGAAATAAAGAGGGGATTTTTAGAAGGGAAAATTACAGAAAATCCAGAGCAAAAACAGAGTGAGCCATGAAGGCAGCTCACAAATGAGAAGGGAACAGACAGCAAAAAGACAAAGGAAGAGCAGCCAAAACGAGGTACAAGAGGCGTGCGGAATCACAGAAGACACAAAGTTGAGGATCAAAAATCTCAACTGTTTTGTAAAGCTGTCAGATCTGGCATGAAGTTGTTCTCTGCCAAATCATCCTTGATTTCTCTCTTCCCTTAACCCCCAATGTCCACTCTACACCGAAGATATACCATGGATCTGCAAACTTCTCTATTTCTACTGTTACCACATTTTCCAAGCCACTATCATCTCTTAACTGGTCATTCTGTTTCCACACTTTTCCCCTTCAATCCAATCCCAATACATGTGCAAAAAGTGAACTTAAGTTGGAGCTCCTTATTCCCCTGCTTAAAACCTTCAGTATCATCCTGTTGCAGCTTAGGATAAAATCCAAACCTCCTCTTGCCAGAGTCTAAAAGAATCTATATGATCTGGTCCCTGCTTAGCTCTCCAGCCTCATAACCTCCTAAACTCACCTGGCTCCAGCTTCATCAACCTTTCTGTTCCTGAAAAAAAAAAAAAGCCAAAATTCTTTCCCACCTAGAAGCTTTGTACATGTTCTGCCTTCTGCCTGGAATGTTCTCTCTCATCTCCCCCAAAACACAAATACAACTCACATGAGAAGCCCCCTGGTACTCCTTCAAGCTCTCAGTGGACTCATCCCTGAATGCTTTCATCCACAGTGTAGCCTCAGTAAATGCAACCCGCAATTCCTAACTTCAACCAGTTTTTATTCCAAACTGAAAAGGCCACACTTAGATGTCTAAGAAATAATCATCTATATATTGATCAAAGATCCACAGCCCCTAAAGCATATTTTCCAGTTACAATTTTTTTTATTACTGTCAATGTAGATTTAATTGCATTATTGATTCCTCATTGCCTGACAAAAACTGTACTACACACAACCAAAGCAAGGGTGAGGACTAGGACCTTCATAAACTTTTTCTGGACCATTATGACTCCTGTCCAAAGGACACAATATTAATAAGAGATCTGCTAACATCCTTTATTCACCAAGCTATATTGCAGAAAGTAAATTCATCAGAGGAATAGTTAACTTAAAAGGGGAAAAAAAAAAAAAAAAAAGCGGAATCAGAAAAGAAAAGCTATAGAATATTTCCAAGAGGAAATACTGGGTTTCATTTTATTTTCCCACAAACCGATAAAGCAAAGGCTTAATTACTTCCCAATTATGTTTAAAATGCAGAGTCTATCAAAGCTCCTAGAAACCAGAGGGTAAGCCTGATAGACATTCTCATGTCAAGCCTGACTTACATCTCAGTACTTAATTGCTAGAGCTAGATAATGTGTACATAGGGGTTCATTATTCCATCTTGTCAACTGTTTTAAAATTTATTTTTTTGTACTTTCTCATATTTGACTTTTGCTTCCTTGATTACAAGTATTTCTCTGGTATAAATTACCATTTATGTATCTCCTGTCTTTATTTTCTCTAATCCGATAAGTATGATATGGAATCATTTTGTTTCAAGTATTTTCCCCTCTTACTTTTATGGCCTCTTTTTTGGATTATACTCCTGAAAACCTATATATTTTCAGGTAGACAAACTTTTCCCATTACTTCGAAAACAACCGTTTTTCTGTGTGTTGCACCCAAACTTTTATGTCCCTGGATATCTTGTAAATATTCAGTTTAACTTTCTTCTAGTTGCCCTCAATTTGGTTTATTTAAATTTAATTCTGTGATCTCTGAGTTGATCTGTCCCATTATTTGTCTCTCTTCCTGTGCCACAATTTTAAAATCAGTCTCATGTCATACTCTTCATTACCTAGTATAATCTAATAAATCATTCCTTATAATTTTTCTTTTTTAGTTATTTGATGATCATTTCATAAATCTTCCTTACAATAATAAACAACAACAAGCATTTACCATATCATGCTGGGTATTTTACATGCAAATTACTGCTAATCCTTAAATCATCCTACAAGGTAGCTGTTATAGCTTATATTACAGATGTGAGGGGAAGGGGGACTCAAGAGAAATAAAACAAGTCACACAGCTAATAAGCTGTAAAACCAGAATCAACTCCAGGTCCTTCAGATTCCCAACTCACAGTCTATTCATTCCCAAATGAATCAGACAGATGGTTCTGTTTGGCACAGTTACTTGCTCCACACTAAATGGCACCAGGCTACTGAGGTTAATTTGAATATCAAATTACTGTAGCATCCCGTTAAGTGGTTTCAACTCTACTAGGGGTTTAGAAATATGATAGCCACAGCGGTTAAAACTGGGTGGCACCTGAGAGCCTCCTTCTTGCTCAAATGTGACCTCTCTCTAAGCCAAACTCAGCATATGAATGCATTACCTTCCCTCCAACATGGGACATGACTCCCAGGGATGAGCCTCCCTGGCAACGAGGGATTAATACCAAGTGCCAACTGGCAACACAACTGGAAAAAGGCCTTGAATAAAAGGGGGCAAAGGTAAAGACAAATGAGTTCAAGTGGCTAAGAGACTTCAAAGAGAGTCGGGAGGTCATCCCAGAGGTAACGCTTACGCACACTTCAGTAGGAGCTCATAGAACATCAAAGTGCATATCACCCCACACAGAGGGGCTCCGGAGAGCTCTGGAGACACCCAGGTCCTATATAAGGGGGGATAGCTCCAGAGGCTGATGCCTTATCAGTGGGCTCTATTTTGGAATCTGTGCTCTTAAGAGTGACAGAACTGGACTCAAGTAAGTCCTCCCTGCACATGGTTCATCAGTCCCTTCTATTCAAACCTATATGTGATGCTGGAGTTTTTAGGTATACTTCCAGAGACTGGAGCCTCTGGCCTACCTATGTGCCAGGTGTGCGTGGAATCTCGGTGGAGCTGCAACTCCTACCCTACAGCTCAATGGACTCATCCAAGTCACCTGGCAAGGAGACAACGATGGGCAGTGGCCATCCCAGGGAATGGAGAGGACCTGCATCTGCAGGCAAGATCATCCCACCCACCATATCCATGGGATATAAGCCCTCTCTCACTTGGAGGTGGAGTGGATATCACCATCCCAGTCCCCTCAGGATTGGGGGAAGAACAATGGACTAGAGTGGACTTAATGGTATTCTGTTGTACACATATGGTGATTTTAGCAGTGGAAGAAATTATAACAGTGAGGTGGAGCCAGTGGCCACTGGACACTTTCGGGGCAGGGAGGGGACGTGCAGTTGAAATACAGGGGCTTTTTTGGGATTTGGAGGTTGTCCTGAGTGCCATTGTGGCAATGGATGTAGGCCATTTTAAATCAGCACACACCATTCAGAACTGTGTGGGAGAGAGTGTGGTCTACGATGTGAACTGTGGTCTATGGTTGATGGCAAGGCCCCAGGATGTGTAAGTCCATTGAGGGTGATGGGCCACACTTGTGGGAGATGTTTGTGTGGGATGTGGTGGGAGGTGTGGGAGGTAGGGAACATGGGAATCCCGGTAGGGTCTGTGTAATATTTTAGGTTATCTAAGCACCTCTTAAAATATATATATATATATATATATATATATATAAAAATAACATTTTTGTAAGCAAACACACATATATGCATATATATTTATATATCATTTTACAAATATTGGTATGTATTGTGAAAATTTTGATTTTTACCCACAATAAAAAATAAATTAATTAATTAAAAAAAAAAAAAACTGGGTGGCAAGAGAAGGTTTGTGGTACATGAAGACAATGCAAGTCAGTGACAGCTCTTGAACGGTTTTTCAGAGTCTGTGCAAGACAAGGATTTTGAACAGAACTGAGCAAGTCACTGTGCATACTGTTTAGATTAGCTGACATTTTTTAACAGCAAGACTTCCTTGATGAAGAAAGCAAACTCCTTATCTCATCATAACCAACAGTCTGTGGACAGGCACTGGTCTACAGGCCACACTGAGTAGCACCTTTTTCAAAGTGCCATTTGTGACAATGGGTGACCAAAATCAATACATTGGACCATACCTGCATTTTTTAATAGAAGAGAAGAGAAAGAAAATGGTGGCCTCTCGTGTAGTGAGCTAAAAAAAAAAAAAAAATAGATGGGGCATTACTATAATCTGGCATAGCAACACTTTGGGGCAAACTAACAAAAGTCTGAGTAAGATTTTAGAAAGTGAGTGAGCTAATAGATACATGTAACTATGCTGTCTTGAGAGCCAATTTTAAACAAATTTAAAGCAAATTTGACATGACCTTGGAAATTAACTGAAATCTGGATGCTGCGGTGGTAACGTCAGTAGAGCAGAGGGCTCCTCAGCATTTTGCATCTGCCTCTGTTTGTGCTTGTTCCACAGGTGTCGCGTGTGCCTGGTAGTTCTTGAGAGGCAGTGCCTCACAAATCAAGTTAAATAATTAACATGCCAGCAGTTATACATAAGGGGGCCTCCTTGGCAGAAAATACCATGTATGTACAAATGTATGTATGTTTGTTTTTTTAAGTGTGCAAAAAGTTGGAGAGTGGATAACACTGGGTTTTGACATAGCTCTAGGATGAGCCCTTTGTGCTAGCATAAGGTTTCCAGGATTGTTATCTACCCTATAAGCAATATTATAAGAGAAGATATAATTAATTCTAACGCCTTGACTATTTTTCTGCTGTGTTTTCTAAAAAGGGGTTTTGTTGTGTTTTTTTGGTGTGGGGGGGATTTTAAAAATATGAATAGAGGTTGATGAATGGAATTTACAGGATTCGGAAATTCCATCCATTAAGAAGCAAACTTGGGGAGACAGAGTCATTACATCTATTTCTGAATTGTGAGGGATCTTAATGGAAACAATTACTAGATTCATTCAGTATGGTCCTAGAGATCCATCCAGAAACCAATATAGGTAGGAGTTAAGGGAAGCAGATTTGGTTTAGTGTAAAGAAGAACTTGCTAACCACAATACAAAACTAGAGGCTTTCTCATTCCAGTCAGTAAGAATTCACTATCTCTGTATGTAGAGACCTCTTGCTATGTGGGCAGTTGGAGCAGTGGTCCAGAAAAAGGTCCTGTCCAATGCTCATATTCTTCAGTTCTAAACCATCGAATTATTGCTGAATTATTAGCACTAATACTTCATTACCTTTAACATTACAGTTCAACTACAGTATTCAGAGGACAGGTTTGAAGATTTAGCCATCGTGCTGTATGGAATTTTTTATGGATTTTTCAGCATGTGGATTGCCCAGGCCAGAGTTCTACAATGAGAGATGGGAAAAGTTGGCCAGAGCACCATAGGTTTGATTTCCTTCTTCAATACAAAGCAAAGATTTTACTTTTCTGCAAGATGACAGTGAACAGGAAGAAAAAACCCAGAGCAGAAAACAAAAGGAACAAGTATGCAAGAGGAGACAGAGCCACCCCTTACTCACAACACACCCTATTCCCAGCTCCTTCAGCCATCACCAGCCGGAAGACCCTATACAGATCCAATGTCTATTCCTAGCCTGCTTGGCTGTGCTATGCGTGGACTCAGAGAAAGAAGCAATTTCTCATCTCAGATCTCCAGAGTTTCACCATCAGTTTAGCTATGACCTCACTTTCTGTAAAATCCCAGGGACTTCTATTATAATTTTCTCCATTTTTCCAACTCTGTGATACAGAAAAATGGCTCTTGGGTAAATGCTGCAAGAAGTATCTGATGTCTGTGCAGTCCACAAAGATGACTTGATGAAAAGTCCCTTATGCTAAGTTATGACACCATCTGGATGGTGCCACTAATCTTAATTATATTCTTTACTCTCTTTGAAGGAATAGGAATAGGAATAGGAATAGGAATAGGAATAGGAATAGGAA
>JAKSZT010054458.1:22029899-22097707 GCA_026826555.1 Tolypeutes matacus | reverse complement strand
AATAGGAATAGGAATAGGAATAGGAATAGGAATAGGAATAGGAATAGTGATGATAATCAGTGAGACAGAACTTTCTTCTGCAAGTAGAAACATTTAAAAAGTAATTTGAATATGTTTACTAAAAAACAGAAGGTATATTATTTTAGACTTTATCACAAATCAGAATTAAAATGGAGACAAATAAACCATGTGTCATTTAATTTCAGTCAATATAATTTAAGACTGGATTCTTTTCTTCTTGTATTCTGATAGGTTTTCCACTTGAGGTATAAACTCTTTGGTTTGTTAATTTTGTAAAGCCCAGAACACTACAGTACTTCAATGGTTCTTTTTTATCTTCTAGAGAAGGCTCTGACTTAATTTGCTACAATGAAACAATTACTGGATCAGTAATCAGGAACCTAGTTCTTGTCTTAACCTGACTGAGTCTCAAGTTTCCTAACCTATAGAATAGGTTAGGTGAATGATAAGATTTGCTGAATGTAGAAAAATAAACACTAAGTGTTCTGACTTTTAAATTGCGTTTTAAAAATCCAACATATAAAAATGAATGACTAAGGGGGCGGATGTGGCTCAAATGGCTGGGCATCCGTCTCCCATATGGAGGGACCTGGGTTCGATCCCCGGGACCTCCTGGTAAAATAAAGAAAAAATAGAAGGCACGTCATCAGGCCCCGGAGCCACGCAGCAAGATGATGACATAACAGGAGAGTGACACAAGGGAGAGCCAAGATGAGACACACCGAAAAACCAGGAACTAAGGTGGTGCAGGTGGCAGAACACCTCTCTCCCACATCGGAGGTTCCCAGGATCTAACCCTGGTGAAGACAGGAGGGGAAAGATGAGAAGAGAGGGCAGAAAACAGACACAGAGAATTGCCCAGCAAATGGATACAAAAAACAGCTAAGGGGGGTGGGGATAACAATGGATAAAAAGTAAAATAAATTAAAAAAAAAAAAACTAATGACTAGGTATAAGTGCACCGACCTATCTCCCCAGCTCACCACTAAGCACCTTGGAAAGAACATGACATTTTTCATTTGCAATTTTTCATTTGAGGACACTGTATACAATCAAATGAAAGGAAAAGGCACTCGAGAAAAGACCAGTTCATTTAGATTCACCCAAAGCTAGAACACTGCGATATGCCAGGCTCAGGGTCAGATACTTAAAACGCAAAGACAATTTTCATCCCTGTCCTTCAAGGAGGTGGCAATGAGGATAGGAAGGAAGAGAAAGAAGAAACTACATTCCAAAGGCCTTTCAGAGCTAAAATCAACAAGACTGTGACTATGTGGCATGAGGGAAAAGACAAGAATGAGATATTTTGCATTAAAAATGGCAGAATGTGGGGGACAGATGTGGCTCAAACAGTTGAGTGTCCGTCTCCCATATGGAGGGACCTGGGTTCAATCCCTGGGACCTCCCAGTTTAAAAAAAAAAAAAAAAAAAAAATGGTAGAATGTTATAACTATGTCAGAAATTCCTATTCTAGAAACAAAGAATAAAAGAGGTAGAATAGCATTAGGGATAGACAATTGAGCAGGAATTAATGTCCTTTCTTTAAGATCAACTCTGGTGTCATTTCTGACAGCCTCCCCCTTCCACTCCTGCTTCCCTTCCACTATTTTCCCCCTTTCACATCTAGAAAGATATATTTTATCACACTGTATTTCATTTATATAGTGTCTGTCTCTCCCTCTAGATTATATATTAAGGGTAGGGATTTTTGTATCCATCTTTGCATCTCTATTGCATAACACACAGTGGGGCTTCAATAAACTTCCAATGAATGGGGAAAATATAAGAAACTTCATACGTTAACAAATTCATTATAGTTTTCTATCATGTTCATAAATCACTCTTCTCTACTACCAGAATAAAAATAAATAAATAAAGTTTAACCACTCCAGGTGTTCTATTTGTTTGAAGAGCCTAAGAAAGTTAAGCATGTCCCCCCAAAAGCATATATCATACTATTATACAGATCAATCAAAGGAAGACAAATCTCTGAGGCCCCAGGGAGTCCCCATTAAGTCACCCACACGTTTACTGAGCACCTACTATGCACCAGGCACCAGTGGGAATTCTACACAGTCCTGACCTTCAAGGAGCTTGCTCTCTGGAAGTGTACTCTGAATCACTGCAATAGAGAATGTCTCATAAAGGAAAGCCCATGGCCTCTGAAGAACCCATGTAGAACCCTCCACAGGACTTATTAGCCAAACGGAGAGCTACCCTCAGGCAAAGGAATGGAATTTTGGACTGCAGCAGACCTGAGATTACATTATATGATATCTCCTAGGAAAAAGAGGGAGAAGGAAGAAGAACTAAGGAAAGAGAGAGAGAGAGGGTATTTGCATATTCATACAAAGCACTTTCAAAAGGCAAGTAAACCACATATAACTACTACAAATGCCACCCTGGATTAGCAGCTGCTACTTTACAAAATAAAGCCAGAGAGGGAAGTAATATTTTACTAGCTGCCACACTTATATGACACTAAACATTACCAATGGTAAAAGTGGTTGGAAATTTCAAAACATACTTTAAATATCGTAATTGATTTTTTATAGTAAAGTATAAAGGAAGATACGTTGGAAACAACTTGGCTAGTTAAATAAAGTGTGCCATACTCAGATGACAGAACAACATAAGGACTGCAAAAATCATGTTTCAGAGAAACAAATTAGTGGCACTGTAACATGACTGTAATATAAGTTTCAAAAAACGCAGTAAGCAAAACTGAAAATACAGTGCAAGACAGTCTTCAAAACTGTGCATGTGTATGCACACATCCATCCACCGCTTACTCATAGGGTTTCACTGTGCTATAGTTTACTTGAGCTGACAAAAATGTAATCTGCAAAAAGAATAAAATTTGGCATTTTAACTATACTGTGTTTACAGCCATAAAGCTGGTCATCTTAGAAATGTTTATTGGTGGGAATCTAACTCCTGTTATTTTTCAGAGAGCAATCTGATGTGAATTCAAAAACGTATAAAAATGTACTCATCTTTTAAGCCAGGAATTCCAGTTTTTTAGAAATATTCTAGGGGTATGATTACATAAGTAACCATAGAAATATTATGTATAACAGTAAAATATTAGAATCAACCTAAAAACTCAATGCAGAATTGGTCACTTAAGTGGTTAATCGGGGCCATGAATACTACTTAACCATATGGAAAGTTGCTTACCATTTACTACTAAGTAAGAAAAGCAAACTACAGAGTAATACATAGGGTCTGATCCGAATTTTTATTAAAATATACTATTTATTTTAAGAAAATAAATCAACTACCCAGAAATAACCACTGTGAACATTATGCTTGCTTCTATTTTCTAATTTTTCTACACATATCCTCATGTAGAAATTAATTTTCAAAAGGATTTTAGTTGAAGAATATTCATCACAGAGTAAGAAGATAACATGTATGACTTCTATCTCCTTCAATTCTTAAAATTGTGGGATCCTACAACAATTCTGTTCCTAGAAATGGCCAATTAATTATTTTCTGTGAAAACACTTACTGTCTCAAAACCAACAATCAAAAGATATACTAAGACTTAGAGAAATCAGCTCATGGAAATGCGTGGAAGGAGAGGAACAGCTAAGAGAATATTAACACAAATTTGGTTTTGACCTCATCATTCACAACTCATTAATTCCTCCTTCATAATTCTTCTCTCTCTCCCATATCAGTATCTATTCTAGACTACATTTCCATATGTGCACAAAGAAGCATTTATAAGGACATATAGTTGTACTATTTACAATGGGAAAAAATCCCTACATATCCATTACTAGGACAATGATGAGATAAACTATAATTCATTAATACATGAATATTACACAACACTTAAGGTAGTTTTTATATCTATATATAACATGGAAAACAGACATACACCAACCAGATAACAAAAGTTAATTACAAGGAAGAGCATAGGACCAGGTGTGTGAAGGGGGGTGTAGCTTTTTTAAGCTTTTATTTCTATGCTGTTTTTAAAAATATTTTAAAGCAATCCATTACCTATGAAGTTATAATGATAAACAGGCATACATTCAAATTACATAAAGCAATGACTTAATATAGAGTGTAGAGGTTGAGCACTTCCGCTCTAAACTCTGATTAAGACTGAGCTCAATTCCCGATGCCACTGCTTACTGGTTGCATGATCTTGAACGACTTTGACCTCACAGTTTCCTCATGTGTAAAATGGGGATAATGGAATTCAACACAACAAAAGCATACATATAATATGATTCCATTTCCAGACACTACAAAAATGGACACACGCAAAAAAACACACTTGCTGCTAGAAGTCATGACTGTGGTTACTCTCATGGGGAGAGAGCACTGGAAGAGGCACCTGGCAGGAGGCCAAATGCTCTGTTCTTCCTTCTGGCTGCTGGTTACATAGGTGTATACAATTCATGAAAATTTGCCCAGCTGTGCACTTAGGATATGTGTACTTTCCTCAACATGTGTTAAATTTCAATGAAAAGTATTTTAAAAGGGGATAATTACAGACCCCTCCTCATAGGGATGCTGTCAGAATTAAATTTATGTTGCAGAGATTAATTATCTATAAAATGTTTGCTGCCTAATACACAGACACACAATAAATATAGGGTACTCTTATAATCCTTCCAATGCTGACCACATTAGAAACTCCAAGAAATGTTCACTGAATGAAAAAATTCCTCAGGTGAAACGAATCCCTCATATCTGCAACCCCAAAAGCACTTGGTAACTTTACAACATTTATTTTGCACTTTGCACCATAATTCGTTGTCATACCCCTACACTTAAAACTTCCTAAGGACAGAGCACAATGGTAGTCTTTTATTTTTCTCACACAACAACAGAGAGGCTCAATAAATATCTGCTGATTCTTTGATTTGCAGAGTATTATAAGAATGGAAGAATTGTTTGAAAATTATAGAAGATTTCAACTGCAAAATAATATCCTTTCTAAGGATTATTTTTTAATGTGTTGGAAATCTGCTTTGTGGGTGAACTTTATGTTCTGGTAAAAATGCCTGTGTGTTCCTACTTGTTCATTTATTCATGCCTTCCACAAAATATATCTATGTACAAAGTTACATGGGACCAGGTTCCCACACTCAAGATACTTACTGCTAACAGGGCAGACATGTAAAAAGCCATAGATTCATTTCTGCAAGGTACCTCAACAGAGGGGTATCATTGGCTCTGGATTATTTTTAAGTTAATTCATTGATTCTGCGATTCCTGGATAACTTTAGTAGTATACATTTGAACCCTAAGGAGTGAGAGCGGAATAGTTTCCAATTTTAAGGTGGGATAAGAGAGCTTTTACCCCCTCCAGAGCCCAGGCTAGATGGACAAACTTCTTTGTAGTTCTATGCTGCCGAGCAAGCTCTCTCTGGCCCATTCCTTCAGGAAGAGTGCAGCCATTGGAAGGTCCTGCCAGTTGGGTATGGGGCCAGATTCTGGGCTCAACTCCCTTTTCAAGGACTCATTCTCCATCTCCATATGGGTCTAAGACTCCAACCATCTTGGCTTCTGGTTCTGATTAAAGTTCAACTCCTAGGATACTGCTCTGGAATTACATTTTTTCTTCAATGTCAGATTCTGAAGAATTTCCATACTTTTTACTACCACAACTGTGCATCTAAAAAGATGTTTGTTATAGCTTACCCAACATTGCTAATTATTTTGTAAACTGAAAACCCTACCCCATATTTTTTTAATACACTTTTAACCCAGGTCCCCTGGGATTCCAACAGAAAAAGCTCCACTGAAATGGAGCTCAAATCCAAAACTAAAATATACACAAAGGAAAACATCTACCATGAACAAAACAGAGCAGAAACTACAAAATGCAGGAATTACAGCCACTACATTAAATGATAGATCTATGAGAGAGATTATAAAACCAGTAAATAAATAATGATGGAAAAATAAAAAATAATGATGAAAGATGTAAAAGCAGGAATCAAATACATGTGAAGAGTGGTGTTATAAACTAACCTAAGCCTATTTGGTCATCCAGCAAATGCCAAGCTCTCTTCATAAACATGATAGCCTTCAACAGCTCTGCCACCTTCATACAAGTTGGTGTGTTACAAGGAACCCAAACTTTACTACCTAATTCCCCAAACCAACAAATGTTGACTAATGAGAATCATATACACAAAAAAGAACTACAAATTGAGCAGAAGGTATCGAGCAACCTGGTCTCTTATCCATTGTTTGTGGGAATGTAAATTGGCATAATGATTTTGAGAAAGATTTGCCATTGCCTAACAAAATTAAACCCCAGAAAAACCAATAATCCAGCATTTCCAGTCCCAGCTATGCATTCAGGAGATCATGGCCAGCAAGAATCACAGATAAAAATGTTCACGAAAGAACTGTTCCTAAAACAGAAAACTGGAAACAACCCAAATGACTATTCAAAGATGAACTGATAGAAAGACTTTAGTATAACGCAGGGGATTACGATACAACAATGAAAAGGAATGACCCACAATCAACACTTGGATAAATCATACTAATAACAAGAAATTAGAGAAGCAAGGCCCAGAAGACCACACATAGAATTATATGATAAGGAATGATAAAAGTTCAGAATAATATGGGGTGGGGAGTGGGCAGAGGGATGAAATGAGGAGATGCACAGGAAGGTGTAAGTTATTCAGAACATTTCAGACCTTGAAGCGTTCACAGGTAATCATTAAAAATATGAGTAAGAGACTCATCCAGCGAAGCAGATGTGGCTCAAGCAACTGGGCTCCCATCTACCATGGAGGAGGTCCAGGGTTTGATTCCCAGGGCTTCCTGGTGAAAGCAAGCAGGCCTGTGCTGTGAGCTGGCACAAGTAGAGAGCTGGCCCACACAGGAGAGCTGGCAGGTGCAGGAGTGCTGGCCTACACAGGAGAGCTGGCCCACACAGGAGAGCTGGCCCACACAGGAGAGCTGGCCGGTGCAGGAGTGCTGGCCCACGTGGAAGTGCTGGCCTGTGCAGAGAGCTGATGCAGCAAGATGACACAACAAAAAGAGACACAGAGGAGAGACAATAAGAGACACAGCAGACCAGGGAGCTGAGGTAACACAAGAGATTGAGCACCTCTCTCCCACTCCAGAAGGCCTCAGGATCAGTTCCCAGTGCTGCCTAAAGAGAAGACAAGCAGACACAGAAGACCACACAACAAATGGACACAGAGAGCAGACAATGGCGGGGGGGGGGGGGGTCGGGGGAAAAAAAAAAAAAAAAAAATTAAAAAAAAAAAAAAAAAAAGAGCCATCCATACAAGGACCCGTGATGATAATGTGCTAAGAATCATGGATTATGATTAATCCACTCCTCTGCACCGAAGTATGTCCCTCCCCACAACAACCAATAAAGTAGGGGAAAGTTATGAACAAAGCAATTCAAAGAAGAAACCTGAAAAGTCAGTAAGTATGTGAAAAAGTATTCAACCTCACCACAATTTGCAGAATGCAGTTAAGGTAAAAAAAAACAAGATACAACTTTACCCCCAACAGTTGAGCACAAATTCAAAAGTCAGATAATACCAAGGACTGGAGAAGATGGGGAGCAATGAGACCACTGATACACTGCAGAGGGAACGTGGACTGGCTACCGTGGACAGTAAATTGGCCCTATCTACTGAAGTTAAAGATAAAAGCATGATCTATCTTATATTGCTGATAGGCTCATACATATGTAATAAAGTATAAAAACATTTCAGGAATTGACACCCCCCACATCTAGGACAGTGATTACTAGAAAGGGAAGGAGCAGTACAGGACCCAGGAAAGGTACAGAGGGGCCTTCCAGCCCCAATGATGTTCATTTCTCATATAAAAAATATTTGACATATTTCCTTCAGGACATATCAGATGGACATATTTTACCATCTGATCATGCAAGATATGGGCAAGTGGGTATTCATTATATTATTCTCCATATACCACGCATGTTTACAATATTTCATTTAAAAGAAAAAGCAGGTGAAAGACTGCAACTTCATGAGTAAAACTTTATTTGAAAAAAGATCTGAAGCAATTAACTCATTTATAGATGACTGAGGAGTAATAACTTTCTTCATTTCTTACTTACTTTCACGCTATTTATAATTTTTCTGGCTACCCAACTATGGGCTCCTCTAGCTGCAGTTTGATCTTATCATCCTTTGGCCTAGAACCCAGCACAGGGCCTGACTCATAAGATAGACTCAAAAAATATTTGCTGAGCAAATTGGACAAGCGAGTTAAAAGAAGAAAAAAAAAAGTCCAATTATTAATCTGGTCATCTCTGAACATTTTCAAATACATTTTCTCTCATCTCTGAATATTTATACAAATGAATAATTAATGATACATTGCATCTTCTCTCCAATTGAAAGCATACTTCCTCACCAGGTAGCCCATTTTAAAAACAGTATTACTGAGATTTTAAGGTGTTTTGTTTTTTTTTTTTTTAATTAAAAATCCTTTCTGCCCAGTAAGAACACACCTTCTTAACTGCTGAAAGGAAGGGACCTGATGTGAGTACTCATCAGTCCTGCTAAGGGGAGCTGGCAAAACACTCACATATCATTTGGGTCCTGTTTGCCCAGACTAAAAAGACTGAACGGATATTAAATGACTCCCATCATTATTTTACAAATAAACACTTTAGTTTTTTGGGGAAAGCCCCAAATACAAAGTGAAAATACAAAAGTTCCAATACTACCTAGTTGTGTGATACTGTACAGTCCTTACATGACGACCTTATCTAAAAACTGTGATTGGGCCAGGTAACTAAAGTCTCTTCAGTTTCAAAATCAGGATCTTCCATTAACTAGTAATTTCTGAACCTCTCATCTAAAATACATGGAGAACACAACCAAGTGGCACCAAGCCCACTTATTTAGAATTCTATCTTGACAAAATATTGCTCAGATTACGATTACAGTTCAAGTATATTTCCACAAAATTGAAAGGAAAGCAATAATGCTTATAAAAAATAGCCTCACTGCACACACCCAAAGACAGTCAAAGTCAGTTTGGAACTGTATGTACCCCCAAAAAATCATATTCTTAAAGCTAATCCATTCCTGTGAGTGTAAACTTATTGTAAGTAGGACCTTTTGATGAGATTACTTCAGTTAAGGCATGGCCCAGGGTGGGTCTTACTAGTCTTACTGGAGTCCTTTATGAATGGGATGAATAGAGAGAGAGAAAACCACAAAAGCAAGAAGCTGAGAGCAAGGAAACCAGGAAGAGAAGAGCGAGACCAGCAGACTCCGCCATGTGCCTTGCCATCTAACAGAGGAACCAAGGATGGCAAGCAACCGGTCTCTGAGAAAAAAGCATGATGCCATGATTTGGACACTTTTCTCAGCCTCAGAACTGTAAGCTTGTAAGCTAATAAATTCCTATTTTATAGCCAACTCATTTCATGGTATTTGCTTTCAGCAGCCTAGCAAACTAAAACGGCCGCTCTCAAATAAGCAGTGACCACCTTGCAGTTTTCACTGATGTCATCACTTCAGTGAAAATTTCACTAGGTGAGAAAAGAAGCTGTTTTTACTGCTGCTGCAAGGGCTGATTGGGTTTGTGGCATTAACATTCATAATCCTTTAATGAATATTAATTGATGTACTAACCAAGACCTGGTTTTACTCCATTTGAGTGACTTTCCAGGTGTCGTTTTATAGCTTATAAATAACAAACAATGAAGCATGAATATTTTCTCAAGCATATGAAAATATCTTGCTTTCCTGATGTCATGGGAATCTACCAAAGCACTGATGTTATAGTTCTCTATAAATATTTCACAATGATATATTTTTTTCGTTTTCACTAATGAGAGAGAGCAAGCCAGCATGGACATCGTTTGTTGAGATAAGGCAGACATTTTTACCGATTGCTCAAATCATACAGCACAGAATGGGTTGGTAGAAGTGAAGTGGAAGGAGCTGCCCTTCCCAGCTCAAGGTGCTAATTGCCCCCTCCACCATCCTTGTCCCCCAAGTTCATGAAGGTTTGGACAAACAGAAATACTTTCTAAACTTTTCCTTCATACTTTCACTTGTCTCAGAAGTCCTTACTCTTTTAAAGGGGGGGGGGAAGGAGACACAAGGGTGTCAATATGGGATTTTAAGGGTGTGATGAGTTTGTGGATATGGAAGAAAGGAGGCATAGAAAGGAAGAGCTGATAAACTCAAGTAAATTCACTTGAAATGTTTTCATATCTAGGAACTGTTTGGGTTTTAAGATAAATTTTTAGGCCTTATTTCACCCTAAGTTCCTCTTTCTAACCCTACCCACCTTACACCCTCCTTTCTCATTTCTACATCACAGAACTTCACACCCTCAAAGATCTGGTGCTTTACATTAACTCCAACCCCACTGCTGTGGTCTTTGCCACAGGTAATAGGACTTCTCCTAAGGTGATTATACTCCTATTTGTATTATCATTAGACTAGTGTTAAGGCTGTTATCACTTCATCAGCTATGCACACAACGGGACTAAGAATTCAGTGGTCACTGGCCATAGGACCAGCTGGCTCAGGTGAACTGACAAAACGCTGTGGAGGAATGGGTCATGACAGAGTCAGTGCAGCATGAAGGCTAGGACTTGGCCCCCCAGGGGGCAAAAAGCCTGAGATGAGTGTAGAAGTGAGACCAAAATGAGGATCTCTGAGTTCTAATCAACCCAACAAACTGCTGCCAGATTAGTCTTAATTCAAATAGCCACTCCTGCTCCACAACCCAAAATTCCTAACAACCACAACCCAGAATTCCTTGGCTGATGTTCACAGCCTCCCACAACCTGGCAGGAACATACTCTTGCTCACCTCCTGACACACCCCCTTCCATTACTCCAGCCAAGAGAATGATTCATTTTTACCTTCACGAGCCCCATCTTCTTCCTTTGTTGACAATCTGCTCAGGCAGCTTCCTAATTCTAAAATACTCTTCCCAAATAAGTTTGTTTAAATCCTGACTTTATTCATTCAAATCCTGTGCCAAGCACATCTCAAATGCCACTTAACAAAGAAAAAAAATTTAATACTATTTCCACCAGGAAATCATACCTGAGGCTCTAGCTTTAAATACTCTAAAAGGCCTACAGCACCTTATCAGTTACAACCTTATCTTCTGGCTTCCCCCTTAGTTATTTGTTGGGGAGATAAGACTAGCAAACAAGAAACTAACCTTCAAAAGGTCTGAGCATTCCAGGACCCTTCAGAATAGGAAAGAGTGCTCCAAGGTTAAAGAAGTTACTTTCAATGTCAAACCACCAAGAGGTGAAGATAAGAAGTAAAGAGGGTTCAATGCACTTAGCTCAGGGAGCTCAGGTATGACCTCCATTAGAGCAGCTTTTACTAGAGTAGTGAGAACAGAAAGAACTACAGTGGGTTTAGCAAAGAAAGTGTAGAGAATGAATATAGACTCTTTTGTACCCAACTCTCTTCCACCCTTACCTCCAAATAACCTTAACATGTCCTACATGTCACGTTCAATATAGTAATTATGGAATATATGAATTCAAACACAAAAACCAATTTGTGCCACCCAGAGCACATGAGCTGCCCAATATCTACTAATGATTTACTTTAAGTTAGCACTTTATCCTCAGTTATCCCTTGAAAAATTACAACTATTTTCCTACTACGCTGCAGATAAAAATGTTTCATGGGATTTTTTCCCCCTTTTGCTCCTATAAATGGAAAAGTATCTTGGTTAGGGAATGAAATAATGGGAAAGAGAAAGAAGAAAATCCTTACTATATTTTTTTAAAGGAGGTACCAGGGATTGAACCCAGGACCTCATACATGGGAAGCAGGTGCTCAACCACTTGAGCTACAACTGCTCCCCTGCTACAAATTTTGAGATGCTACATCTCCCTGTCATTGCCAAGAGCTATTGATGGATTCCTCAGCAGGTTCCTAGGTTTCCCATTCTCACAGTTGGCTACACAACCTGAACGTTGGTGTTTCCAGATTCATATATACACACACACAAGTACATTTTAAAGACACTATTTGGCCTGGTTTTCATAGTAATAGTAATGCAAATCATAGTTATTTCATATGATGCAGCTGCCTAAGAGAGGTTCACAGGCTCACCAGCTGCCTTCTAATAAGGCTAGTTCCACCTAATAATCTACTTTCTTGACCCCATTTAGAACTTTCCAGCTCCTTAGTCTAGGGTCTCCCTCTGCCTTATCTTTAACCAAAAACGAATACTTGCACATAGAAAATTAGGAAACCAACAACTTTTAAATGATCCACCTCAGAAAAACTCTTCTCAATAAACATCAACACACCAACCACAATTTTTCTAAAATCGGAAACATGTTTATCCTGTAAGAAGAGTTCATAGGTTCAGATTTTTACTAACTAGGGACTTTTTTAAATTAATGTATTCAGTTATAAATTATGAAAACAGGAAATGGTTTGCACATCCAAAGGATTAAGGAAATTAGCATCATTTAACAGTCATCCATGAGCCAAGCCTTTCTAGTTATTTTTAAACCATATTAAAATCTCAGAGTACAATCTTCCTTATATGAAATGATTTGCTGGAAATCCATATTAATTGGCCAAAGTCACAGCTAATGATAATAGAGGGAAAAAGAAACATGTGTCCTCCTAGTAAAGATCTTCAACAAATTTAGTATTCTCATTTTAAGAGAAAAGAGCTGATACGACAAATGTTGGAGGAAGGAAAGAATCCCATGCCTGAATGACTTTTGTTTGAAAACATAAACTACATGTCACTTATGTCCTGGATACCATGTACATATACCCAATTCCAAGATGTCCAAGAATAGGAAGAACTTGATATGTCATGAACACGTACTATTTTTGCAGTTATTTGTTTTCTAAAAGTTATACACTATTGATCTGAAGGATATAATATAGCTTCTAGTTATGCCTAACATTCTCAAATTGCCTTTCAAAAACAACTAGGAATCTGTATCAATAAATGTTAAATCTGAGACTAGAGAAAGAAGCAAAATGGAAAGCTGGACTGCAAACGCAGCAGAAGGAAGGAATGAAACACCACAAGCCAATGTTAGAAAACAGGGAAATCTAAAAGCAAGACTCTAGCCCTGTGATTTTATTTTTAGGTTTAGTGATGCTTCAAATTGTACATACTCTCCTGCTTCAATCTAAGTCTTAATCACAAAGGTTCTAAGAGTTAAAGAGGTCAGTTACTGAGGTTGTTCTTTCCCTTTAACTTAGGTGTCATTATTGGAGTGTTATCCTTGCAGTTACATTTTATTTTCCTGATAGAAAACAAGTATCCATATACTTCATATTGTAATCTGTTATATGTAAAATATAAGAAAAGCCTTCCTGGGTCCTCTGAGTCTTTAGATACTAGCTGAGCTAGAAACAACTCAGGAATGTTTTCAAAATAATCAGGAAGTCTTACACATGAGTTTTCCAGAAGTTTCTTTCTTCCTATCTGAAAACTGGCCCGACCCCTCTGAGCAGGTCATAATTTAGCCAATAATCAGCAACTCAGAGGTAGGACTAGCATGTTGCATTCAAATATTAGCAATGACTGAACCAAAAACCACATAAGGCTTTACCTGTGTCTTTGCTTCATTTGACCCACTGATGCACACACAGACCTCCACAAAATCCATTTCTCAGATTTAGTTCTTGCTACTTTTTTTGGCTGACAATTATCTCCACAAAGTAGTATTCTATAACTAGGAGCCAATTGGTCAACTGCAAAGCTGCATCACACCAGATGATCCCTTTCCTTAAAATTTATTAGCTTCATGCTGATGATAAAACGCATATATTATGAAAAATGCACGGGTGCCCCATTATGCTATACAACTGTCATGTTGCTCATAAAAACTACACACAAACACGCCCAATACTCGCTCTTTCAGCTGTATTGCGCAAACTATCAGTAAAAACAGTAAGGATTTTCAAAATTATTTCTACACCACACACCTCCACAGTCACCACAGTTAAAGATGCAAATTCTCGGGTCCTGCCCCAGACCTCTGAATCACAGACTTCAGGGATGGAGCCCAGCAAGTGATTCTGATACACACTGAAGTTAAGAACCACTGCCCTAGAGAAACCCTGCAAATCTACCAAACTGACTTATTCACTGTCCCCAGAACATGTACATTCCTCTCTGTCCCTTTGGCTTCACAGGACAGCTTCCTCCCTTCCAACTATCTAAATCCTATCTGCCCTTCAAAACACAGATCACATCCTTCTTCCACCATAAAATCTTCATTAATCACTCTTAGTATTCTTGTCATCTTCTGAACTCCAACAGAATTTATTCTCTGTACCACTCACTCAACTTTTACTAAAATGGCAATGGGACAAGAGGTCAACAATATCTCAAATCGGACAGGGATTACAAATAAAATTCATTAAGACATGCCAACTTCGGACAAAAAATAGTGACTGGCAAGAACCGCAGGTTAGGAAAGACCGAGGTTTTACTCAGGAAGGAAAATGATATTTCAATTGGCAATGTCCAGATAAGCAGTTTCTGTAGGGAGTTAGCAGAGAAAGCAATAGCACAATTACTATAAATTTCTCATTCCTGCGCTTAGGTTTTAACTCAACCTGGGAAAAGGTCTCTCAAAAGACCCAGAAATAAAATAGACTATGGTAAGCCTAACTTTTCGACCACAATTTAATGATCTGTGTACTTGGCAGGCAGGCCTGTTTCTGACATGCCTGCAAGAAAGTAGCTTGTCACAGCAGATCTCATTATTGTATGCACCAAATTAAAGAGTTGAAGCACATTGTAAACATAATGTATATTTGATTTTCTTTTCCAGAATCCCATCATTACATGATATCAGGTGATGTGAGTGACAAAAAGATCTATATTCTGCCAAGAATGGTAATATCTGTCAGATGACAGGCTGCGCCCACCTCTCTCACTCCAAATTTAAGAAACTCACAAAAAGTAAATCGTGTCTCAGCCAGGCTCAGAGGATATGGAACTATCTATATGTGATCCTTAGTGCCAATATGAATAAATATTCCCAAAAGAATCTTCCCCGTTATTAGCCTATGAATGTTCACCTCACATCCCTCCACCTAAGTGGTAAGCAATTCAAGAGCCAGAAACAGGTCTTAACATCTTATTTTGACCCTCACAACATCTAGTTTTAGTTCTAGATCATGACAAAAAGCAACACACACTGGCTGGGCCTGAAAAGTCCCTTTCTAGCTTTAGGAGTCCATTTCTCAAGATTTCTCCCTACCTCTAGGAAATAGCCTACTTTTTAGAAACTTAGGACATTAAAAACACAAATAGATGGTACATTAAAGACCACAGTGTAATTTCATGTATGTTACTCAAAATAATAAAAGCAGAGTACCTTCCCCAGTTTCCCCAATTCATATGACTATTCAGAGAATCCAAACTATCCCTATTAAAGATACAATTGCAGCAAAGGACACATAATTCACCCTTGAAGCCCAGTCACTGTTAGTCACAGTTAAGGATCTGCTAGTCCAACAGGAATGCTATCTCTCACAAGCCCTAGGTTCAACACGAGGCCAAGTCTGAAAAGCACACCCTAACTAGACAAGTCTATCCAACCACACAAGTGATAGTTGACAGAAAAAAAAAAAATCCAACTTAAAAGTTTAGCATTAGTAGATACCTACATGCAAAAGAAGAAAACTAACTATGACAGCTATTCGTGCATCACATTACTTTCTGTTGCCAGGTCAAACCCAGCCAGAGTTTTTTCTGAACCGTTCAATGATGAATATAGCCAAACACATACCTCCTGAGCCGCAATGTGATGGCAGCTATGAGGAAGTAGACAACCCCAGAGCTTTCACAATTGTATGACTGCTATTGTAGAATCCTTAAAATTCTTTGCAGAATCAGAATGAACAACATTATAAACTTAGCCTCACAACAGATAAGCAAAACTGTCTTTGCTTCAATGCAAGTCCCGATACACTGAGCTCCCAAGCCCCCCACCCATGATGACAGGCAGCTGCTCCCCATCAAACCTTGCCTCAAAAGCCACAGCAGAGCTCCCTGTCAACTTGGATTAAGCAAAAATGCAAGAGGAAGCAAAAAGGTATGGAGATTCTCTGTTCCACAATGTTATCAAAAGTTCTAGCATGCTCGGTGCCTGTGGGGACAACACAAGAGGTCTCTGAAGGAGGAAATATGCTTCACACTGAACCAGAACAACTATTAAAATTCCATCCCTGACATCTGCAGAAGGACAATCTTCTCATTGGGTAAGTAGTATCTGTTGCCCACTGGTATGGGTCTACAGAAGGTAAATATACCAGCAACAAATGAACTGCTATTCTGAGAGCATAAGAAATTAGAAATAGTTGTTTTATATTATCAAAAGTCTTAGAAATTGTCAAAAAATTCTACATCTGGATAATTACAGAAGCTAATTTTTCTAGTGCCTGGATTCAAATCTGGATTACAGTGCCAACATGTACAACTTAATTGACCTGAGTTGTGAGGATCAAATAACTAAATATGTTATATCTTAGGACAACACCTGGTATTAATAAGCACTATATTAGTGTTAATAGCTATCATCATCATCATCATCATCATAGATTGTGCCTCTCTCCAGGTGCACTGCATTTGACAGGCTTTTTCACACCATAACCCTGTGCAGGAGGAATTAGAACCTGTATGCTATAGAAAAGGAAAGTAAGGTTCAGTGTGAATAATTTATTTGTAGCAGCAGAATAAGTAACAGAGCCAGAATTCAAATGAAGGTCAGCTGACCACAAAGCCTGTGATCTGACCATATTCCTACCCCACCTGCTGGCTGAACCCAAAGCAGACATAGGTCAAGGGTACTGACATTGATGGACCATCTGCTACCAGGCCATGTTGTAATATACTGAGTCAATGTATGTGAGAATAAGGCTCAGAATGGGTCCCTGGTGCAGCTCTGTGAAATGGTCTTTAGTGTCACTGGCTGCTCAGGCCATGTCCTGAGACACTGGCCAATGCTTTCTTCCACCTGCTCAGCTCTGCTCATGCTGAGAGGCCATCTCCATTAACCTGAGCTGGAAGTGGAGTAACAAACAGCAGAGACTCACCTAAAAGCCCCTTTATTTCTACAGAGTTTGGCATTGGCCAGAAGGAGAGCTTTATGCCTGAACTCCATGAGCAAGGGTGTGTAGGGCAGTTAAGGACCATCAAAGATGAAAGAGGGGGGCGGATGTGGCTCAAATGGCTGGGTGTCCGTCTGCCATATGGAGGGACCTGGGTTTGATCCCCGGGACCTCCCGGTAAAATAAAAGATATATATATAGAAGCACATGGGCTGCCAGACTCTGTGTGCCGGTGAGCCACCAGGTCCTGGGAGCCATGCAGCAAGATGATGATGTAACAGGAGAGAGACGCAGGGGAGAGTCAAGACTAGATGCTCCAAAAGTTCCAAAAACCAGGAACCGAGGTGGCGCAAGTGGCAGAACATCTCTCTCCTACATCGGAGGTCTTCAGGATCGAATCCTGGTGAAGACTGGAGGAGAAGGATGAGAAGAGATGGCAGGAAACAGACACAGAGAATTGCCCAACGAATGTACACAAAACAGCAAATGGGGAAGGGGATGTTTAAAATGGATAAAATAAATAAATAAATCTTTAAAAATAAAAAAAAAAAAGATGAAAGAGTTATGGCAAAATATTAGCACAGAGAAGATGGCAAGAGCAAGCGCTATTCAGCTGTGGGTCCTGTTGGGCTCTGTAAATAACAAAATGTTTATCTTTGCCTCATCATGCAAGCCCAAAGGACAAAACCACACACACACAAGCAGTTGGGTAAAATCATTATTTGAATGTTATTACAGTCTTCCACAACACACAGGTAAGCTTTCTAAATCCTGGATGGGGAAGCGGCTGTGGCTCAATCAGTAGGGCTCCCGTTTACCATATGGGAGGCCCCGGGTTCGGTTCCCGGGGCCTCCTGGTGAAGGCAGGCCCGCCCGCACGGCGTGGTTAGCTGACCCAGCGAGCACAAGCAGCAGGGGGGGGATAAATGAATGAATAAATAAAGTCTTTAAAAAAAATAAATAAATAAATAAAAAATAAATCCTGGATGGTCACCATCCCACAAAATAAACAAAACTACAGGCAATAAGGAGGTTGAGCCTCAAAGGTTAAAAACCAATAATTAAGTGTGTTATAGAATGGAGAAAACTAGAGGGAGAAAGCAATAAAGAAAACTTTGGTCTCAAAATTGCCCTTATATAACCCTCATCCTAAAGATATGTTTAAAACCTAGAGACACAAACCCAGATCATGCCCTCCACCTACATGCAAACCAAGCCCATCGGACACCTGCAGAAACAAATTCTGCCACTCAGATTCCACTAAGAAGAAGGAGTTAATGCTTATAATAGCCTGGAGATCTTAGGTTTCAGCCAGAGAACCCAAGACAAATTAGGTCAGGAAAAGGGAACAAATGGAACTGCATGTCAACCTGGTCTGACCACGAACAAATATGGGAATTTAATGGGCCCCGAGATAATAACAACAGCCAGGCACCATTCTAAATGCTTTACGTATATTAACTCATTTCATTCTAACAACCCTATGAATACTATTATTTTCCCATTTTATAGCTGAGGAAACTGGGGCACAGAAGGGCAGGTAACTTGCCCAAGATCACATAGCTGGGGCTGCAGAAGCAGGTGTGAACCACCCAGGAAATCAGGTGCTCAGGTCTGTGGTCCTCCTCAAAGGACTTCAAAATATACTCCTAGCTACTCTCTAGAATAGATCAAGGACTAAAGGACCAAGAAAAGGACATAATCTTTAACAGGGACTCCCAGGGGAGCGGATGTAGCTCAAGTGGTTGAGCACCTGCTTCCCATGTACTAGGTCCCAGGTTCAATTGCCAGTACCTCCTAAAAACAAAACAAAACAAAACAAAACAAACGAATAAACCAACTGTCATTGAGGAGCGGATGTAGCTCAGTGGTGAGTGCCTGCTCCCAATGTATGATGTCCTGGGTTCAATAATCCCCAGTACCTCCTTAAAAAAAAAAAAAAACTCCAGGCCCTAAAATACCACTGTTTCAAAAGCAGTCCAGGTTCTTTACATGTTGACTCACCATCTGTAGCAGTTTGATATTATTGGTGAATTCTAAAAAGAAATACTGGATTATGTTTGTAAACTAGTCTTTTCCTCTGCATTGGATTAGAGTGCATTGGATTCAGAGGTTTTACTTTAACTTGATTAAATAATGATTAAAGCTTTGATTGGACCATGTCGGTAGGAAGTTAAGTCTCCACCCCTTGGTGGGCAGGGACTCACAGAGAAACTGCAATACAGAAAAGGAAGTTTGGAGTTTTAATGCTGGAGCCCGGGGAAGTAAGCACAGAGGAGCTTGGTCGTGAGGAAGAAGAGACGGCCCTGGGAAAAAAGATGAGCCGTTCACCTGATAGTCTACAGCTGGCCTTGTCGAGAAAGGAAAAGCCTAGAGAGCCTCATAATCTACAGCTGACCTTATGGAGATAACACAGCAGCTGAGCCAGGAAAGAGGCAAGCCCCGGGAAGAGAGGAACCCAGGAAGCCTGAACCCTTACAGACGTCGGCAGCCATCTTGCTCCAACACATGGCAATAAACTTTGGTGAGGGAGGTAACTTATGCTTTATGGCCTGGTAACTGTAAGCTTCTATCCCAAATAAATACCCTTTATAAAAGCCAACAGATTTCTGGTATTTTGCATCAGCACCCCTTTGGCTGACTAATACACCATCTGTCTGAGGTCCTGATATGGAGAACTGAGAGTCATCTTCTCTTCACTCCATTAGGATTCCCTGTTTTTGAACTTTGACTTATGGCTTTTATTACATAGAGGGCATGCTTTTTATTAGACTATCTTAAGCTTTGTCCAGGAAAACCAGATAATTGTTTTTAAGTCCTTATTTATGACATCATGCCAATCCTGAGAAACACCTAGTAGAAAACATTAAAATGTCAGCTTGTTATATCCCAGCTCAGAATATAACATTCAAGTCCCACTCGGGATTTGGGTTGATTCCTAATACAAACTTTAAAACATAACATTACTTCACAAGCTGTCACTGGACAGCTGGAAGTCTAAAACATGAAGCTTTCCACTTTTCCTCTTTATTAGATGGTAACATTCCAAAGGAGTTTATGTTAGCCAGCCCAAAAGCTGCTTTCCACCCAATAAATATAATTTCCCTTTCTAATTGGTGTACGGAATATAGCATAATTCAAACGTGATAAATTGGGTGGAATTACCATAAATCTTTGTAAAGTGTTTAATAAGGTCTTATATATACATATGAGCATTCATGAAAATAAGGTCATGTTTTTTAGAAGAGAAACTTATTTTAAATATTTTCAAAGAACCTTATCTTGACAACATTTTTTAACAGACTTTTTTTCCCACTTTTTAAATTTATTTAAAAGATACTTTGATTACATAAATGTTACAGAGAATATATACAGGATTCCCATATGCCTCACTCCCCACACCTCCCACATTTTCCCACATTAGCAACATCTTTCATCAGTGTGGTACATTCACTGCAATTGACAAACATATTTTGGAGCATTGCCTCTAAGCATGGATTATAGTTTACACTCTCTCCCATTCGACTCTGCAGGTTATGGCCGGATATATAATGGCCTCTATCTGTCATTGTAATGTCATTCAGATGATTCCCAAGTCCCCAAAATGCCCCCCTATTTTACACGTGTTTTTCCCTCTCCCTAACCCCAGAACATCCATGGGTCATTGCCTCCACAACAAAGGTATTTCTTCCATTGCTAGAATCACAAGTAGTCTATAGTAGAATACTAGTATGTTTATTTTAGTCCATAGTTCTTAACAGTCTCTTAATATGAAGAAAAGTGTCCCTTCCCCCAACCAAAAACAAAACAATCACAATTTTTTTTTAAGTTAAAGCTAAATGGAGAAGATGTTTACCCAGATACTTTGTACATAAAATGTTGTTTTAACCACTTAACTCCAACATGCTGGAGTTCTGTCAAAATCCAAGCGAGTGGGGACGGATGTGGCTCAAATGGTTGGGCATCCATCTGCCATATGGAGGGACCTGGGTTCAATCCCCGGGACTTCCCAGTAAAATAAAAAATATATATATAGAAGGCGCATGGGCTGCCAGGCTCTGTGTGCCAGTGAGCCGCCAGGCCCCGGGAGCCATGCAGCAAGATGATGACGTAACAGGAGAGAGACGCAGGAGAGAGACAAGACGAGATGCTCCGAAAGCTCCGAAAACCAGGAACCGAGGTGGTGCAGCTGGCAAGACACCTCTCTCCTACATCGGAGGTCTCCAGGATCGAATCCTGGTGGAGACTGGAGGAGGAGGATGAGAAGAGATGGCAGGAAACAGATACAGAGAATTGCCCAGCGAATGGACACAAAACAGCAAATGGGGAAGGGGGGTGGTTTAAAATGGATAAAGTAAATAAATAAACTTAAAAAAAAAAAAAAAATCTAAGTGAGTTCCATTTAACTCCCTATATATGTATTGCTTTTGGAATTCTAATCAGTTCCACCCACCCAATGACTCAAGCTGAAAACTTGAGATATGAACAGCTGCACTCATCCACTACACCAAGAATAGCTTTCAGGAAACCAAGCTCCAACTGGAAAACTGCATTTAGTAACTCCTCTTGACTTATGAGAACGCTACGGGAAACTTCCCATAGTGAATAATGAAATGTCTGTAAAAAGCTTTGTAAACAGTATTTATAAAATACATATTTTCACCTATAAGTAAACAAGCTCAATGATTTTTGTGACAGTTTATATCCCAGGATTTTAAACTTGTATGTTTTTATTTGGAATTCTCTTGATGATAAACAATTGCCAATACTGTGCCAAACATTATCCTTCTAGAAAACGTCTAAGATGAATTATGGCTCACTCACCACAAGGCACAGGCTACATGGAACAAGTATGAATTACAAAAATAAGTCTTTACAAGCCTGTGTTCATTTTTCTTTGATGTTGTTTTCCCATTCACCTATCCCACCCTGCCCTGAATTTCCAGTCTGTATGCGGAACTGTAGTGAAAAAAACTGCAAAGTGAGGGAAGAAAAGCAGAACAGGTCTGAAAAACACCAAAATTTGGATAAACATTGGTGGAGTTTGTGTTTTAGATGTCTCAGTGAGTCTCATCTCCTTTACCTCCATTCATGCAACCAATTGAGTACTTTGCTCCAAAGCTGCTTGGCCACAAGCACCAATGCTTACTCTATTTAGACTTGAATGAGATACAAAGAAAACAAGATTCTGTTCCAGCTTTAGCAAAGAGAAGAGAGTTAACACTGGGTATGCACAAAGTTCATATACAATGCCTTTGCATATATTATTTCATTTAATCTTCACAACATACTTGAGTACATATTATTTACACTTGCTTTACAGAAATTTTTTTTAAAAAAGACATTGAGGCTCAGAGAGGCTAAGTAACTTCATTAAGGTCACAAGCTAGCATGTGGCAGAGCTGAAATACAAATCCAGGTCTAAAGACATATTGCTCTCTCCACTTTAAGCACTTCAACTGGCACAAATGCTCAATAAATACTGGCTATGTGTTTGTGGGGTTTTTTGTTTTTTTGTTTTATTTCTCCCCACCTCCTCGCTGTGTGCTGTATCTTTAGGAGGCACCGGGAACTGAACCCGGGACCTCCGATGTGGGCGGGAGGTGCCTAATCTCTTGAGCCACCTCTGTTCCCTGCTTTGTTGTGTCTCTCATTACGCTTTTTCTTGTGTCTCTTGCTGCGTCGTCTTGTTATGTCAGCTTGCTGCGCCAGCCTGTCACGCCAGCTTGCTGTCTTCCTTAGGAGGCACTGGGAACCAAACCGCAGACCTCCCATGTGGTAGGCAGGAGTTCAGTCGCCTGAACCACATCCACTTCCCCTGGCTATGCTTTTTAATTACACCACATGACTGTAAATTGAATACAGGATACAGAGATATAGCCATAATACAATGTGATAAGGGCTATAATGCCTATGTGCTGTGGCAAATACTGCAACAATGACTATATGAATTAGAGTGAAGTTCAAAATTGAGGTAGATGCTGTACTTATACCATTAATGCATTGGTCCAGGTGAGACCTGATGATAATCTGACCTAAGACAGTGGTGGCAAGGACAGACGCGAGTGGCTGGTATATGAATACACACTCCACTCTCTATGTGATCAAAGACTCTGGCTACAGAATTGCTTTTTTTTTTTTTTTTTTTTTTTCCCCTGATTCCCTCAAGCCCTTGTGTTATTATGGAAACATATGTAAAATAAACAAGATGATTTTTCAATAGCCCACAGTTTAACTATTCTCAGCCCAAAGTTGTATTCCTTATTCCATGTCAAAGAAAGGTGGTAGTCAGTTCAGGCTCCCCTCTTTCCCTCCTTACACATTTCAGAATTCCAAGCACTGGTGTTTAAGCCAGGGTACAAGGGAAAACAGGGCATTTTAACCAAGAGAAAATTATTGCAGGTAGACTACCAATTGTTTAAAACAATTAGAAGACAATAAATATGTGACATTAAAGCTATACTGGGTATAATTTAATCTTTGATGATTCCAGAGGACCTTCAGGGCAATCATTATGAGTATTAATCATCACTCTGGAAAGAACCTGTTAATGTATGGAAATTTCAGGGTAACAGAATGTCAACTAATAGGAAATTTACTATGTAAGGAGAAGCATTATCCCAATCAAATTCCAACAGCCTTCTTTGCAGAAATGAAAAAGCTAATCATCAAATTCATATGGAAGATTGTTAAGGGTCCCAGAATAGCCAAAGCTATCTTGAAAAAGGAGAACAAAGTTGGAAGACTCACACTTCCCAATTTCAAAATTTATTACAAAGCTAATCAAAACAGTATGATACTGGCAAAAGGACAGATATATAGACCAATGGAATAGAACTGAGAGTTCAGAAATAAACCCTCACATCTTTGGCCAATTGATTTCTGACGAGGGTGCCAAGTCCACTCAATGGGAAAAAAAATAGTCTATTTAACAAATAATGCTAGGAAAAATGGAATATTCTCATGCAAAAGAATTAAAGTGGATCCCTACCAATATAAAAAATTATGCAAAATGGATCAGAGATTAAATATAAGAGAAAGAAATATACAACTCTTAGAAGAAAACAGAGAAATATCTTCAGGACTTTGTATTAGACAATGGATTCTTAGACTTTACACCAAAAGCATGAGCAAAAAAAAGAAATATTAGATAAATTAGGCTTCATCAAAATACAAAACTTTTGTGCAAAGGACATTATGAAGAAAGTGAAAAAGACAACCTACAGAACGGGAGAAAAAAATACTTGCAAATCATATATCTGATAAAGGCTTAATATCCCAAACATATAAAGAACTCTTACAACTCAACAACAACAACAAACACAATTTAAAAATGGGCAAAGGCCTTAAATAGAAATGTTCACAAAGAAGATATATATGTGGCTAATAAGCACATGAAAAGATGAAATGAAAATCAAAACTGCAATGAGATGTCATCTCACACCTACTAGACTGGCAGCTATTAAAAAAAACAGAAAACTACAAGGGTTGGAGAGGATGTAGAGGAATAGCAATACTTATACCCTGCTGGTGGGAATGTAGAATGGTGCAGCCACTGTGGAGGATGGTTTGGCAGTTCCTCAGGAAACTAAATATGGAATTGCCATATGATCCAGCAATTCCACTACTGGGAATATACCCAAAAGAACTGAAAGCTGAGACACGAAGAGATATATGCACACATACGTTCACAGCAGCATTTATTCACAATTGCCAAAAGTTGGAAGCAACCCAAGTATACATCAACTGATACTTGGATAAGCAAAATGTAGTATATACATATGATGGAACATTACTCAGCTGTAAGAAGAAATGAAGTATTGACACATGTGACACCACGGGTGAATCTCAAGGACCTTATGTTGAGTGAAGTAAGCCAGTCACTAAAGGATAACTATCGCATGCTCTCACTGATAACAACTAAGGATATTAAGCAAACTTATGGAGATAGAGTTATACCAGGAGAAAGAAAGAGAGTAGAGAGTGGTGAGCTGACGCTCAATAGGGGCAGAATCTGTGATAAAGTGGATGATAGTGGTTTGGCAATGGACTGGGTGATGGTGTGCAGTGATGTGAGAGGGGTGGATGGTGCTGGAGTGTGAGTATGAGTGGGGTTGGGGGCATGGGTTGGACAATCCATGGAACTGTGGGGAGGGCTGGAAGAAGGAACACGTGAACTCTGGGAAGATTGAGGACTATGTTTGAGAATACAATTGTGGGAGTGTTCTTTCAGCATCTATGGCAAGGGAGGGTCACTCATGTTAGTGGTGGAGGGATGTGTGGGGAAGGGTGCAACTGGGGCATGTTTCTATGAAATAGGAATGTGTTCATTTGGTCATAGAGTGTTATCTCAGTGGGTGGAGACCAACATAATATTAAACTCCCATTCTGGGGAGTACTGCTATGTTCTCTAATAGAGTGGCAAGAATCTCTAGACCGCATAGGCAGTGCCTAATAAAAGAAAACAGACCCATATGTCAAGCCTCCATATTAGTGCACGTACTTCTGAACCTTATTCTTGTACAACTGAAACTTAGCCTAATAATAACAATTGCCTAAGAGGTACCTCATGAAAATCTCATTATACAAATGTGGCCTCTCTTTAAGCCAAATTCATTAAATAAACACACTAAACCCCCCACACACACACACACACAGGACATGACTCCCAGGGGAAAGCCTCTCTGGCACCAAGGGATTAAGTGCCAAACAGTAATGCATTTGGAAAAAGACCTTGAACAAATGGGGGAAACATTAAATACAAAAGAGTTTACAGTTAAGAGGTCTCAAAGTGAGATGGGAGGTCATTCCAGAGATTACACTTATGCACATCTCAGGTGGATCTCACTAACCACCACAGTAAACAAAGCCTCAAACACGGGTGCTCCCAAGGGTTCTAGAGATATCCAGACACTATAAGCTGGGCACACAACCCCATGAGATCAGCACCCCATTGGTGGGCTTTACCTTGGAATACATGATAACCTATTTCCCCAGTGTAACAGTTAGACTCATTTATAATTTCCCTACACATGATTCTTCTACCCCCTTTATTTGAACCTATAATTAGTACAATAGCCAATAAATACATGTCCCAGAGACTTAAATCTTTGGTCATTTCATATGCCAGTTGAGTCCTGAATCTCAGCAGAGTTGCAGCCAACACCTACTCTCTAGTTCATTGGACTTGACCAGGACAACTAACAAAATGATGATGATGGATAACCCCCATCCCCCCCCCCAAAAAAAAAAGAATATCCATGTAACCGTTAGCCAATTTGATGTAATTATGATTCCAAAAATATACTTGGATCATGCTTGTAACTGATCTGTTAATCTGGGCATGATTAGGTTATGATTAGGGCGTTGAGCCCCACCCCTTGGTGGGTGGGGAATTGAATATAAAAGGCAAGGCAAAGAACAGAGTTGAAGCAATTTTTTGAGAAGCAGTTTTGATGTTGGAAAGAAGGCCCCAGGAGAAGAGAAGCGAGCTGTTAGCCTGATCTTTTACAGCTGACCTTGTGGAGAAAACAGCCCAGAGAGAAACCAAAGAAGCCTGAACCCAGGCAAATGTCGGCAGCTGTCTTGCTCTAACACATGGCAATGGACTATGGTGAGAGAAGAAACGTAACGCTTTATGGCCTGGTATCTGTGGACTTCTACCCCAAATAAACACTCTTTATAAAGACCAACCCATATTTGGTATTTCACATTAGCACCCCTTTGGCTGACTAATACAATCCACAACTGGAAGAAAAATGGCTCCTTCCATCTTCCCCATTAGATCTACGCCCCATCTCAATCTGAAGCAGAGTGGGCATCACTATCCCCAAATCCTCAAGATTGAGGAATGAACAAACATAAGGAGGGAATGCAACCACGGACCAAAGTAGATTTATTATTATTGTAGTAATGGAAGAACTTGTAAGGCTGATATAAAGAAGTAGTTACCAGAGGTTCTGATTGGAGGAGGGAGGGAAGAACAGGTGAAACAGAGCATTTTTAGGGAATAGGAATTGTTCTACATGACATTGCAATGACAGATACAGGCCATTATACATTTTGTCAAAACCTATAAAACTATACAGTGCAAAGTGTAAACCATAATGTAAACTATAGACCTTGATTAGTAGCAATGCTTCAATATTTGTTCATCAATTGTATCAAATGGGCCACACTAATGTAAGATGTTATTAATAGGGGAAAATGTGAGAAGGATAGGGGTGGGTATATATGGGAATCCCCTATACTTTCAATGCAACTTTTCTGTAATCTAACACTTCTTTTAAAATAGTTTATTAAATGGGAAAAAAATAATGCTTAACATCATTAGTCATTGGGGAAATGCAAATCAAAAACCACAATGAGATGCCACCTCATACCCAATAGAATGGCTGCTATTTAAAAGAAATGGGATACCAAGAAATAGGAGCCCTCGTGTATTGTTGGTGGGAATATAAAATGGTGTAGCCACAGTGGATAACACTTTGGCAGTTCCTCAAAAAGCTAAACACAGAATTATCATATGACCCAGCAATCCCACTTTGGGTATATGCCCAAAAGAACTAAAACCAGGGACTCAAACAGATACTTGTACACTGATGTTCACAGCAGCATTATTCACAATAGCTGAAAGATGGAAGCAACCCAAATGTCCATCAAGAGATGAATGGATAAATAAAATATGGTATATACATACAATGGAATATTATTTTGTCATAAAAAGGAATAAAGTACAGTGGTACATTGGTATTCATTGTTAATTGGTTCTGGGAGGCAAGACAAGTACCAAAAACGACAAGAACCAAACAAATTTCTCCCATAAGGTATAATGTAAATAAATTTAATGCATTCCTAAACCAGACAATGCACATTTTTAACGCAATACGTAAAAAGACAGAGTTGTAGAGCATTACTTTACATGAGAAATAAACCTAAAAATAAATACTTATTTTAAATAAAATAAAAACTTCACTTTACCTGTCCTGAGAAGAGTCCATGGCCTAATGGGATGGTGGGAGGAGAGTGGTGAGGACAGATTACATGAAGTGTTGCTTGGAAGGAGAATCCCCTCCAATAGAACATCGGGCACTTGCACTTTCTCTTTTCTGCCTTTTTTTCAACCTGCACCACAGGCTCTGACACACTCTTTGTCACCTTCACTAAAAACTTATCCAATGAGGACTGCTCTGTCTTCTTTTCAGAATTCCTCAAAAGTGTGATATTGTTTGGACATTCAATAAATTCAAATTTCTGCTTGTCAGAGCTTTGTCCAGATGGTACTTCTCCACAAAGTTTTGAACTTCTGCCCATTTTACGCACATTTCTTTTATTAAGGAACTGGGGACATCCTCCCTTATCTCCTCCTCATCTAAAGAAATCTCTTCAGCCACCTCTTGTTGCTGCTCCTTTGGTAGTTCCTATAGCTCCTCAGTGCTGAGCTCTTCACGATGTTCTCCACTAACTCCTCAACATCAGCAGCATCGACCTCCAGACCCATGGATTGGCCCAAAGATACAATATCCTGCACAACTGTGCCCTCTGTACCTGCAGGCTTGGGGTCAGCCTCAAAACCTTCGAAGTCTGAGTCACAGCTTCTGGCCACAAATTCTTCCATGCCAAATTCGTGCTGGTCCTTTTTTTTTTTAATTATCAGACCAGCCCTGGATGGCCTTAAAAACTTAAACACTCTCATCACTCGGTTCCAGCTTGTTTTTCAAAAGATCAGCATGCAACCCTTTAATTTTTTCATTTACCATGGCTTCTGATACACTGTCACCTGCTAATTGCTTCTCGTTTACCCAAATTAATAACAGCCTTTCAACTTCTTTGAGTGTTTGGGAACGCTGCTTTGTTACTGCTTTAACTCCTTTCGCAACATCAGCCTTTTTTTACTGCTTCTTTACTCTTGATGGTGGAGATTGTGGCTCTAGGCATACCATATTCCCTAGCATGATAAGTAATGCAAATACCGCTCTCATATTTGCCTATTATTTCTTTTTTTTTGCTCAATGGTGGTGCAAAGTAATTTTCTTTTCTGCTCAGCACTGTCACTGCTCATTTTCTTGGGACCCATGATGAGAAAAAAAGTGCAAAAATGTACAAAATGACCACAGAAGCTAAAATAAGACTGCAGTGGGATGTGCACAGGGCAAGAGTTACCATGTGACTAATGTGTGACCCTTTGCTTCGGCTGTAAAGGCAACCGACGCCAAGTTTTAGCTTGCACATCAACTACCAAACAAATGATGAGTACTGGGACAAACATTTTGGGACAAAGTGTTTGCATCAAAATGCATTGAGTACCAAATTCAACGAATTTCAAAGCAGTCGAGTACCAAGGTATGCCTGTACTGTTACATGCTACAACCTAGATGAACCTCGATGACATCATATTGAGTAAAATAAGCCAAACACAAAAGGACAGATATTATATGATTTCACTTAAATGAAACAGTACAGAACAGGGAAATACAAGAAGCTAAATGCCTACAAAATTTATAGAATATGGAAATTCATAGAGATGGAAAGTATGTTACGATTTACCAAGGGTGGGAGTTGAGGGTCATGTGGGGAATGGCAAATTGATACTTACTGGGTAGAGAGTTTCTGTTTGGGGTGATGGAAAAGTTTTGGTAATAAATGTTGATAATGGTAGCATAACACTGTGATTAATACCACTGAAATGTGCACTTGAAAGTGATTAAAATGGGAAATTATATGATGTATATGTGTTTTAGTTTGCCAAAGGGCTGACAATGCAAAATACCAGAAATGGGTTGCTTTTTATAAAGGGGATTTATTTGGGGTAAAAGTCCACAGTTCCAAGGCTGTGAAAAGTGCAAATCAAGGCACTATCAAGGTGCTTTCTCACCAAAGTCAGCTGTCACATCTTGAAGCAGGATGGCTGCCAATCTCTGCCAAGGTTTGAGCTCATATGAGGGCAACCAGGCATAAGGCTTGTTTCTTTCTGGGCCTCCTCACTCAGTCTTGGCTGCTCTGTGTTCTTCCATTCTTCCGAAGTTCAGCTTAAGCTATCAGGCTCATGTCTCCCTGGGCCTCAGCTCTTTGAGCCTTTTGGGGGCTTCTCTCCTGCAGCTCATCTGTGGATGAAGCTGGAGATTTTTCTCTCGCATGGCAGGATCCAATATGGCAGCTTCCTTCTCCTTTGTCTGTGTGTCTCACTGTGTCTCCGTTTATCAGACCCAGCAAGAGGGCAGAGACTCTACCTGAGTCACACCTCATTGATGTCCAATTAAAAGGGTCTCACACCTACAGGAATGGATTAGTTCACAAACAATCTTTCTCTTTTTGGGATTCACCAAATTCAAACTGCCACAATATGTTACAATAAAGAATTTTTAAAAAGAGAATATTGTTGCACATATTTGAAATAGTCCTTCATGCATGGTTTATTTATAATGGTTGTAATAAGATTAAAACAATACAGAACAGGGAAATACAAGAACTTAAATGCATACAAAATTTATACTTATTTTCTAAATAGGTGTCTACCTTAAGTTAAATAGTATGAGCCATGAAGGATACTTTCATTTTCTCATCTTCAGTAGAATATCTACTAGGTAATTTGCTTTAAAGACCGGGAACTATTATACATGGTGAGAAAATGCCTCATCATTGAAACAGATTAATGCTCCCTTAAAACATTACCCCATCCCCGAGAGAAGTAATAATATCACCATGGCATCTCTCCATTCTTAAGTACTTAAATATTCAAACAAAAAACATTCAAAGGGAAGCGGATGTGGCTCAATCAATTGGGCTCCCATCTACCATATAGGAGGTCCACGATTTGATTTCCGGGGCCTCCTGGTAAAAGGCAAGCTGGCCCAAGCCGAGAGCTGGTCCACGCGGAGTGCTGGCCCACGCAGGAGAGCTGGCACAGCAAGATGATGCAACAAAAAAAGGCACAGAAGAGAGACAATAAGAGACGCAACAGACCAGGGAGCTGAGGTGGCACAAGAGATTGAGCACCTCTCTCCACTCTGGAAGGTCCCAGGATCCGTTGCCAGTGCCGCCTAAAGAGAAGACAAGCAGACACAGAAGAGCACACAGAAAGCAGACAGCAAGTGCAAAAACAATGGGGGTAGGGGTGGGGGTGGGGGGCTAGAAATAAATCAATCTTAAAAAAAAATTCAAAAACAAAAAAGGGTAAACATCAAATTCTTTCAGTTTCTACAGTTCCTTACACCTGTTTCTACTTAAAAATTCACATTATGGCAAAAATAGTATGTTTTTTAAAAATGCACAACTTGACAGAGGAGAGTCTTATAATGAACAATTAATTTTATTACGGTTCCTGAGAACTTCGTTAAATAAAACTCACTGAATCCAAATCTTTAAAGAAATTTATGGTCTTTTCTTTTTCATTAGGAATTTGGCAAGTAATCACTAACAAGTCTTTAAATTGATGTTAATAATAGATTCTTTAGGATTATTTGACAATAGGTTTACAATGTTTTCAGACACTCAAAACCACTATTCTTATCAGGAAGCATTTTACAATGTAATAGAGCAATATAAGTTCTGGCCAGCTCAGATCCATGATGCACTGGGCCTGAAATCTGGCCTCTGACTACAGTGGGAGAGGCAGGAAAGGAAGGGGGTGGTGCAGGCTACAAGACAGTAAAGCCATTATCAGATTTTCAAGTTTTCAAAGAAGGAGGGCCCAGAGAGGGGAAAAGGTCCCACCCAGAGTACAAGTGCTTGGGAAAGGAACTTCCACCAAAAATATGAGCCCCTTGAGTACAGGGGCCATGTCTTATCCTTTCCTGAATACTCAACTAGGGTATTCAATTATAGGTGTTTATTAAGTGTTTGATATGTGATCTAAATCAACTAAATGTTTGAAAATTAACCTGAAATAATAACCTGAAATAGTTGAAAAATAACCTGAAATAGTCAACTAAGAAACCATTAAGAATTAATTTCACTATTTTTCTTGCCTTACAATTATACCGTTTTTCTTTTTTGAAAAGGTATTCCCTAAGTAGATTCATATTATATCCTTCATGATCCCACAATTTTATATCTTTGCTAAATATAAATATATATTATATCTTTGCTCCCTTCCTAAATAAAGTGCTCTAATTTATCAGTCCTATTATTTAAGACCCATTCTCTTTGATCATTCAAATATGTTATTCCCTGGTCCTTCATCCACATCATGATTTTTTTCAAATTTACAATTTATATGGAGTTAGGACTGCAGGTAAACAAAAGCCATGGATTAGAAGAAAATATAAAGTTTTTAGTTTTACTTGCAACATGATTCTTGTTAGCCTCTTGAAATATTCTTTTATAGGAGTAAACATAGCTAATTTTTTAAAGGTATAATTCAGGCAGATATCACTCATCTCACAAAATTTTGACACTAGATTTGCAGGGAGTTAAGTTTTCACCAGAGTGCCTAAATAATGCTTCTATATGGGTTTAAAAAGTTAAATTCTGCAGCATATACATATTTAGCTTCACTTACATGTCACACAACTAACTTTGATTAAAATAAGTTAAATTAATATTCCCCAATCTTTTTTTTTTTTTTTTTTTTAAGATTTTATTTATTTATCCCCCCTTGCTGCTTGTGCTCACTGTATCCATTTGCTGTGTGTTTTTCTGTGTCTGCTTGTCTCCCTTTATTGGGTTGTCCTGCTGCGCCAGCTCACCGCACCACACAGGCTGGCTTGCCTTCACCTGGAGGCCCTGGGAATCGAACCCAGGGCCTCCCATATGGTAAACGGGAGCCCTATCGATTGAGCCACATCCACTTTCCCCAATCCTTGTCTTTTGAAAAGTTAGAGTACTTTGAGAAGAAAGGTCTTGGTTAAATAAATTTAAGGATCAATGGGTTGAAATAAAGCTAAGCACGGTTTCTTTACTGCTTATTTCCTTCAATAAGAATTACAGAAGGATTTTTACTCTGGAAACTGTTTTCATGGAGCTTCTTTCTTTCAGGATTAGTGTGCCCCCAGAAAACACACTGGGAATTGCTGCGTTAGATCCTATCTTGTGTTTTACTTCAGAGACCCAATGACAATAACACACCCAGGGCTCTGCAGCCCATCAGGAATTAAAATGGATGTGGCACATTCATTCATATATATATATATACATACATACATACATACATACACACACACACAAAATTCTGTTTTAATGCGTACTTCAATTACATAGAAACATTTTGTGTGATTTATACAAACTTCATTCAAAACCTATTTGTTAAATAGATGCTGAATTACTCCTTTACCGTGACGAATTATGACTAACAATTAAGAGAACTGAAAATATCATGGACACCTTTCCCCTAAAATGTAATGACACCAGTGATTCCATAGTCTAAGAATTAACCGCAAGTCTATGAACACCAACAGGGGTTATGAATTGGCTTCAGAGTATTCAAAAGTCCTGAAATTAAAAGCAAGATTACGTGTATCTGTACATTTTTGTGGGAAGGCAGCTCTAACTTTTATCAGATCTTCAAAGGATTCCATGGCCCAAATATATATATTTTAAAACACTCCCAATGAATCAGATGTCTTCTAGCATTACTCCAGTAATATTTACAACACAAAACAATTTCATTTGCCAAATCAAGATCATCAAAAATACTACAAATAGTTCTGATTAAAACATTTGCAATGAGCCTTGAACGTGGTACTAGAATCTGTACACAAATACAAGTTGTAGATGCCCTCTCTTTTGCTCCCTGGACTGTTGTATGGTAGCTGGTGAATCTGCAGTAACTATATAAATTAATAAATTATTACAGAAATTAATAAATTAATTTTTAGGAATTAATAAATGTTTGTTTAATTTATTTATTCCAAGTTTAACAGTTTTTAGCTCAAAAGACACTATCTCATTACTGCATAGCACTGATGGGAAATTAGACAGTACTTCCTGTATCATCTCCCAATCACTTCCTATACTATCAAGTGTGCCTAACCTCCAGATGTTTGCCGACCTAGCTCTCTCAGGGCTAGCTCAGACCTCATCACATTACTTCCCACCAAAACTAACTATACCCTTGTCCCAAATATGCAAATATGCCCACCCAGTTTTCCTTCATATTCTTCACATTTCTCAGGAACGTACTCACGTCCCACTTTCAAGGAAAATTTTCCAACCCCATTCAGTTCCCAGCAATCTTATCACCCAATACTGTACACCAACAAAAGTGTTTCTCAAAACGCAGCCTAAGAGATTGCATCTGTCTCCAGGCAGAATTTAAGTGGAGACCTGGAAACTGCATTTTTAGTGAGCAACTTAGGCTATTATGATTCCCACTAACGTTTAAAAATCATTGCCTAATATAATAATAACTAGTCTATATCAGTTATTCTCAACCCTAGCTCAACATTAGAATCACCTGGAGAGTTCTCAAAATTACCAATACCAGCCTCCATTCCAAAGCAAGTAGAACAGAATCACTCAGACTTTTTTTTTAAAGTCATCAGTATTTTTTTTTAATACCCCAAGTGATTCTAATGCATAGTGAAACTTGAAAATCACTCTATAATATCCATCTTGCAATAAATTCTACAAATCTCTATGATAGATCTTCTGTTTTGATATTAAACCATTAGTTAATTCATTCTGATTTTACTTTTCTTGTATTTATGTCCTGTTAAAGTTTTATTACCTGTCTCCTTAATCATAAAAGTCCATTGTCATCCAAAGTCATAAAATAATTCCATTAACATGTATCCTACACTGCAGAAAGAAGTGAACTTTATTGAACACCCATAAATGTGTGACTTATGGGAAAAAAAAAAAAAAAAAAGTCCATTGTCATCTTTTATAACTCCAAACAAACCAGACAGAGAATAGGTGAATAGCAGATGTGCATTCTTTGACTAGTAACAATCCACCTCAGGTCAAGGAAAAAATATGCAATAAAAATAGTTCATCTTTTGCCACCTCACTGTCCCCATCAACTTTTGATTCCTTTTCCTACACTTCTACCATTCTTTTATCTTCTTCCTTATAATTATCAACTAATCCTTATAAGATACACCAATGCTGAAGAGTATAACCTGTTAAAAGAATAGCATGTTAATTGTTGCTATAACTTAGATTTCAAAGGGAACACAATTTTAATAGTTGAGAATCTGGCAGATTCTGATCCAGGCTCGAGGATGAAAACCAGAGTCAAGCGAACGAACACAGGAAAAGATGGTGCTGCTACTCACTGCTGGAAAAAGGCAAGTGGCTTCTCATTTCACTTTCCTTCTTCTTTTATTCTAGGAAAGCCTTTTTAAAGTCACCCTAAAAGTTGCTTGACACCAATGAGCACAAAATCTTGCAAAGAGCCCGGTACTGTGAAAGGTAAACTAGCCTCTGTATTCTGAATGGGCAGATTTCCCAATTCATACTGCTCGCTGTTATTTGGTTCCAGAATTCCAGGCAATTACATTTTATAGAGGATAAAGTTAAAAGCCAGGCATAATGGGCTAACTCCCCAACAAAAGTGTTTTATCCATGACTGAAAGATTGCTGCTGCTTCTATGGGGAGGAGGGGCAATAAAACCAAGTATCATGTTTTCAGTCAGAGAGGAACCACTAAAATAATGCTGCAAACTCATGTGGTTTGAATTAAACGCTGTTGCAACATCTACCCAAAAAATCCCAGAGAAGCCACATTCAGATACAAACACACACAAAACGCCTTTATGGACAAGTGAAGAAATGACTACTAAAAGGGAAAAACCCTAGAGAAGACAATTTTAAACAAATTTAACTCCAGGGTATTGTAAAGAGGATAATCTTAACTTATAAAATAAAAGCCTCTCAAAAATTGTTGCCTATAAGCAAACCCTTTTCCAACTCTCAGTGGAAGCTTCTTAACTTCACAGGCAGCCTTTTGTTCCAATACGTATAGTTTCCACAAGCCTGGCAAGCTAGCAGCCACCCAGGAACTACCATCTCTAAGCCATGAATGCCCCACCCACCGCCCCCACAGCAGCAGGGTTTTCCTGTGGCTCCCAGAGGCAATGAACACAGAGCTCTTCAATTGTGACACAGGGAAACCAACCACAAATGAGAAAATCTTTTCTTTGCCTGGTTCTGTACTAGCACCTTATTTACTGGCTCTCAGGTACTCAAATCTCCAATTTATTATACCTTTTTCTTACAATTTTGGTGGTGGTGGTGGTGGTGGTGTTTTTTGTTTTTTTTTTAAGTTCTTTCTCATGAAAGAGAACTTCCAGGTGAGACTCTGGGGAAATTAGAAAGTCATCAAAGGAACCCAGTCTGAAAGAAGTGATCAAGGACACAGATTAGGGTAGGGAAGTTAGGACAGTGTTCAAAGAAGAGGAAAAGTAGGGAGGGTCAAAATGAACAAAGGCTGGTAATCAGTAACAAAGAATCTCTGGGTTTCTGACAGTCAGTCCCTTAGAGGGCCTGGTATGGACTTAGGAGACAGACAGCCCTCCGTGTGGGAGGACTCTACCAAGTCTTAGAAATAAGCAAAGAACAGCCTTTCACACCTGCTCTCCCATCCCCTCTACTTGCTGCTCTGTCCTGAAGGAGCACACAGTGTAATATGGACCCACGTGGACTGGATTCAACTCCTGACCCTGCCAAGTAGAAACCTGTGAATCTGAACACGCCGTTTAAGCCCTCTAGATCCTGACACTGTCATCTGTAAAAATTACTCTGCTAAACGGACAGGTATTGTGACCTGCTGACCTCCCGAGTTACTGTGGAAATCTAATGCGCTAAGTATGTAAGCTAAGCCTTTTGTAAATGGTCAGTCTCTATAAATGCCAGGTATAGACACTGCTTTACTCTCCCAAGCTGGGGGAGGCAGCTCAAATACAGGGAAGCAGCACAGTACTAATGCAAGACCATGACATTGGAGCCAGCTAGACCTGAGCAGTCCAACAGAACAGCCACTAGCCGTACATAACTACTGAGCACTGCAAAAAAAAGCTCTGAACAGAGATGTGCTGTAAGTATAACACACACGCTGGATTTCAAAAACTTAGTATGAAACAAAAAGAATTCAAAATATCTCATTAATTTTTATACTGATGATGGTAGCACAACGTTGTGAATGTAATTAACAAAATTAACAACACTGAATTACATATTTGTGCTTAAAAAGGGAAATTTTAGGGAAGCGGCTGTGGCTCAATCAGTAGGGCTCCCGTTTACCATATGGGAGGCCCCGGGTTCGGTTCCCAGGGCCTCCTGGTGAAGGCAAGCCCGCCCACAAGGCGTGGTTAGCTGACCCAGCGAGTACAAGCAGCAAGGGGGGGATAAATGAATAAATAAATAAAAATCTTTTAAAAAAAAAAAAGGGAAATTTTAGGTTGTATATGGTACTAGAATAAACTTTCTAAAAATCCATGGAACTGCACAACACAATGAACCCTAAGTCAAACCACAGACTATACTTAATAGTACAAGTATAAAAATGTGCTATCATGGGAGCAAATGTAGCTCAGTGGTTGAGCACCTGCTTCCCACATAAGAGGTCCCAGATAATAAATAACAACAAAAAATAAAATAAAAAATATTTTTTAAAAAGTGCTTTCATTATTTGTAACAAATTTTCCACCCTAATGCAAGGTGTTAACAATAGGGTGGTATATGGGAATCCTGTATTTTATGCATGATTATTCTCTAAACCCACAGCTCCTCTGATAAAAAATAATAATACTTTGGATATACTGGATTAAGTAAAATGTTATTAAAATTAATTTCACTTTTTCTTTTTACCTTTTTAATGTAGCCACTAGAAAAAATTTAATTATATATGTGGCTGGCATTATATTTTTATTGGACAACAATGAGCTACGCTCTGATTCACAAATACACTCTAGCAGTTACCTACTTTAGGCAAGTTATTTCACCTCCAAGCCTGAGTTTCTGTAGAAGTAAAATGGAAATAACATCTCTCAAGGGAGATAATGTACAGAGTTCTTAACACAAAGCCTGGTAGCTGGAAGCTTAATAAATTTATTAATAATTCATTGATTCAGCAAATATTTGAGTACCTGCCATGTGCCAGATATTGTAAAAAAGACAAAAAATGCTTGCCTTCATAATGCTCACATTCTGAAAAAGACAATTATTAAAATAATAAAAACTACCCACTGTGTTAGCTAATAAGTGCTGAGTAGTATAAAAAGCAGATGAGTGGGGTGGGGGAAGAATGGGTAGAGAGTGCAGTTTCAAACAGCGTGGTCAGGAAAGCCTCAATGAGCAATGCACTGAAGCATGGACCTAATTGTCATGGTTACACAGTATCAGCATCAAAAAGTATTAGGAACAAAAAAAGAGAAACAAACGAAGAAATAAAAAAAGTATTAGGCAGGGAAGTGGATGTAGCTCAAGCGATTGAGCTCCCGCCTACCACATGGGAGGTCCCCGGTTTGGTTCCCAGTGCCTCCTAAAGACAGTGAGCTGGCACAATGGGCTGGCGCAGCAAGCTGATACGACAAGATGATGCAACAAGAGACACAAGAGGAAAAACATAATGAGAGATGCAACAAAGCAGGGTGCAGGGGTTCCCAGTGCCTCCTAAAGAAGACAGCAAGCTGACGCAACAGGCAGGTGCAACAAGATGATGCAACGAGATGACTCAACAAGAAACATAGGGAGGAAAAACATAATGAGAAACACAACGAAGCAGGAAGTGGAGGTGGCTCAAGCGATTAGGTGCCTCGGAAGTCCCAGGTTCAGCTCCTGGTGCCTCCTAAAGAAATAAGGAAGACAGACAGACACAGCAAGTGCAAAACATTGAGGGGCTGTGGAGAAAGAAATAAAATAAATATTTTAAATATATATATTAGGCAAAGGGGTGCAGGGTTTCTTTTGGGTGGCAAAAAAAATGCTCTAAAATTGATTGTGGTGATGGCTGTACAATTCTGTGAATATACTAAAAGCCACTGAATTGTATATTTTGAAGGGGTGAACTATGTGACGTGTGAATTATATCTCAATACAACTGTTAAATTTAATTAAATAAAAAATAAAATCCAGAAAAAGGTATTAGCCAGAGGTTTAATGCTGCACCAGATTCTTCACTGAGTAAAGTGGGAAACTGTTCCTTTAGATAAAGAGACATTTATAAAACAGTTACGGGACACAAAGAGTAAGTTAAGGCACAGGGCACAAGGCATGTCAGTCACGGTACCTGCCCCTCTTCCGCAAGGTCTTGGACCGTCTTGCTCTATATCACAGACTACACCTGACTGGACAGGGCAGGCACCAGATCCCAGGGCGGCCAAGAGACGCTGGCCAGTGACCTCCCAGAGGCCAGGCCCGAGGACTTCTCGTTGAACAAGGACAATGGTAATGGCTGGGCCAGCCAGCTTCTCCTGAGAACATACTTAAGAATCAGGCGTGTAGAACTGGGTGATGTCATTAAGGAAATACTCAGGCGCATAGTACCAGAGGATGTGGCTAAGAGAACACTCAGAGCAGAGGCCCAGTAGTAAGCCAAAGTTACGAGGGAGCAGAAATTATGCACAAACAGAAGCTATCAGTGCTACCGCAGATAGGAAGCTGGAAAAGGGAAACAAGATGCGCGCTGAGCAGCAACGACTGAGAAGATCAGCTGGGTCACGGTACCTTCAGCTCCAAACTACACTGTCCGGTGTTCCTAGTGAATTCTGGTTCTGGTCTCTAATTTTCTCACACTCTGCTAAATTGAAAATATCATTTTTGATTCAGATTTTCCATCAGCTCTGAAGACCCTACATCCTGCTAGCTTTCCTGAGGCATCACTCATTTCCCCGTCTGTCTCTCCAACGGCACTACCACAGACCTAAACCCTAGGCCACTCCCTCAAGGCGAACAGAACCGCTTCCAATAAGCTTCCCTGGCTCCAGGTTCTCCCTGCTTCCACAGAGGAGTACCTGATTTTTCTCTTTAAACAGCATATTTCCCTGTTTCCTGCTCCAAAACTTCAAATACTCATTAGTTCTGTTTGGGGCTAAATTTATTTCTAGGTTCACCCTACGTACAGGCTCTAATACTTCCCACCATGTTCTCAATAACCCTGCCTGTTCGAGCTGCTCCTGAGTCCAGAAACTCCTACTCCTCCCCTCACACCTCCCACTCAGCATCCATTCTACCTTCTCCACAAGGCTTTTTCCTTTTATCAGGTATCCGTGAATGTCCCCCTTCTTATAACCTGATGAGAAAATATAGCACTTACACAGAATCTTTTGAGTGTTTTATATTTCCATAACTAGACTGTAAATTCTAATAAGACAACACATTATACTGTTCTCTCTCCCCTTCTTGCCTCCGAAGCAGAGTAGAGTTCACATTCGCAGCACTCGGTGATGACCCATTCATTGACTAACTTAGGTCAAGTGGAGAAACATTACTAAAGATCCTCACCTCTAGAATGTTTGACTGCTTTTGGCAGTTCCACAAATTAGTTCATACAACAATCATTGCAATCTTCTTTTCCCTTACTCTATAACAAAGGATGGACCACAGCAATCCTTTCTAGACTTGCTTGCAGCCAGAGGAAGCATACAGAAACTGTGGCCAAAGAGACATAAGCAGAAGCCAAAAGGAGATTTCTGGGAAAGCCTTTGATACAGACCCTTCCTCCTTTCTTCTTCTCCACTTTTTTTTTTCCCAGAAAAGGGGGTGTAATGGCCAGGCCATCTCATAACCATGCGGAAAAGGCCAGGAGTCCTGCAGAATCCTCAGCCCTGACAACTGGCCAGCACCCACCCACTGTTGATTTGTGATGTGAGAAAAACAAAATCATTGCCAACTCATTAGTTCTGTTTGGGGCTAACAACTTTTTTATAACACAAAGCCAGTTGTTACTGATACACTGCTCCTCAGGACATGAGTGGGATAAATAATGCAATATAAATCAAGACAAACAACCCAATTTTTTAAAATGGGCAACAGACTTAAAGATTACAAGTGCTGGAGAGGATGTGGAGAAATAGGAACAGTCCTTCACTGCTGGTGGCAATGTAAAACCGTGTAGCTGCTGTAAAAATTTTGGCGGTTCCTCAGAAAGCTTAGAACTACCATATGACCCGACAATTCCACTAATAGGTATATAATCAAAAGAACTGAAAGCAGAGACTTGAACAGATACTTGTGCACCAGTGTTTACAGTGGCATTATTCACAATCTCCAAAAGATGGAAGCAACCCAAGTGTCCATTAACCAATGCATGGATAAATAAAAAGTTATATATATGTACAACGGACTATTATTCAGCCGTAAAAATGAAGTCTTGATACATGTGACAACATGGATATACGTTGAAGACATCATGTTGTGAAATAATCGAGACACAGAATATTGTCTGATCTCATTGATACAAAATAATTAGAATAAGCAAAGTCATAGAGTCAGTAACTAGAGTGAAGTTTACCAGGGGATGAGGTGGGGAGAGAGAATGGGAAGTTAAGGCTTAAAATGTCCAGGGCTCCTATTCTGAATGATGGAAATGTTTTGGTAATGGATGGTGGTGATGGTAGCAAAACATTGTGAATATAATTAACAGCACTGACATATATATATATATATGAATGTGATTAAAAGGGGAGATGTTAGACAATACGTATATGGTAACAGAATAAAAAAAATTTTTAAGAAATCCATGGAACTACACTACAGAAACAGTGAACCCTATTGTACTATAGTTAATACTACAATTATAAAAATGTGCTATCATCAATTGTAACAAATGTTCCACACCAATGCAAGGTGTTGTAATAGGGCGGCATATGAGAATCCTGTATTTTATGCACGATTGTTCCGTAAACCCACTTCTCTAATAAAGAAAAAAAATTCCTTTAAATACCCTAAACAATAAAGTAAAATAAAACCAAAAGAAAAAATATTTAAATCAGGAGATTGCCAAAGGAAAGTCCAATGATGTTAGTGTTTTAAAAAAGTCTTCATCTTTCTTTTTGATAACATGGTACTGATATTCCTATAGCTAGAGTCCTTCCTGCTTACAGTCAAATGAAATGGAATGTCTTGCAAGTTTCTGTGAGAAATTAAATGGGAAGAGATGCCATGAACACAGAACTTCCAGACTGATTAATAATCACACAAACTGATTGTTTACAAAAAAATGTTAATAAGTAAAAATGTGACGGTTTGTTCTTCCTAAAATAACAAATATTTCAAATATTACTGCTTTGGTTTTGCTTAAATATTGTTTTATCATTACTGTTTAGGAATTTTTTAAATCTCTCATTTTGAAGGGATTTTAGTATTCTTCTGTTATAAATCTAACTAAAGAATGCATAATTTAACTGTGTAGCAAAATCACCAATTTTTCTTTATTTGACTTTTTCCTCTTATTTTTCTTTATGTGAAAGAAATGTTAAAATGTCTTACCGTTACTTGTGTAAAACAGTGAAAATTCCTCCACACTATTTCTCTCCATATGAAAAAAGACTAAAGAAATTTTTATATACATCTTTCAGTATATTAAATATAAACAATCATTAAGGAATGACAATATGAAATTCAACCAAAAGAAATAAACTATTAACTGACAACAACCACTCAGCTTTTTTCCCCAAATGGGGACAGGTTGGGGCTTCTCAGTAGTATTTGATTGCCATCCCAACTGTGTCCCAAGGCCTCCAAGACCTATTTCCACTCTCCAAAAACTTGTCACTCAATTGAGGCCAAAATAACTTGCCAAGTAGAAACTAGGCCCTTTCACTCCCAAGCGTTATGACTTTGATGGTTTTCATCAGATGTAAAGTACTCAGCCGGAATTTGCAAAAAGCAGCAGAGATAGCCACATATGGTGCAAAGTTACAAAAGACCCTTTCTGTCTTACATAAGAGGCCTGGGAACAGGACAGAAATCAAGGCCCCTGGAGTCTCTCACATTCTTTATCTGCTTTTCTACTAGGGTCAACAATTCCAACATTCCAGAAGGCAGACTTACTTAACCAGTATTTATCCAATATCTCTGCTCCAAACCCTGTTCTAGGCACTGACACTGACTGAAACAAAGCTGCTGCCCTAAGGGGATGATGGCCTCCTGGGGTCTGGGACACCTGTAAGGTGAGGGGCAACAAGGTTTTCAGGAAGGTGAGGTCTTCAGTGGAACTGGTACAGGCAGAAGCACAAACTGCAAAACAATGTCATATGATCTTTGTTCAATTCATAAATTCTCTACTTTAACTTCAAATTGTGCATTGAGAGGAATGACTCTCAGTCATGGGAATTATTATTAAATGGTAACAGTCCCAATATTTTCTCACTCTCATCCACATGTAAATTTTCAAAATACCCGAACATGATATGGGTAACATGAAAACAGTTTCAAAAAAAGGGGGGTGGGGGGAAGACTGCAAAATATTATTTCCACATTTACTTATCCATTAATATTGCAAAACAGATGGAGAAAATGACTTCGTTGTAAACTTACCACACAAATGAGCTTCAGGAAACCAACAGATAGGACAAAGCAGATATCCCAGTGGCCACCCAGGGCTTGTTTTCTCATCTGTGAGAAAGGCTTGGGCTAAATCAACAGACCTTCCCACTCCACAGAAGAATTTAAGAGGCCAATATTTTAATTCTAGCCTGTGTGGAAACTGGGACTTATTAATTCAATATTCATTAGGTAAACTCAAATAGTTTAAAATTGACTACAATATCTTAAATGATATTGTCCTATGGCTTTGCCATATGACTTTGGACAAAATGCTTAACCTTCTAGATAGCGGGTGAACCAGGAAAAAAATTATTTCATGGTAAATATATCCAGAATATCATCCCAAAAAGGGAATGGCTATTATTCCTGAAGAAATATGGAGGCAATACAGTTTAAGGGACATGAAATTGGCAAATTTAACCAAGGGTCCAGATTGGTATTCATAGTAAAGCATCCATTCTGCAAAGTAAAGTATTTTCTTTTAAGGAGACAAACCATACAGGCCTTTGCCCATCAGTGATAAACCACAAAGGCTGAATACGACAATGTAATCAGGCCAAAGGTACAGCTCAAACCCATATGCCCTCTGGATCATTAACAGTAACATAACTTTTTTATTTTTAAGATTTATTTATTTCTCCCCTCCCCCGTTGTTGTTTTTTGTGCTGTCTGCTCTCTGTCCATTTGTTGTGTGTTGTTCTGTGTCTGCTTGTCTTCTCTTTAGGCAGCACCAGGAACCGATCCTGGGACCTTCTGGAGTGGGAGAGAGGCGCTCAATCTCTTGCACCACCTCGGCTCCCTTGCCTGCTGCTTCTCTTATTGTCTCCTGTGTCTCTTTTTGTTGCATCATCTTGCTGTGCCAGCTCTCCACTCAGGCCAGCACTCCTGCGTGGGCCAGCACTCCACTCAGGCCAGCTTTCCGCTCGGGGTCAGCTCTCCGCTCGGGGCCAGCTCTCCGCTCAGGGCCAGCTTGTTCACCAGGATGCCCCAGGAATCGAACCCTGGACCTCCTATATAGTAGACAGGAGCCCAATCGCTTGAGCCACATCCACTTCCCAACATTATTTTTTAAATTCTGGTATGGTATAAAGCAAACAACAGCGGTCTTTTGGGTTTTTTTTTTTTTGTTTTTTAATACAAGCAGAATAGTTTAGTCACTACTCCAGAGCTTCTAAAAATTACTTCCTTTCCTATGTCTTTTAATACAGTTTAGAGGAAGCTTCTATGACTTCATGGAAAATTTTTAAATTCCCTAGAGTAAGCTCTGCAGACACCAGAACATTAAAATCCATGGCTGTACAGAAGATAATACCCCGAAGAGGTTTATGAAATCCTACATCGAGGGCACTAATGTATGCTCTTCTAGAAAACCAAAGGCTTCTAAGAGTCTGCAACTGAGCCCAGCAGCAGCCACCACTTTGTAGCTGAGTATCCTTAGGCAAATAATATCCTCTCTAAACCCTGGTTCCTAAATTGCAAAACGCAATTTATTATGAGAGTATCTACCTCATTGGATTGTTGTAAGAAGTAGATGCTAATTACATGAACATCAAGCCAATTAAAACAAAACCTAACATCTCTAATTTAAGACAGCATAATCTACCCATTGCTCTTTTAAATTGAAGATACTTTATATGCTCCTTCATTTAAACAAAACCAGCATATAAAAATGGATATTCATGTGAATATTCTCACTGACCTGATTTTGTGATAATCAGGGTAGGCTAAATATTCGCTATATTAGAAACCATGCATGTGTCCCCAGACCTAGTTTTTCTACCTAGGTCTGGTTTTTAGAATGCTGGTGATAAACTAAGCCTGATTTATTATATGACCATCCTGTATGGGAAAAGACAGTAACTTTGGGTATCTTTGGTCAACCTTAAGAGATATAGCAGGGGGACGAATATGGCTCCGGTGGTTGGGCATCCGTCTCCCATATGGAGGGACCTGGGTTCGATCCCCGGGACCTCTTGGTAAAAATTTAAAAAAAGAAAAATATAAAAGGGACGTGGGCCACCATGGGTGAGCCGTCAGGCCCTGTGTGCTACGCAGGAAGACGATGTTGTAACAGGAGAGTGACACAAGAGAGAGCCAAGACGAGACACACCGAAAAATCAGGAACTAAGGTGACACAGGCTATAGGATGCCTCTCTCCCATATCAGAGATTCCAAGGATCGAATCCCAGTGAAGACAGGAGAGAAGGATGAGAAGAGAGGGCATGAAATGGATACAGAGAGTTGCCCAGTGAAATGGACACAGAAACAGCAAAAACGGGGAGGGGGGTAAAAGTGGATAAAAGTAAATAAATAAATCCTTTTAAAAAATGTATAGGGGGTTTTACCCATAATAAAAAATAAAAAATAAATTTAAAAAAATGTATAGGGGAGGAAGATGCAGACTATAGTTGGTAGTAATACTTTGATGATGCTTTTTCATGATTTGTTAACAACTGTTTCACAACAATGCAGGGTGTTTGTTGGGGGGGTGATGTGTGGAAGCCCTGTATGATGTTATGCATGTTCGTTTTGTAAATTCACGATGTTTACTGAACACTTACAGTTTATGTATGTTCATGTATGAATGATATACTTCAACAAATTGTTTAAAAAAATGTATATTCACATTTTTAAAAGGCAGATTTAGTTACATCCAAACTATGATTAAATTATATACACATACATTTCAGAAATTTATGTAGAGAAAGACATAACTTTACTAGTATAGCTTGCAAATAATCACATTTTTTTAACAAGGAATGAGGGAAGCAGATGTAACACAGTGGTTGAGTGCCTGCTTCCCATGTACAAGGTCGTGGGCTCAGTCCCTGGTACCTCCTAAAAAAAAGGAGCATACACACATATACAAACTAAATGTAAGCTCACAGAGCTGAGTATTCTATTCTAACTTTTCTTCCTGATAAACTGAGTTTTGGTACGCATATGTATTTTTCACACCGACACCACAGTCTAGAAGAGAATCAACACCCTCTCTCTAATGTGCCCCTCCAACACCTCCTAAGGGGCGATGGCTTACTTCCACGATGCAACTGACTCCCTCCCCACTACTTTCCATTTTATCACGGCATATAGCTACTCAGTAAATGCATTTACTCACTACTATAGTTTCAGCTTTAATGGTTTTAGAATGAAAATTTCAAAGTCACAAAATTCAAAAGTTGTTACAAAGTTCCCTCTGTTTTCTGGACAAAGAAGCACTTTTCAAAAGCTTTTCATTTTAGGATTGTAAAGATAAGTCAGCAGTGCTGCCAAAAGGCAATGAACCATCTTATAGCAAACAAAAAACTGTTAACTGTGGTTAAATGATACATCCTGCTTCTGAATATATGACTGTTCATCAACAGAATAATTTGCATAGCCATACAAGGCTTTTAGACAACATCACTTAGGACACTGCAGTCAATTCTAAAAGATTTCAGAAGTTACCTAATAAATATTGAATTTAACAATCTCAATTCCCATAGATTTTAATCAATGAAAAGAAAATAGTCCAAACAGCTCACTTATTTTTAAATCTTTACTTCAGATACTATCCAGCACACACAATAAAATGGACACAAGGAAAGTATTTCCAGAGACCAGATATGATTTCAGAAGAAAATAAATTTGTTTAGGTAACTTTTCTAAATGCTTACAAAATTTTACAACTGTTTTCAAAATTAAAATTAAACCAGGGAAAAAAAATTAAACGGAATATATAAGATTGAGAGAAAAAAATCTGCTCAATTTCCATTCAAGAAAGGTTTTGTTTAAAAGGAAAAAGAAGGGATGGATGTGGCTCAAATGGTTGGGTGTCCATCTTTCATATGGAGGGACCTGGGTTCAATCCCCAGGACCTCCTGGTAAAAAAATAAAATAAAAGGAAAGGAAAAAGAATGTAAGATTACTCAATCCACTCTGCTGGATGAATTATACTCAAAAATACCAGTTTTTCCAGTGAGTAGCTATAACTGCAAGCAAGACAGTTCCATCCATCTGCCCCATGGGATCTAAGTCCCCTCTCAATCAGAAACAGAGTGGGCATCACCATCCTAAAATCCTCAGGATTGAGGAATGGACAAACATAACGGGGGAATGCAACTATGGACTAAAGAAGACTTATTACTATTCTAAAATGGAAGAACTTATATCATTGATATAAAGGCAGTGGCCACCAGAGGTTCTGAGGGAAAGGAGAGGGAAGAATAGGTATAACATGGGGCATTTTGGGGACATTGGAATTGTTCTACATGACATTGCAATGATGGATACAGGTTATTAAACATTTTGTCAAAAGCTATAAAAATGTGCATCAAAGATGCTGTTAATAAGGAAAAATGTGGGAGGCGGAGGGGTATATGGGAATCCCCTATATTTTCAATGTATCATTTATGTAATCTAAAGCTTCTTTAAAAATATTTTTTTTAAAAAATCAGTTTTTCTTAACAATTCTTTGTTTCTCCAAAAATAAAAAGGAGCAATATCAGTGTCAAAAATTTAAATTAAGTCAGTAAATCACTATTTAAATTTTTTAAATATTTCATTTGACTATATGATATTAAAATGTTATGAAATATTTGACTTTAAGTTTTTCTCCACAATGGCCACACAAAAAAATCAGAGCCACTCCATATTTCAGTGGTTAAATACTATAAATACAGACACTAAATATCTCATTGTATCGAGAACCTTGACCATGTATCCAAGCAAGTTACACAGAGTAGACACATTTCTACCTTTTATCACCCTGTCACATCTCCCTTTCTCCCCTATTGTGGTTAAAATTAACCAATCATTCGCTAGGGAAAACTAGAAGACATACTTATTTGGACTTGCTCTCTTCACATAATCTTCATTTGCCACACACAACCTGCCCCTAGACCCAGATCAAAACAGGTCTAGTAGAATCACTTTCAAAAATGGAAGTTTTGGGGGCAGATGTGGCTCAACCGGTTGGGCATCCATCTCCCATATGGAGGGACCTGGGTTCGATCCCCAGGACCTCCTGGTTTTAAAAAAAAAAAAAAAAATGGAAGTTTTCAGGAAGCAGGTATAGCTCAGTAGTTGAGCATCTGCTTCACATGTACCAAAATCCCCAGGACCTCCTAAAAAAAAAAAAAAAGGAAGTTTTCTAACGTGTTGGGCATCAACTTCTTTTCATTTTCCCAACACCCCTTTGTTTTGAATCTTAGTATTCTGTCCAGGCGGAGCCTCACTTGCTTGGATTGAGGCTGGCCAGCGTATGCCAACCACCCACTGGTCACAATGATTGCTCTAGGTTCACAGGACCCTTAGGTAGGGCAACCACACATCCAGGTTTACTAAGGACAATCCTATTTATGCCTGTTGTCCTGGCATTTTACTCACAAATATATCCTGGTTTATTCCACTTACATGATATATCCAGAATAAGCAAATTCATAACCACAGGTAGATTAGAGGTTACCAAGGGCTGATGGGAGGGGGAGTGGAGAGTTATTACTTAACGGGTTTCTGTTTTGGGTGGTGAAAAAGCTTGGGTAATAGGTGGTGTTGATGGTAGCACAACATGATGATTATACAGTTGAAATGGCAAATTCTGTAGCAACCAGTAATGCCTCCAGACATCACCAAAGATCCCCTGGAGGACAAAATCATTCGTTTGAAAACCAATGCTCTAGGAAAAAAGAGATCACTGTTCTTTTGAATTTCCAGAGCAAGAAGAAAGATGTAAAAGGAAGCTATAGCCACCACGGAAAAAGTGCCAGTCTGAAAGTGAAGGGTGCAACTGAGGAAAATGCTAGAGATGCAAAGAGAAAGTTGATGGCACCTATTAACCAAAAAATTTGGAAGAGCTGTCTCTACCACCAACTCATTTATTTTATTCCCAGTCTCTTCTCAACTGACTGCAATGGGGCTCCCACCCCTGCTGCCCCCCTTAAAACTGCTCTCCCCACTATTACCAGTGACACTGTCTTGCTAATGGAAGTCACTTGACCTCTCCTTGTCCCTGGCATTACACGTGTCTACTGCAACCAGCTTTCTGAAATGCTCTTCCCCTCTTAGCTTCTCCTGGTTTTCCATTACTCTCTGTCCTCTGTGTATCCTCTCATCCATAAACCTCTCTCTCCTGACTCTGTCGTCTCTCTCACCCCATGTCCTCTTGTCTCGCCCCATGTCCTCTTGTCTCGCCCCATGTCCTCTCGTCTCCTCCCTCTCCTCTCGTCTCCTCCCTCTCCTCTCATCTCCTCCCTCTCAACACCCCCTCTCCTCTCGTCTCCCCCCTCTCCTCTCGTCTCCCCCCTCATCTTCCCTCTTGTCTCTGTCATCTCTCTCCCTCTGTCATCCCCCACCTGTCATCCCCCCCATCATCCATGTCTCTCTCTCTGCCCCCCAAGGTGGTCCATCTGTCTGTCTCTCTCTCTCTCTCTCTGATGTGTGTGTGTGTCTATCTGGTATCTCTGTCATTTCTCTCACTGGTGTCTCTCTCTGTCCTCTATTGTCTCCCTCTCTCTGGTATCTGTGTGTGTGTCTCTCCCTCCCTCTCTCTCTCTCTCATTATTCCTTCTCAAGTCTCCTTCTCAAGCTATTCTTCTACACACTCCTTAAACTTGGTGTTTCTCAGGGTATGCCCTAAACCACCTTACTTTCTGACTCCATACTCTCTCTCCAGACAAGTCTCCGCACTGTAAGGTCTCCAGCAACCAGCCCACAGCAGGTGGAGTTCAATGACTTGGGCTGACCCACCTCCCCCACAGTCATAAGTGAGGTCACTGTAGAGACAAATGTCAACAGATTTGAGGGTTTTTTCCTATACTGCCGAAACACATATACAGCTCACTATGATTCAGGCACTTTTCTAAATACTCTATAATATATAACCAATTTAATCATAGCAACCATTTAGGAAAATAAAACTATTATCCTCTTTTTACAGAAGAGGAGACTGAGGCACAGAGAAGTTAACTTGCCCAAAGTCACACAGTAAGTGGGTCCGACTTCAACGACTATCTTTTATGACTTTGCTGTGATGCCTTTGATGTCTTGGCATACATTTCAAAAAGGAAAATAAAACCATCATCAGAGTGACAAAATAATTTGGAAGAGCTGTCTCTACCACCAACTCATCTGCCAGATTCTCAAATAAAAGTAATGGCATTTCAGTGACACTCCACGCCCTTCAACTTTTGGTTTTGTCCCCAAAATTTTCAAGCAAAGAGCTTCAGCAATATGTTACATTTCAACTCACCATTACAGATGGTTTCTTCTATTTAATAAATGAGAGGCCTATATTCAACACTGTACTTCAAAATACTATCAGCTTAAAAGAAAATATTGTTTTCAGACTATTTCTACTGTTACTATGGGTCAAGCCACAATTGTGCTCAAGTTCAACCAGAGGAAGTTGGGATCACTTTTAGGAATAACAACAACAATAAGCATTTCCCATGGTCCAGGCGTATAACATGTAACATGAGGATTTAATACCACCGATCCTTGAGGTAAAGAGTTCTTACTATCTCCATTTTACTAATAAAAAAACTTGGCTCTGAGGGTGTTAAGTAGCCCATGGTCACACAGCTAATAAGTGGTGGAGTCAATTATACAGTAAGAGAAAAAAACTTTCACATTTTTTTTAAGAGCATATTAAACATCATGCCTTCAAGATGATATGGTGGGACAAACTGATCTCCTCTAGCCACACAACTCACCATGACTCACGACCAGATGGCAATGGAACACATGCCTTAGCACCCAAGGGCAGAGGGTGGCCTGTGGGTGAACAAGTCAGTGAGGAAGGAGAAATCACAGTCACCACTGAAATATTAGGTGGCACAGGATTAACATCTTCCTCAGAAAACACAGGGCGGAAATTCTAGTTCAACCAGGGAGTCAGGCCTAGCAGAAGCCGCAGCAACAAAGGGTGTGATTCCAGTTCATCTGAGTTCAAAGAGATGCTCACCCTCAGAATGTAAAATGTGTGTGTGTGTGTGTGTGTGTCTGTGTGCATGCATTTGCACGTGCATTTAAAGAGAAGGATGTTGGGGCTTTCACAATGCAAAAGCGCTCCCCTGGCAAGTCTATAAATTATATTCCTGTATTAGGATAATGAAATAAAGCAGGCTGTGACTCCTGTTTGCTTTGAGGCTTACCATACGATACCAACCAAACACTGCCTAAAAAAAAAATCATACCCATTTGGCCTAACTCAACTGACAGTTACGAAAATTCTACATGCACTGTGTTTATGAACATATTTACCTTTAGATCCTAATACTAGAAGTCTGATTTCAATGAAGCAAAAGCAAGTTTTTTTTTTTTAATTGAATCAGACCAGTTATTGCTTATAATCCTGAAATTTAAACTGGTTTGCTCTGTGTCCACCCTGAGTAGCATAAAATATTGAAAAGAAATTATTAAATGTCTTCAAGATTCATAGATTCATTATTTAGAGATTGTTTTTAAAGCTAGTGCTTCAAAGTTTATACAGTTAATTACATTAAGGCTTTCATGCTGAACAAATTCTCTAAATATCTTTGCTTCACAATCAAAAAATACATGGATTTAAAGTGTATTATAGAGCAATTAGCAAAGTTTTTTTATATATGTCACTGTAGGAAAGGGAAGGTTAAACTAAATGAGAGAGCTACATGTATCCACATGAGTAAATCTCACAAATGTAATGTTGAAGGGAAAATAGAAGTTGCAGAAGAATAGAGTATGAAACCCTTATATAAAGTCTAAAAGCATACAAAGCATACATTATTTTGGGATGTGGGCATATATATTAAGATGCCTGGGAATAATAAACACTAGATCTGGAATCGTTGCTGCCTCCTAAGGAGAAGGGCAGGGTTACTACTGGGGAGAGGAACACAAGCAACATTTATTTCTTAAGCAACAGGCAAGACCATAGATGTTTATTATGAGATTACATGTCTAAAATATCTCATATTTTCCACAGGAAAACAAAACCTGAATACTGAAAAGATGAAAACTTAAAATATAATCTAGTAAAGGGTAAAGAATACGGAGGGAGGGAAGGAAGGCTTAACAAAGGTGGTGAGGGGGATTTAAAGAGATAGCAAGAGACTAAGAGATTGAGACTAGGAAAGGAAGGAGATGGTATTTTTTTGATAGAGATCTTTGTCTAGTAATAGATCCTGAATCAACCCAATTTCTGAATGTCTATATTTATAATACAAATCACTAATCTGTTTTACTTACAATAATGATCACAGGGGCCTTAAAAATTCATCAAATTTTAAATGGTCATTAAGCAGAGCTAAGAATATTCTAATTAGATCAAATATACATACATTCCAGATTATCAAAATTTATCATAATAACTTCCCCAGCAGACGATAGTGGTTACAGCCATTTAGGGAGACAGCATATTGTGGTTAAGAGTTTTGGAGTCAGACAAACCTGGGTTCACATTCCAGTTCGGGCACTGACAAATTGGGCGATTCAAGCAAGCTATTAACCAGCCTAAATTCAGTTTCCTAATCTGCAAAATGGTATAAATAATACCACATTGCATAGAGTCATTTTTTTTTTTTAAGATTTATTTTATTTATTTCTTCCCCTCCCCTCGTTGTTTTGCACTCACTGTCTGCTCGTCTTTCTTCTAGGAGGCACTGGGAATCGAACCCAGGACCATCCCATGTGGGAGGGAGGCACTCATTGCTTGAACTACCTCCGCTCCCTGCTTGTTGTGTCTCTCATTGTGTTTCCTCGCTGTGTCTCTTCGTTGCGTCATCTTGTTGGGTCAGCTCACCGCACCAGCCGGTCACGTCAGCTCACTGTCTTCCTCATCCTTTTTAGGAGGCACCAGAAACTGAACCCTGGACATCCCGTGTGGTAGGTGGGCGCCCAACTCCTTGAGCCACATCTGCTTCCCTAGAGTAATTCTTAACATTAAATAACACCTGTACCAAACTTAACACAAAGTAAATTAAATTGTAAACACTTAAAAGTTTAGCTATTATTGAAATTAAATTATACACATTTTAAATAACACAAAGCATTTTTCAAACATAAATTTATAATTGCCTATTTGCCTCTGTTATGTAATTTTACTGAAAATAACCTAGTAAACATCCAAGACACCCTTAGTCAATCAGAATTATAATCTAAAAATTTCTAAACCTTCTCCTACAAATTCTGAAATAAAGCCAACTTGAGACTTTTTTTTTTTTTTTTTTCCCTTCTTCTGACATACTGGAGGCCAGGGATTGAACCCAGGACCTTGTATGTGAGAAGCCAGCACTCAACCACTAAGCCACATCAGCTTCCCTGAGTTGGTTTTATCATTTGTCTTGCTTGTTGTTTGTTTTTTCAGGAGGCATGGGGAACCGAACCCAAGACCTCTCATGTGGGAGGCAGCGGGTGCTCAACTGCTTGAGCCACATCCACCCCATGTTTTCTTCAAACAATGTAGAAAGTCAAAGGTAGGAGAGCAGGTATGGCTCAGTGGTTGGGTACCTGCTTCCCATGTACAAGTCCCGGGGTTCCATCCCCGGTACCTCCTAAAAAAAAAAAAAAAAAAAAAAAAAAGTCAAAGGCAATGCAGGACAATACTGAATCTCAAAAAATAACATTTTAACAGTTATGTTTCTAACATCAAATTTCACAGAAGTGATAAAAAAGATACCAGGTTTTATTCACTGTGGGCAAATGTAAACAATTTACCTATTCACTGCCATAATGAGCAATCACTTAAAGTATAATTTCTGATAACCTAGGAGAATACAAAATATTTGTTTCCCTCCTAATTCCTGCCTTTCTTGCAATGCTAAAAAATAAAAAATAAAAAAATCACAAAGTGATAACTATTGGAGTCATAGAATACAAAATAATTTCTTTGAGAATTTGTCCAGGGATCTCTGAGGATTCTTTTGTAGAGAAATAGGATTACCTAACAGCTCTTAGGGAAGTCTCTTGTGCTACCTTTTTTTACTCATTGTAAATTTCCCATAGCAAATATAAATATTGTCCATTAAGTTGTGTTTCCAACATGTTAAATGCTAAAATTAATCTCTTCAAAAAGTATCTCTGAGGGGAGCAGGTATACCTCAGTGGTTTGAGCACCTGCTTTCCACGTGTGAGGTCCCACGTTCAACCCCCAGTACCTCCTAAAAATATAATAAATAAAAATAAGTATCACTGCAATTATTAAGTGTTTGGAGGCCCCCAGTCATTGATGTTGTCATCTCAATACCTTGAGCAGAGCTGTCTCAGTCACCTTCAACTTTTTTTTTTTTTTAAGAGAAGTTGTAGGTTTACAGAAAAATCATACAGAAAATACAAAGTTCCCATACACTCCCCTATTATTAACACCACGTGTGATAGTTTGAAATTCTTTTATGAATCTCAAAAAGAAAAAGCTTTGGTTTCTGAACTAATGCATTCCTTTGGGTGCAAGACCCTTTTGATTGGACTACGTCAGTGAGGCGTGATTCAGGTTGAATCCAACCCCTTGCTGGGTCTTATAAAAACAGAGATGGAGAGAGGGTCAGACACACAGGAAAAGGGAGCTCTACCATTTTGATCCGGCCACATGAAAGAAAGGACTCGCATAGTGGAACTCAAGGATAGAAGTCCCTGAGAGGCTCAAGGAGCCGAGACCCAGGGAGAGATGACTGATCGGCCACAGTTGAGTTCAAGGAGAAAGCAGAGAGCGTCTGGCAGAACCATCCTGCCATGGAAGGACACTAGGATCAGCAGTAGCTGGCTCTGGTGAGAAAGCTTCTCTGATGATGCCTTGATTTGGACTTTTCACGGCCTCGGAAGTGTAAGCTTTTAGACCAAATAAATCTCCTTTATAAAAGCCAACACATTTCTGGTAATTTGCATCAGCAGCTCTTTGGCAAACTAAGACACCATGCATTAGTGTGGCATATTTGTTACAATTTTTAAGATTATTATAATTATACTATTAACTATTAGAGTTCACTGTTTGTGTTCAACTCTTTCTTGCCAGTCCCGATTGAGGGGCTTGTTGACTGAAGCTCAGCTGAAAATGACTTGCCAGATTTATAACAGCCTTAGTAACACTAGTTCTTCTAGTTCTTCACTTCTTTTTTTTTTTTTTTTTAAAGATTTATTTATTTACTGTATCCATTTTAAACCCCTCCTTCCCCATTTGCTGTTTTGTGTCCATTTGCTGCGCAGTTCTCCGTGTCTGTTTCCTACATCTCCGATGTAGGAGAGAGGTATTCTGCTGCCTGTGCCACCTCAGCTCCTGGCTTCTGGAGCTTTCGGAGCATCTCGTCTTGTCTCTCCCCTGTTACGTCATCATCCTGCTGCCTGGCTCCCGGGGCCCGATGGCTCAGCGGCACACAGAGCCTGGCAGCCCATGCGCCTTCTATATATATATATTTTTTATTTTACCGGGAGGTCCCGGGGATCGAACCCAGGTCTCTCCATATGGCAGACGGACGCCCAACCATTTGAGCCACATCCGCCCCAGTTCTTCACTTCTTTGTGAATCAGAAATAAATTCTGGAAAATATCTTCCCAAGACACCACTGAGCTCTGATTTTCTACTTACTTTCAAGATTTTCCAATGTCCTGAACTACATTCAAAATTTAGAAGCCTTTCCAGAGTTTGACTATTTTGTCTGTCTTCTTGGTCCCTGGTAAAGATGATCTGGACAAATATACTCTTGGAGTGATAAACACTAAAATGTTAGATAACTGATTTATGAGCCTGAGTAGCCATTTTTCAGGCAAGAAAATGGCCTTGATATTAGAATCTCTACCTGCAATTTAAACATTACATCATCATTGTTAACCTGTGAGAGCTTATTCTAACAATTAACCCAACTAGCAATCTTAAAGGACAGCTACTACTATAATTCCCATTTTATATATGAGAACACAGATACAGAGAGACGGAGCAACTGGACCAAAGTTCCACTGCAGTAGGTGGCTGAGCTAGATGGACTCGTACCTGAGCCTATCCCCTCAAGCTTCTGTGCATCACTGTCTCATCAGCTATTTTAAAGAAGAAACACAAAATATTCTCAGTTTAATCCTCCTCCAAAATAAATGGTGTTCCCTGGTCTCCCAAGCAACTCAGCAAAAAAGGAAGTGGTCAAAGGAACCCTAGCAGACGGCAGGACAAGGAAAAGGCATTGTGTCAGAAAGACCCTGAGAACCTAAGAGAACTGACTGGCCTGTAAAACATTCTGAGTCAACTTGGCTTGGCTGGTGGAGGGCTCTAAATAAAAATCACCCTAAATTGAGTCAAGGACCACCTGCAGTGAGTAAAGCATTTAGCGCTTAAGTCTGATTGTAATCATTTCACAGGAAGACTACATTCACAAAATAGATACCAGCCAGCTGCAATAGAACCCTATTCCTAGAATAGAGTTTAAGATTTATCCCACGTGATGCCCCAAATTATAGGGAGTCCATAGAACTTTCTTAGGGGCAAAGAATACACGCCAGTAATCTTTTCCATTCGGGGGGAAATTATATTTGTATCTTGGGGGCTTTTGTAAAAAGCACGTTAATGTCTATACCCTCTAAATCCCACTTAATGAGAGCTTCAGCACCAAATTTACAATTAAACCACCTCGTCAAAATTAGACAAAGTAGCGGAAAACCCTGCTCAAACTGGCTTACATCATTTATCAAGCCATCCAGAGGTGGGCTGCAGGCACAGAACAATCCATGGCTCCCACAATGGCATCAAGAACTCCGATTCAGCCAGCCCTCTCTTCTCCTTGCCCTCAGGCTGGCGCTGCTCACCATTTCAAGATGGCAGGGGCAGTCCCAGGCTCCACAACTAGACAGCACAGAGGGCCATCTTTAGATGAAAGGAAACATTTTCCTGAAGTCTCCAGCTTACTTCCCATCATGAGTCTCCTTGGCTGGATTTGAGATACAGCCTCACTCTTAAAAGAATTACCAGAAAATAGGTTTACCCTGAGCTGAGTTAGAGACCCAACCCTGCTTGAGTAGTCTTTTTTAAAGCTCCCCAGGCAATGCAAAAGGGCAGCAAGGATTGAGAATCCTTGACTAAGACTAATCAGAATTTCCCCTAATCACCTTCTCCAGAGTCACTTGAGATAGGGTATAGAGACCTGAACAAAATCTGGATTTTGCCAGAGAGGGAAAAAAAATGTTGGCTGGGCAACTGATAGAGTCTTCATAACTGCTTTACATGTGTGCTTTCAAAAACACTTTTACAATATCTCATCCCATCTTCAACACTTCTGCAGAAGTCCCATTTTACAAATAAGGACAGCAAAGTTCAAGTTCACAAAGAAGTGAAATTCTCTTAAGTCTTTCAAATCTCAGTGTTTCAATGCAATGACAACTTGCAAAATTTTCTCAGAAGGAATTTCTGTAAGAACCATTTCCCTGAAACAATAAACATAAAGAGAGTAAAAGGAAACTTTGATGTTGTCCTGGGGGAAACAACGCAAAAATCCTTAAAAGATGGAAGCCTAAAAGTACTAAGACCAAGACCTGAGAAAAACAGTTCAAGTCCTGACTCTGCCACTAACAAGGTCACTGACATACAGCTTGACAGATACACACACACATAATAGCACACAATCAGTTTACTAAAGAGCATTTTATGTCGATATGTAAGAGCTTAATAAATATAAGGGCTATTTGTTATGAAACAGAATGTATTTTTCTTAAGAACACCTAATATAAAATATATAAGAAAAGCATATATGGTTTATTGCTGTTTCTGATAAATACACTATATTATGGTATGAATCATAAGCACCTGAAACTAGGTAGCCATCACATGAAAGGCTAACAGAAAGTATAAACTGTATAGAAAGAGGACACTGGCTATTCTAGAAAAGGAAAGGAATGAAAAAAATAAAGAGGACTTAAAAAGACATTGTGAACAAAAAATCCATTGAACTGAATGACTAATCCCCAAATGTACCACATAAATTAATGATCCTTGAGTCTTCTCTCCTCCCCACCCCCAGTGTCACCCCAAAATTCATCCCCCCCACACACACACACACAGTCTCTATACCATCTCTTTCCCATTATGTTAGCCTTCTGCTGAAAAAAACCTTCAGGATTAAGTCCACATTCCCAACCTCGCTTTTATGACCCTCCATAATCTGGAAGTGGCCTTTCCATTCATCCCATTTTACTCTCCAAAATCAAATCTCTATTCTAGCCAAAGTGGTCTCCTCTTTCCCCAGACACTGGTGGTGATCTGGTTTCTTCTCAGCTGTTTCCAATCTGCCAATATTCACGTCCTGGAAACACCACTGAGTTCCACAACCTCCAGCAAACTTTCTTCTCCCTAACCTAAAACAAACTCTTGTTCCTGGCAAAGTTAAAATACTTGTCACTGAATTTTAGACCATTTATATCTGTGTATCCTTTGTTGCTTTAACAACTTAGCACAATGCAGACAGAACAGGAGTTTTAAAATGTTTCCTGGATTGGACTAGATTCAACTAGGGGACAACTCCAGGACAAGGGCTTCTACTTTATTTCTTTTTTGTATCTGTCTCAATAATTAACAAATCATAGGTGCTAAATATTTGCTGGTTGCAAAATAACTGAACTCAGAAGTAAGCCTTCAGACCCTACAGAACTTCCTCTAACTTCTTTAAATATTTATAGAATATTCAAAGACATAAAATTATATAAATCCAACAAACATTTAGTGTATGCAAGACACCTCTTACAGGGCAAGTAAAAGGAAGAATCATTTAAAACACCCAATTTTGAAAATGCATAAAATGCCATTTTTGCAAAATGAAAAGGTAAAACAACTGGAAATATAAGCAATCTGACCTAGTTGATTGTTATTCTCTCTGCAGATCCTCTGCCTAATTTCCTTCCTTTTGATTCCCTTGACACAGATATTATGGAAAGGTTCAACTGGTTAGGTCAAGGACTGACCTGACCTATATTGCAATTTCCAATGATCCAATCACGTCATTTCCAAATGCTGCAGAATGGTATTAATGCCTTTAAGAAGTAGGGCAGACGAAACAGAACACAAAAGAATTAAATGACCAGCCCAGCTGTCATGTAACCAGGCCCTAACAGTGAAAAAGAATTAAAGTCAGGTCTCCTAACTTGAGTCCAATGCTCTTAGCTCTTGATAGGGAACTTTATGCGGCAAGCTGGGCAAAAGCATGTCTTCCCAACCAGCCAAAAAAGCATGTGAGCTGGGAAGCGGCTGTGGCTCAATCAGTAGGGCTCCCGTTTGCCATATGGGAGGCCCCGGGAACCGAACCACCGCACGGCGTGGTTGGCTGGCCCAGGGAGCACAAGCAGCAAGGGGGGGATAAATGAATAAATAAATAAAAATCTTTTAAAAAAAAAAAAGCATGTGAGCTAAATCTGTGTTTCATCTATTCTGGGTTAAGTTAATTAAACACAATGAGAAAAAATAGACTTTACAGTTACTCTCTTAAACATAAAATTACAGGTTATGTTTCTTATGGTAAAGGACAAAAATCAAAAGGAGGAAGATACCAATGCACCAATTCATGTCTACATTCTGAGGAGGAAGGCCCACAACTGTTCCCCCAGATGCACTAACTGCTGCTCAAACACATGACATTCGTCCTACTAGCAGAAGAGCCAATATGCAGTCACATAAATAGCTTTCCACCAGTGGCCAGACTGGCTTTACCATCTGCCTCTCCACACCAGAGCCTCCCTCCCCATCTCCCTAACTCCAAAGGGAGCTGCTACAGCCAGTGAGAGAGGAGGAAGAGAGAAGGTACATTCCGCAGTGAGTGACACTGGTTAAAACCAAATCACAGAAGGAAAAAATCCTCTCCCTCAGCCTCACTCCACACCAGCTCTGTGCACTTCCAGCTCCCCCCTTTCTATGCCCATCCCTACTTCCCCTCCCTACAGCCCCTCCCTACTTCCCACCCAACACTCAGATCTAGCACCAAGGGACTGGAGGGCCATCAACCAAATAAGCCCACTAGTCACATGATGCCAACAAAGTGACTCCCAAATCTGATTTCTGCAGCAACAAGGAGGTCAAAGAGGCAAAAGGAACCCTGGAGATCATCCAGGGAAGTTGAGTGACTTGCTTCCAAAATTACAGGGAAGATTCACGAGATTCTTCCCAGTAAAATTTATTTGGACTCATTGGTTAAATAAACATTTACTGTGCCAGGCACGTTGTGCTGGGTATCTGGGACAGAATGTTTTAATTTTCTTTCATGCAAAATGAGAGGAAAGGAGGAATGATATGGGTTATTCTTCCTGAGGTGATGTCTATACACAAGGGTATAAAAGCACAAATTCCCAATGCTGGAAATCACTATTGAGGAACTATGGGAATAGATTAAGGCTCTAATAACACAAACCCGCTAGTCTGGATATTGCCCTGGTCTCCTGCCTACTGCATGCATGCAGATCTTTTAATGAGGGAAGGGTGAGGGAGCTCACAGGTATCCACAAGGTATTCAGACTGTCCAGCCCTTAACTGGCGTTAACTCCTCCCCACTTCCTGCAGCATCCCCAACTCTGTTTCAGCATGAATCTCAGCCCATCTCCCTCCTAGAAGACTCTTCTCAACAATACAATCCACGTCACTCCTATTTCTCCTGTGGCCACTTCCTAGTTTTTCAAGACAGAAGAGAGCAGGAGAGGAAGGCTTAAAGCTTGACAGGGGTGGAATTTCCTATTTGCAGGCAAGGCGCGCCGCGGCCAGAGGGCAGGCTATGCGCTTTTCCTTACAAGCACCAATCTTTGAACTCTCCTCAGCAGAGGAGGAGGAAAAGAATGTGCACAAAAGGCCAGGTGGACTTTCTGGTTTGGCATAGCGAATGGCCCGGAGCGAGACTATCGACAAAGATCAGAAAATAAGACGGAAACGGTGCAACTTAAGAGACTCAGGAAGAATTCAACACCAAGCAGGTTCTCCCCCAAGAAAGTTCTTTGGGGAGATCACGAGACAAAACTAGTAAAGCTGATGCCTCTGGCTTGTACGAGACTGTGAGCAGTTTTAGGGTGCTATAAAACCTGGCTCTAAGCCGCGAGCGCCTTGGGTAGGTCCAGCGGGGAACGCAGGCACCGAAGGGCACTCAGCAGTGGCCGAGCTGGGGCTCGCGGCGGCGCTCTGGCAGGCAGGGCTCTTCACTCCCGCCGCCGCAGAGAGGCAGAAGGGACTAACCACCGCCTGCCTGCCTGGAGGAGGAAAGGCTCCATAGCCTCCGAGGTTCCGAGTGTCCCCGGCTGGACCGGAATGAATCTCCGGTTCCCCCGACTGCCGGCCCTGAGCACTTGCCTGGCGCGGCCGCGGAGCCCGAGACCTCTTTCTGTCTCCTCCGGCCCCGCCACGCCGCAGCCCGCCCGCGCCCGGGTCCCCACCAACCCTTCTGGTCGCCTCTTACTTTTGGTCGCAGCGATGAGGTTCTTCCCGTCCTTGATGAGCTCTTTAATGAACTTGTTAGTCCTCTCGAGCTCCGCTTCGTGGGCGCGGATCCTCTCCCTGAACCATGGGCTGTCCAGGTAGCAGTCGCTGAACTCCAAGGGCTGGAGCCCCATGATTGCAGCGCACCGCGCTCGGCGCGCAGAGCACACCGACCCAGCGACGCGCGCCCACCGCTACAGCCGCTCCAAGGCCGCGGGCAGGTGCGTGGCGCGCAGGCAGGAAACCCGGGAGGAGCTAACAGCTAGGGGCGCGCGGCGAGTGCGGCGCAGACATGTCCCGCCGCGCAAAGCCGCAACCAGACGGAGGAGCTGGGGCCGAGGTGAGCGAGAACCCCGGCGCCCCAATCCCGACAGCCCCTGCCAAACCTCCAGCGCCGGCGGCCCCGCCCCGCCTGGCCTCCTCGCCGCAGATCTCCCCGAGGCGCGAGGCCGCCCGGCCGCCCCGCCCCCAGCTCGCACCCCGCCCCGGGCGCCTCCCGGGCCCTCCCCGCGCTCTCCCCCTTCTTTTTCCTCCGCCTTCCTTTTTCCTCCCGTCCCTTCCCTCCCCCAGACGCCTCTTTCTTCTCTTCCCCACGCGCAGTGGCCCCTCCTCTTCCTTCTGAGGCTTCCCCAGTCTAGCATTAGGGCCTGGCGCTCTCGCCCACTACTGAGTCGCGTGCCTCGCCTCTTTTCTTCGGCTCTCCTTTTGGGAGTGACTCACAGACTAGGGAAAGGAAGGAGCGTATTAGAAGTAGTCAGTCCGTAATCCCAGCAGCCGGGCGACCTAACGCAGAGGCGGTCTGGTTTACTAAAGGAATGATTGACTCGTTTATCCTGGGACAGACCCTGAGCTGTGAAAGGACTACTACGCGAGGCTCTCACGTTCACCATTTAAAATAAAGTGTGTCTTAAATCGTCGTTTTGAGTTTTCTGGGTGACCCAGAAGATTTTACTACACTCTTCTGCGTATCCACACTGAATGCCTCCAGACTTGGGGGAAGGGAGTAGGTGGCTAAACCACAGACAGCTTGGGTTTTTTTTGTATGTTCAGCAGATTAAATTTGCTTGGGTAGGTAGAGGCGACCTTTATTAGATGAAAAAATAACCACCAGTAAGTATACAAATGTCAGGTTATTTGTGGTTTTCGACGTTCAAATGCGAATTTATGTCAATACACATCAAAAGTCCTATTATTCTGTGTGTTCTGAAAAAGACTCAACTGTATCCCCGCAAAAAAGCTGACATTTAAAATTATGCCTAAAAGAACACACAAAAGGTTCGATAGAGTTAACTTTTCAAAATAGCAAACTATTTATTGAGCAATTATGATGTGCCAGACATATTAGGCACTCTGCATACATTTTTTGCTGCTCTTGTCATACTTCTTAGGTTTAGTAATAAGGGCAATGGCACCAAGAAACTTCAGTCATTCCTTAAAGCATTCATATGCTGAGCTGGATAATTAAGAAAATCTGTTTGCACAATGTGTTGTAGGAGTGTAACTAGTTAAATAAGCCTCCTACTCACTAAGCTCTTTTTTTTTTTTTTTTTTAAGATTTTATTTATTTATTCATTTATCCCCCCCCTGCTGCTTGCACTGGCTGGGTCAGACAACCACGCTGTGCGGGCGGGCCTGCCCCCACCAGTAGGCCACGGGAACCGAACCCGGGGCCTCCCATATGGTAAACGGGAGCCCTACTGATTGAGCCACAGCTGCTTCCCTCACTAAGCTCTTTTGATACAAAACAGCACCTTGAGTGGCTAACCCACAAATAAACATTACCATTATTGTTATGTCCATCCTCCAGATAGTTAAAAATGTTTTACAAATAACTTTTGGAACTTGAAAGCTTTAGTTCCTTATAAAATCAGCAGGGAACTGGAGTCTATAGAGAAGACAATAAAAGAGCCAATAGAGGCTGGAAAGACAGAGAATAAAAGGGGTGTAAACAAACCATGCAAGCCTTGCAAAAGAGCAAAACACTGACAGGTACTTAATTCTCTGAGCAAAACCTACACTTTTCCTCATAAAGAGGGGCTGCTGGCAGTTCCTCAAGATGTTAAACACAGAGTTACCATATGACCTAGAAATTTCACTTGTAGGTAGACTCCAAGAGCAACAAAAACATATGTCACCACAAAAACTTGAAGCATGGCAGCATTATTCATAATAGTCAAAACAGTGGAAACAACCCAAATGTCCATCAGTTGGTAAATGGATAAACAAAATGTGACATATTCCATACAATGGAATATTAATCTACAATAAAAAGGAATAAAATCCTGTACATGTTACAATATGAATGAACCTTGGAAGCATTATGCTAAGTGGAAAAAGCCAGTCACAAAAGACCACATATTCTATGATGCCATTTGTATGATTAATTTATATAAGATATCCAGAACAGGCAAATCTATAGAGGCAGAAAGTAGAATAGTGATTGCCAGGGACTGGTGAGTGGAGAGAAAGGAGAATGATTGCTAATGAGTAAGGGGCTTCTTTTGGGGGTGATGAAAACCTTTTAAACTTAGATTTTGGTAATGGCAGTGCGATTCTGTGAATATATTAACCCACTTTAAACAGGGAAATTTTCTAGTGGTGAATGCTATCTCAATATAGAGGAGGAAAAAAAGAGGGAAACTGCTTCAGAACTGCATCTCCTTCCTTGTCACTTTCCACAACCAGGCATAAAAACTTGGGTTCATTCAGTGTAGCCAGTTCTTTGGATATTTGCAGCAAAACAAGTTTAAAACAACTTTACAACATGGGGGAAAAATTGTCACTTATCACTTTACACACACATCCCAAACAGTGTTAAAGAGTAGATGGACTGCTCTAATAAAAATAAATAAATTAAATAAATAAAAAAGAGTAAATGGATATGAATCCTAATTCAATAGTAAATAGGTCCTCAGCGTCGTGGGCATGGACAGCACACAACCCGCCAGAGGCCCTAGTATGCAGATGAGGATGTGACAGTGAGTTTGGAGTGGCAGGCAGCTCTGGAGGCAGTAGAAGAGCCAAATAGAAACTCTTACAGAAGCTGAAAGAAGCTAAAGCATTAAAAAATGTTAGACCAAAAAAAGATGGCAGCAACAGATCCTGGTGCACCCCAGCAGTCTGTCTGCCAGTCCCCACAGCCACCTCCTATCCCACACGTCCCACCCAAGGATTCTCAGAACTTCAGGAATAAGATTTCATAACGACTTCCCTGCTGGTAGTGACTCCCCTGCCACCTTCTTGAGGGCTTTACAATTTCTCTATAATAAATTCTTGTTATATTCTCCTTCCCTTTCTGCCTCTCCTTTCCCCTTCACATATGAAAAGGCAGTATTAACATTTATTATACTACATGTTCTGATGTATTTACAAAAATACTTACCTTGTAAAATAAAAATATACTCTTGAAACGATTAAAAAAAATAGTAAATAGGTCTGCTATAATCACCATAAGTGGAGGAGTCTAATCAGGTTAATTTTATTCAATTGCACAATGTACAGTGCCTGGTGGAGGTGATCAGTAAATGTGGAATGAATGAAAAGCATGACCAAATGAGAGAGACCTTATGACACACTGGAAAGACAGAAATTTGAAAGTAGAATTAGCTTTAGTCCTAGGCCCAGCTTCACCACTACATAGATGTGTGACCTTGGCAAAGGTAAATTTTCCCTCAACCTCAGATTCATCCTCCAGGACATAGAGATGATGACATTGCAGCTGCAGGTGGGTTGAGAAGATTTTTTGAAATTGTGTTTGTAAAGTGCCTGCTGAAAGCTATGATATTGACAAGGAGGGGGAGGAGAAGGGTGGAGAGCATGGGCTGAAGAGAGAGAAGAGGGAGGGAGGAGGAGGTGAAGATTTGGTGGGTAGGGGTACCAATCTAGTGCCCCTTAAATTATAGTATTAAACCATGTGAGACAAATTTCAATAAGAGTGGTCACAATAGCAGATGCTATTGAGTTCCCAGGCCTCGTCTTCAGTTCATTCATTCATTCATTCCTCCCATAGATATTTGTTAAACTTCTGTATGTGTTGGGCACTGTGCTAGGTGCTAGTGATGCAGCAGTACACAAAGCAGGCATGGTCCTCCCAAGGCTTTTGGTCTCAGGAGGGTACCTGACATCATACAGAAAAAATGTCACATAGTATGTATCTAATTTAAAATGAAAGTACTATGCAGGCAAAAGTAAAGATGGAATGAGAGATGACGTTATAACAAGGGGACCTTCTATAGATTTGGAGGTGGGGTCAAGGAAAGCCTCATCAAGAAAGTGGCATTTAATCAGTGACTAGAATGATCAGGATCAGTAGGAGTTAACCATTAAAAGCAGGGTGGAGGCAGAGTAATCCAGGCGGATAACCAGCCTGTGCAAGCCCCTGGGATGGGAAAGATCCTGGTACATTTAAGGGACTATATGAGAAGGCGAGGTAGCTAAAGCAGAGTGAGTGAAGGGTGGACAGGGGCCAGAGTGTACAGAGTGTCACAGGCCATATTAAAGATTTTGGGTTGTTTCCTAATGCTACTGGAAGCCTTAGAAGAGTTTTATATCATGGTAATGTGATCTGGCTTGTGTTTTCCATCTCCTGCTATGTATAATTGGGAATCCAGACAGATGCTGTTGGAGTTGTCTGGGCAAGAAATAGTATAGCTTAACCCTCCTAGGTGACAGTGGAGACAGAGAGAAATAGAATAAAAAATATATCTTAGAAGGAGATTCTGGGACTTGACAAAGGCTTCGATATCGCAAATGAGGAAGAAGGTGTCAAAGATGGCCCCCAGTTTCTTGGCATAATAAATTAGGTGGATGGAAATGCCATTTACTGAAAGGAGTACGAGGGGAAAGAAGTCATTTTGGTGGTGGTGGTTAGGTGGGCCAGATCAGTTTCAGTTTCAGACCCATTAAGGTTGAGGTACCTGGTAAACACCCAAGCATGTATAACAGGTAGGCACTGATGCCCAAAATGGCATTTTATGCTTTGTTTAGTGCCTGGATTAAGGATTTCAATCAATGCAAGATAGTCAAGTTTCAGTCCAAATAAAACAGAGTTTAATTCAGAGGAACTTTCCCCTTATGTACGTTCCACTATATACAATGTTGTATTTCCATGATGAGTCACAAAGTTGCTACCTATAAAGTCAAAATGGGTTCTACTATATCTTTGAATATGTTTCAGACTGTGAGTCAGTTAGAATTAGGTTCAGACACATTCTAGCGGAAATCCAAAATAACAGTGGTTTAACCCATCAGGAGTTTAGTTCTCTCTCTCATGTAAAAGAAGTCCAGAAGTAAATGGTTCCATGTGATTCCACAGTCTCCAGAGAGGGACCAGGGCTGGTTCTATCTTTCCGCTCCACCATCCCAGCATTGGCTTCAACCTCAGCATCACCTTGTGACTTCTGGAGCTAATGTAGGAAGGAGGAAGGGAAAAAGGGAAAAGGGTCCACCTCCCAGCAGAATCAGCTCCTTTCTCAGCCTTCCTGTAGGCCCCACACAACATATTTGCTTTTTATCCCACTAGCCAGAACTTAGCCACATGGCCACATCTGGCTGCAAGGGAAACTGGAAAATGTCACCTGCTCTCCAGGTACACGCCACCCTAAAATCTGAGTTCTCTTACGTAGAAAAAATGGACAATGGATTTGGAACAGGAACCTGGCAGTCTCTGCCACAGACTAACACCTTTATGAGTGAGGTATATATATTGCAACTATGGAAAAATATAAATGATATAATGAAAAGAAATATACAAATCTTTGGGTGTCTTCCACACCATATTAGGCTGCTTTCCCTCACAAGTAGTAAAGGAAAACAAAGCAAAGCAGGAAGGAAGGGAGGGAGGGAGGGAGGGAGGGAGGGAGGAAGGAAGGAAGGAAGGAAGGAAGGAAGGAAGGAAGGAAGGAAGG
>JAKSZT010054458.1:21879125-22029889 GCA_026826555.1 Tolypeutes matacus | reverse complement strand
AGGAAGGAAGGAAGGAAGGAAGGAAGGAAGGAAGGAAGGAAGGAAGGGAGAGAAAGAGAGAAAGAGAAAGAAAGAAACCAAAACCTCCAAGTAGCTTAAACAATAAATTTATTGGAACATATCATTGATAGCCTTCATGGAGAGGTAGGTCAGGCTTCAGAAGTAATTATTAGCACTCCAATTCCAATTCTCTGTGATTCTCTCAGCTCTGCCCCTCTGGGTACTGACTTCAGCCTCCAGTAAGCTTCCTTCATGAGAACCTAATGGCTTTGACATTTCTGGTCACCTGCAAATAATATCTCTTCCTAGCTAGAAAGCTGCTCCCCTAACCACACATTTGGCCACAAACCACTTTAGCAGATTCCATGCACTGACTAGCTTAGATCTGGAGACCTGTCCCTGAATTAATTATTGAAGCAAAGAGGGAGTAGTGCCAAGAAGTTTAGGCTCATCAGGGGCCATTACCCTGAAAAGCCTAAGTGTCTTAGTGGTAGACACTGGCATTTTTGGGTGCTCAGCCTTCATTCCCCCTTCCCAACAGCACCCTGATTTCCATCTGGGTAACCATATCACCACATAATATGTAGTCTTGGTAAAATTATGTCCTGCCTCGCTCTGGGGAAGCCAAAAGAATACCTGGAGGATCCTTCTGCTCAATCCTTCCTCTGAGGCTGGCCAAGAGGTGGACACAGGATCTAAGCTGGGCGAATCAGACTCTCTTTCCAAGGCTTTGACTCTTGAGCCCAGTAAAGCATGGACAGAAGGCACAAAGTTCACCTGTTCCATGCAAGAGTGTCAAAAGAGATCTGCTGCCTGGCATGCTATGGGCTTTTTCTTTCAAGACTGGTTCTTCAGGCTTCCCTTAGTAACCCACGTACCTCAAATAAAATGCCTTTTGCTTAATTTGTCAGAATCAGGGTTTTGTGTTTACAATCAAAGAAGATTGTAAGCACTAGTACTTAATTTTCATTCAACACACACGCTTTTTGTTCAGCTCATTCCTGCCGAGAGTACTAGAAAGAGGGTTGCAGGTAATGGACCTTCAGGAAAAGTGTGGGATATTTGCAGTTAGTTTTCCAGATGAGCTAGAACATAAAACAGTAACACTGTCTTTTATCTTCTGAGTGGAGAATCTATAACTCATAGCACACAATGGAGAAACAAGTCATTAAGCTATCATCTTTGTTCACTTAGCTCTAAGCAGCAGGACCTTAAGTCCTCTTTTGCTTGGAACTGACCTTTTCAAACATGTTGTCCTGGCAGCCCATCCTATTTAGTATTTCTCCTGGATTTTTCATTTTAATGAGATTTTACTATAAATAAATGATTGCAAAAGACTTTAACAATTAAGCTAAGATGGCTTTGATAGACTTCCACTCTATATTTCCAACTCCTACCATAGAAAGCATGAAGGACACTTGCTGGTAAAAATGCAGCCTTCTGGGACATGACCAGTTAGGGACAGTTAACCCCTTCCAATATCACATGGCCACAAAAGTAATTGGTGCTGCTACTCTCACTGGCTATTTGGTGTACCAGCCAGTTTTGCAATGGCCCATGCAGTAATCTGCAAAATGAGTGCAGTTTTCAGGCTACCAGACAGCAGAGGGCAACAGGAAGCATGGAAAATCATAGGCTGAGTGGAAGATGTGCAAGAAAATAGAGGCTGAAGAGAGCTGCCATGGAATATAGAGAATAGTCTGAATCCTATTGCTATAGTTGTTTGCCCTTTATTGTATTGTACAAGTCTACAATTATTTATATATTTTACTGTTTGGCAATACTCTTTTTGGGGAAAAAAAAAACTCTCGGCAGGAATGAACTGAACAAAAAGGGTGTATGTTGAATGAAAAGTTAAGTACTGGATTCCCATGTCTCAAAAAAGTTGCTGATGAACATGTAATGTGTTTGTTAACAATTACCATGCTCCATGAGGCAGTTAATGATATGACTTACCCCATGAAAACCAGGGGGCGCAGTGCTGCTGTTAAAGCAGCAGCATCTACTTCAAAAGTTAGAAGTTATTAAAAAAATTGGGCCCAAATATGACAATTTAACAAGTACACCTACAGTACATCATTTACATATCACTCTGTGAAGCATGACTTTTCTCTGAGATCACATGACCATTCTTCTAAATCAATTTTTTTCATTTCTTATTCCAAGCTTTCTTGTGCATACTCAAAAAGTGGATTATTAAATGTGTGGGCTCTATTAATAGGAAACTAATTTTGTGAATAGTTAAATGAAGCCAGTTTTGTGTCAATTGAGTTTGAATGTGGCAGAGACTTCTAGCATTCACTCAAATACAGTTCTCTTCTCTTTCAGCATATGCATAAGGAATATACCTCCCACCCTCTGCCATGTTACTAGTTCTAACCTAGTTCTTTGGGTTGTAGTGGAAGTAGCATGTGTTATTTCCAAGCTGAAGTATTCAATTGCTAGTGCAAGACTATCTAGCAATTTCTTGCCCTGCCTTGGCCACTGAGAAGTTCCCAGTTCAAAATGGTGAAACTATGAAAATGATTGAGCCTGCATTAGCCTGGATCTCTGTAAGAGTAGGTGAAGCAGGGACACACACTGACTGGCAAAAATAGGTATCATGAGTGAAAAAAAAAACTTTTGTGTGTAAGCCAGAAGATTTTGGAGTCATTTGTTACTATATGTTGTACATGTTACTATATGGCCAATTCTGACTAATAAAAAGAATTACAAGATCTTAAGAAGGGTGAAGAGCCCTGCTGATGACATGGAATAACATACAGCAAGCAAATGGCAAAATTAAAAAAAATTGAAATTTTCCTACCAAAATCTTCCAATATTGATCATTATCAATGGAAAAAACAGGCACTCATAAGTTGCTGGTGAGAATATAAATGAGTACTTCTTTCTAGAGACAATTTTGGTAATACCGATTAAAAGACTTTAATTGTGTCCTTTGATACACTTGCTCCTCTTCTAGGAATTTGATTACAGTTAAAAAAAAATTACAAAGTTTTCCATAAAATGTTGGTAATTGCAGCATGATTTTTAAGAACCAAAAATTTGAAACATCCTAAATTCTGACCATGGTGATTGGTTAAAATTTTTAGAATATATTCATATGGTTAACTATATAGTTATTTAAAATTATACGTATAGGTAGAACAGATGTAGCTCAAGTGGTTAAGTGCCTGCTTCCCGTGTACATGGTCCTGGATTCAATCCCCTGTATCTACTAAAAAAAAAATTTTTTTTTTGTAGTGTAGAAGAATATTTAACGACATCAGAGAAATGCTCCAGTATAATGTTAAGTGAAAAATGATATAAAACTAGTTCTTAAGTAATGAGTTCTTAGGAGGTTACTTTATTATTATGTTTTAGAACTTACGTTTATGTAAGGTTAATTTTACAGGATTTATTTGTAATAAATCTATCCTGACTTTCTGTTCATAAAATTACTTTTTAAGATTGCTAACATTAGATGTGTGATTACCACTGTGAGTTCTCTAAATCTCTCAAGACACCAATTTATCTGGGCATAAAACAAACATTAAAATGACCAAGTTAAAAAATATCACTCCTATTTCTTATCTTCCTTGGATTTAGGTATCCTCCTGATCACTTCTGTTTTACCCTTTCCATGTGAAGACCGTTACTGAGAGAAGAATAAAGAAAAAGATACTTTGGTTAGTTCTGCTTTCTCTGTTATCTCTTCAAATTACACCATCTTTCCCCAGTCTTTTTTGCCTTTGTTGTTGCTATGAGCATGACCTTAAAAGGGCCCTTTTTGTTGTTCTGTTTGTCACACCTCAAAACACATTCTGGATTCTTCTTTTCCTTATATTGCTATTCATAGGTCACACTGCTAAAAAGTTTTTAGTTAAATGTACATCTCTACCCATTGTTTCACATTTTGCCTTCAGTAGAGGGTTGCCTTTGCAGTCAATCCTGGGCTTTTTAAGATAATTCTCCTTTTTTCTTCTCTGTTGGGATTAATAGTCTTCAAACTAAATTATAGGGAACCCCAAAGGTATGCAAAGACTTTCTAGGATCTCCATTGGCAGAGATACTTTTATTTCCAAATCCTCAACTTACATTTGTACTTTTCCTAAAATTGATCTGCCTGGAAAAAGAAAAGAAAAAACGTTTTGTAATTTCTCCTTTCTCATCATCGTCTTTCACAATAAGCCTTTTCCGAGGAAAAACAGAATATAGAGAGTATTCTGCGAACTTGTTCATCCTACATCCCTGCCCCAGAACATAAAACTTCAGGATACCAAAGGAACAATTGGAAATATTTTTTCAAGAAGCCTCCTGTAATGCTTAACTTACCATAGTGCTTCATGTCTTTCCCTGTCTTATGCACATTTCTGTTGAGAGTGAGGAACAGCTTTAGAAACTGCCCAGTTGAGATGTTCTGAATATGTTAGAGTGAGTTGGTAGGAGTGATGACAATTCCCCTTTATTGACTCATTTTTCTCACCCCTAAATATAATTAGAGAATGCATGGTTCTCAAGGAAGAGACATGGGAAAGCAAATTAAGATGATGTCTTTTAGACACATTGAACACTAAAAATGACCCTTCCTTTCTCTTATGTGAACATAAGCAATTTTTTTCCAGCTTGCCTGAACATTCTTTCCTTAGAATGTGTTGTCAGCAGGAAAATAAAGGCACCTTTGTACAGAGTCGTCATGCTGATTCTTTAAAATATAACTGGAATGTTTATCAAGCCTTGCTGGAAAATACCTGAGCAGAAAAATTTTACATGATTTATTTCAGAATAAACTTGTATTATTCAATAAGGGAATGAAAGCTTATTTTATCAATTTTTATTATGAGATAGTTATTCCATTTACTGACAATCCTTCTGTGTCTCAGGCTCCTCCTCTATAAAATGGGCAAAATAATAATACCTCTTCATTGAATAAGTTTGGAGCTTAAACAAGTCAACCAATACTCTATGTAAAGCACACAGAACAGTTCCAGGCACATAGTAACTACTCTTCCCCTCCCAGTCTTCAGTCCTTTTCTCTTACTTGTCTGTACTCACTCGGTCTTCTGGTTTTAAATACCGTTTATATTCCAATGATTCCCAAACTTTTACTCTGATTCCTGCTTGATCAAGAACTCCAGACTCATATATTCAATAGCCTACTGGATACTCTACTTCAATACCTAATAGACATCCCAAACTCACTCTCTCCAAACTGAAATCTTGTTATTCTCCCTCCCCAAACCTGTTCCACCTTCAGTCTTCTTCCTGTCACTTGATGCCAATGCCATCCTTTCAGTTGCTCAGGTCTAAAAAACTTGCAGAGTCTACGCTCCTGTCTTCCCTCATGGCCCATGTCCAGTAGGTCTACTTACAAAGGTATATGCAGAAACTGACCACCATTCACTACCTCCACTGCTGCCCTCTTGTGCAAGGGGAATCTTGTGCAATCTCTCCTGGATTACTGCAATGGCCTCCCAACTAGCCTCCTGGCTTCTATTCTTGCTCCACTACGGTCTATTCTCAAAAAAAAACAGCCAGAGTGAGCCTTCTAAATGAAAATCAGATTGTATCATTCCTCTGCTTAAAATCAACAGCAATATTTATAGAGAGAAGAGATTGTATTTTATATGAAAAGCTATTTAATTAGAAACTCCTTGCCTAAGGGGAGATCCTTTCAGTGTATATAATTCTTTAAGTCAGCCCAGAGAAGCTTTGGTTTAAGATGTATGAACGAGTCCAATGTGAGGGGTGTCTATTGAAATTATACACATGCACAAACATTTTAAAAAGCATAGATTGTTTTACTTATTGGTAATAGGCTAGTAGGTCCAACTCAGCTACCTACCAATTCTCTGTTCCTTTGACATGTTTGTGTTCCTTGATTGAACGCTGCTGAAATAAACACATTTTTATGGCATATCTAATTTTCAAAGGACACAGAAATGAGAAAATTCAGTCATTAAAGAAAAATGACTCAGTTATTTCATTACTTATTTAATGCAAGAACTGTTAATTTATCAATTTGCTGCCCAAGTCTACAAGTTGAATTTGCCTTTGTTTCTTGGCCAGTTAAGTTTCCTTAACTACCTGCATGCTGTAAGGATTTCAGACTTCCTCTGGGCTTAGCCATTTAGAGGTAAGGTGTCCTGCTTACTGATAATTCCCTACCCTCCACTTTTTTGGGGGGGAGGAGGGTGGGTTCTGGAGCTTATGAAAGGAAACAATTTAATGATCGTTATTGCATACACTCAGTTATATGGAGACAGTAATGTACTAAGAAAACCCAGTCTTGAAGGAAAAGTGAATCAATGAGTCATGAAATCCTCAGAAACACCTTAGTAATGGAATGTTTTTTGTTTTTGTTTTTTTTAACTTTATTTTGTACATTTAATAATTGAAAACATAAGCAATAAAAAACTAAAAAGTAAACACAGATGAATAAATATATACATTTCTCAATTAAATGTAATGGAGGGGGATGGATGTGGCTCAAACGGTTGGGCATCTGTCTCCCATATGGAGGGATCTGGGTTCGATCCCGGGGACCTCCCGGTAAAATTAAATAAATAAATAAAGTTAAAAAAAAAAAAAAGTAATGGATACATGTAAATTTTTTTGTTGTTTTGTTTTTTGTTTGTTTTTTGTTTTTTTGTGTGTGTGAGTCAAACAATGTATTACACAATATATTTGGTTCATAGTAATGCATTCACACAGTATTTGTCCTTTTGTGTCTGGCTTGCTTCACTCAGCATAATGTCCTCCAGATTCATCCATGTTGCCATATGCTTTATGACTTCATTTCTTCTTACTGCTGCATAATATTCCATCGTGTGAATAGACCACAGTTTGTTTATCCATTCATCTGTTGATGGACACCTGGGTTGTTTCCAACTTTTGGCAATGATGAATAATGTGGCTATGAACATTGGTATGCAGATGTCTGTTCGTGTCACTGCTCTAAGTTCTTCTGGGTATATATCCAGTAGTGGTATTGCAGGGTCATGTGGCAAGTCTATATTCAACTTCTTTAGGAACTGCCAAACAGTCCTCCATAGTGGTTGTACCATCCTGCATTCCCACCAACAGTGAAGAAGTGTTCCTATCTCTCCACATCCTCTCCAACACTTGTAGTTCTCTGTCTTTTTAATAGTGGCCATTCTGATAGGTGTGAAATGATATCTCATTGTAGTTTTGATTTGCATTTCCCTAATCATGAGTGATGTTGAGCATTTCTTCATGTGTTTTTTTGCCATTTGTATTTCTTCTTCGGAGAAATGTCTATTCAAGTCTTTGGCCCATTAAAAAATTGGGTCATTTGTCTTTTTATTGTTGAGCTGTAACATCTCTTTATATATCCTGGATATTAAACCCTTATCAGATATGTGATTTCCAAATATTTTTTCCCATTGAGTTGGCTGCTGACAAAGTCCTGTGAGGTGCAAAAGTGTTTAATTTTGAGGAGGTCCATTTATCTACTTTTTCTTTTGTTGCACGTGCTTTGAGTGTGAAGTCCAAGAAACCACCACCTACTACAAGGTCTTGAAGATGTTTCCCTACATTTTCCTCTAGTAGTTTTATGGTCCTGGCTTTTATATTTAGATCTTTGATCCATTTTGAGTTAATTCTTGTATAGAGGGTGAGATAGGGGTCCTCTTTCATTCTTTTTGTTATAGATATCCAGTTCTCCCAACACCATTTGTTGAAGAGACTGTTTTTTCCCATCAGCGTGGGCTTGGTAGGTTTGTCAAAAACCAGTTGACTGTATAGGTGAGGGTTTATTTCTGGATTCTCAATTCTATAGTAATGGAATGTTAATGCTTTTAGATAGTAGTAGATTATCTTAAAAGTCAGACTTTCCTTCTTTATGCAATTGTTGTAAATCCCCAGCTAAAGAATTCTTTGAAGGTGGTTTTAGTTTTGCTGGCATTTGTATTCTGTATTTGGTCTGATTGGTTTTGAAATATTCAGGAAATTTCCTGCCAACTTATATCATGTGATACAATTAAAATGCTGCAAAGACTATAGAGGAAGATATATATATATATTTGTCTATTATATCTGTTCAATTCAATATACATATGTATTTGTTAAAAGATTCTATTCTAATAATGACTTCAAGTTGTCTTTTTAATAAAGGATAGTAGATGTTGGCCTACCAAATAAATAAATAAATAATTCAACAGCAACATTTTAATATTTTTTTCATCAGTTGAAACAAAGGCACCACACCAATGCAAAATGTCAACAATAGGGGGATATATGGGAATGTTATATTTTTTACATGATTTTTATGTAAACATATAATTTCTCTAATTAAAAATTACAGTAATTAAAAAAAAACATTATGCTAAGTGAAAGAAACCAGATACAAAGTACTACATATGGTATGATTCCATTTGTATAAAATAAAAATATAAATAAAATCTACAGAGACATAATTAGGTAAGTGGCTATGTAGGGCTGGGTAAGGATAGTGGGATTGAGAGGTGTTTGCTAAGGGGAATGGGGTTTTTCTTTTTGGAGGTAATGGAAATGTTGTAAAATTGTGGTGATGAATGTACAACTCTGTGATTATACTAAAAGCCATTGGTTATATACTTTGGATGGGTTGCATGGTATGTGAATATATCTCAATTAAACTGCTTAAAAAATCCTTTAATGCTCCCATATATAACACATTAACAACTGAAAAAAGTTATAATACATACATTCATGCACATATTAACTTTTTAAATTAAAAAAATATGCACCAAATTGTTGGCAGTAGTTATCTCTGAGTAGTAATATTACAGGTGATCATTTTTCTTATTAATTGCCATTTAATACAGTAAAATTACCTTTAGGAATTTATCTATAGGAAATAAACAGAATGTGCCCAAAGATTTATGTTCAAGAATGTTAATTGGGGAAGCGGCTGTGGCTCAATCAGTAGGGCTCCCGTTTACCATATGGGAGGCCCCGGGTTCGGTTCCCGGGGCCTCCTGTTGAAGGCAAGCCCACCCGCACGGCATGGTTAGCTGACCCAGCGAGCACAAGCAGCAAGGGGGGTATAATAAATAAATAAAATCTTAAAAAAAAAAAAAAAAAAAAAGAATGTTAATTGTAACAATACCTACAATAGGCAAAAATTGGAAATAACCTACATGTCCAACAATATGAAGGTAGTTCAATAAATTCTGTTACAGTTATATGATGGATTATCTTACACGGCTGAGCATGTTTTTTTAAAAAATTACTAACACATTGTTAGTGAGAAAAGATAATGAAATAGCAAGTATACTATGAGATCAATTTTGGAAATTAAAAAATTGGAGAGAGGAAAAAAAAACTGTTGGGATATACATCAAAATATTAATAGTAGTTATCTCACAGGAAGTGGCCATGATCCCCACCTGGGTAGTCCTGGAAAAACCACTACCCTTATGTTCTCCTTCCCATTAGCAAACCTGCTTGGAATTCACTAACTCCGAACAAACTCGTAAATTCTAATCAACACTTCCTGCAACATTCTGCAGTGTCAGCTTAAGCAACAACCTCTTTCATAGACTGTAAATGTACTCATATAAAATATTAAATGAATAAAAGATATTTTTAACTCTGACTTTGTTGTTAAAAAAAAAAAATCAGGGGAACGGATGTGGCTAAAGCAGTTGAGCCCCTGCTTCCCACATGGGAGGTCTCAGGTTTGGTTTTCCGTGCCTCCTAAAAACACAGATAACAAGCAAACAAATGAAAAAAACAACTCATGGGGGCTGATGTGGCTCAGTGGTTAAGCTCCAGGTTTTCCACTTATGAGGAAATTCACAGGTTCAATTCCCGTCCCTGATACCTCAATTTAAAAAAAAAAAAAAAAAAGAATCATTTTTATACCGCACACTTAGAAAATAGGGGGTAAAATATCCCCTAATGCTTTTAGGAATTTAGGCCTTTTTTGAGTATTTGCCAGATTATGATGGGTTAAGCTATTTTTTGCAATGACTGATAAGAGTTTCCCAAGAGCTTCTTATCAGTTTTTAACCTGTTTGAAAAAGTAGCTACAAGTGCAATAAATAAGTTGCTTGGCATACTCAGTTCTTAACATCCAGTTTTTAACTCATATTTTTCTTAATCCTTAAATGTTGGGCTTAAAAGTTAAGTCTTAGAATTTTATATGTTTCACGTTTTTCTTGTTAGTTACAGGATGAGGATTCCAAAAGAAGAAAAGGAATTGTAAATTCATAATGTCTTTCTGTTCTAGTCACACCTCAGCTATGTTTACCCTTAGAATGTATCAATATGGCTAAGAAGTCTGTCTCCTCTTCTTTACATAACTAAAACATAGATACCATTCAAGCCATCAACACATTTTTATGGAAAAATAAAACAAACTACTAAACAAAAGAAAAGGAATCCTAGGTTTCCTAAGCAATGGAATGAAGCACAGTTTATCAGAAGTGCCTTGAAAGCCAAGCTTGCAATTGCAGATTTTTTTTCACAAGTCTAGTATGCAATAAAATAGGTTATCTTCAGCATACTCCTTTGTTTTATCACTTAGTTTTGACATAAGGCAAGGAGGTTGCTATTAAAAATTCACATATTTTAAAATGAAATTTTAGGGGACTTTGGTTGCAAAACTAGCAGTGTATTAGAATACATCCACTTTTACTCATTTGTAACATAAAACTAAATTTCCCAAACAGTCTCCAAGAAAGAAGAAAAGATCTGATTATATGTTTATAAGTGTGTAAACCTTTCTTGTTTTCTGCAACTACTTTGGCCTACTATGAATATAAACTAAAATTCTTATGTTTTCAAGAAAGAGAGAAGGGTGAAAATTACTAGCATCAAAACAATGACTTATACTCTTGGCTTCCTTGGAGTATGTCCAATAAGATATGATGTCCATTTTGGTCATCTCCAAACAACCAAATTTAAACTCTGAATGTTAATGATGACTAAATTTAAAAACCTCTATAAGAGTATGTAAAAAGGGGAAATCATTCACTCCTAGATAGTCAAATCTAAGGTGGAATTTCCCTGAATTTACACTAATGGATCACAATTTAGGGATTGTGATATTTTGGAATGTTTCCAGAAAACTATTCTAAGATCTAAGCTCTTATTGTTTTCTTAGTGCCAGTACTAGCCTGTGGTTAATTTTAAAACTATACTTTGTACCAAAAAAAAAAAAAAAAGAGTAAATATTTAATTGATTAAAAAAGGAACAGACTCCAAGTGAAATGTCTTATCCATTGATAACAGCACAGATTTTCGGCTCCTAAGTCAGTCTCTACTTCAGTGGTATTTCCAAAGCACAGAGAAATAAAAGGAGCACTTTCTCGTTAATACACAGTCATCAAAAGCACATAAATAATGATCCCTGAACAAGCTGAGTAACTGATATTTTGCATCTAGTTACTTCCTGCAAATGTAAAGGGCTTAACTAAAGAGGGGGGATAAATACTGGTTAGTGTATAGAGGATGAATTTTCCAGACTCTTTCTGTCCTTATAACTGCTGCTAAGCCTCCTTTTCTACCCAAGAGCAAAAAACCCAACCTTAGCAATTTATGGATTTAAACAGCATCAATTCAAGGGTTTGCCTCTACCCTCTTTTCCTTCCTGTTTTCTGGGGACTTATGTATTGTGCTGACCTAGGAAGGCCCTGGCCAGGGAGCTGCTGAGACGGCCAATTCCCTCTAGTCTTAGGCTGTCAGCCCCTTTGCCTGCTGTCCCCATACTGCGGTGCCTGCATCCCCTTCTGCTAGCCTCACCCAGACTACGAGGCCCCTCCTCTTCTGCCACCTCTCTTCCAGACACTTCTGTGCTGCTTTGGGGCACTCGGGAAACTGCCCGATGCTCAGTGGCCTGGAGGCAAGGAGGAGTGTCTCAGTCTCTCTGCCTCAGCCTTGTGGTAAGCAGGGGCGAGCTGAGTGAGGCGTGTGGAGGTAAGGGGAAGGTCCTCGCTGCCCGGAAATCCTTCCTGTCCTCAACCAGGGGGTTTCCTGTCATCTCAGCTCAGTCAGGAGAGTGGACAGGGTACAGAATCCTAACCTGGCACTCTCCGCATCCACATTCTAGCCATATCCCCATAGCTTCGATTCCTCCTTCCAACAGGTTGAACTTTTGTTTCCTTTTGGTAGAGAGCTTCATCCCACCTAACTTTCTGGTTTATGGAATAAGTTCTCCTAATTCTTACTCACTAAGAGTTCAAAAATTTGCTTCTTCTCTCAAAAACCTGGCCCCTATAATAGTCTTGCCTTTCTAGCCTACCGTCTCAGCTTGGATTTTAAAATTCCACTCCGAAATTTAGTTGTCTTGTTCTGGGCAATGTTCACCCTCATCCTGAAGCAATGAATGCTTTAATTCAAATGGGGGCAGGAAAGGGACCAAAAACAAAATAATGAAGAGGAGAAATGTTATTATCTCTGAATTGTATCCCACTATATTCATCAAGAAGTGTGTTTATTAATAAATGTGTGGTAAAATGGTTTTAGGATTGGGTTAGCACAATGACTGGTGATCAAGAGTGATATGGCCCCCTAGTGGTCATTTGTAAATGTGTAGTACATTTTTAGTTGTCAAGATGTTTTAGGGATTTACAGGCATTTGGTGGGTGGAGGGCAGGAATGGTAAATATCCTGCAACATGCAGGACAGTTTTGTACAAAATGCCAAAATCTCCCTCATGAAAAACATCAAAGACATTCTTTACTGTTGGGGCTTGTGGCAGTTTGAAGTTGAGTGGACCTCAGAAGAACATGTCCTTTGAGCTAATCCATTCCTGTACATGTAAACCTATTGTAGATGAGACCTTTTGGTCAGATTACTTCAGTACAGCATGACCCAGGGTGGCTCTTAAACCTTTTATGGAGTCCTTTATAAACGGGAGAAACATGCAGAGACATGTAGAAAAAAGCAGCAGAGACAGAGAAACCCCAAGAGACTGAGAGAGAGATCCCAGAGCCTGGAACCAGTGGAGCACAAAAAGAGTCCCCCAAGAGGCTGAAAGAGAGGAGGCCCAGAAAAGAGGGGATTGCCCATAGCTGAGCTCCGGAAGAAAGTAAGCCTGAAGGAGCAGGCAGAGACCGGCAGAGCTACCACCATGCACTGATGACCTATAGCTGAGCTAGGAGACAAAGCATGTGTGTGATCACCCACAGCTGCAACTTAGTGAGGCAGCATCTCTTGATGATGCCTTGATTTGGACACTGTGAGCTTTTAACCTAATAAATTTCCAGTATAAAAGCCAACCCATGTCTGGTATATTGCTCCCAGCAGCTTTTAGCAAACTAAAGCAGGGCTTTTCTCTCCTCTGCCCCTGTCCATGTCCCTCTCCTTAGGCACTGGTCCCTACCCAACTTGCTTCTGAGACCCTGGCTCTTTTCCTGCCCACATTTTCATGGTGCTATCCTGATTCCCAGGCTGTCTTTGCATCTCTCCAGCCTGAGATATCTGGGGTGCAAGGTGCTCTACCAGGCAGCATATTTAGGACTTCTATCCTTTAACCTTACGCCGAGCCCCTGTAATGGATTTTGACTGAGCTGGCTTGGCCAGTGTCCTCTAAGAGAAATACATAAACATTCCTTTCTTTTTCCTATTGCCATTCCTACTGTTGCTGCGTGCTAGAGGAAATGTGAAAGATCCTGAATTTTAGACCTGACACTAACTCTATGACTTTGGGCCAGTGACATATCCTCCCAGGCTGCTTAGTGTTCTCATTTGCAAAAAATGAAGAAATTAGGCTAGATGATCTCTAATGGCCTTTCAGCTGTGCACCTCTGTGAAAAAAGATAACATTTGCTCTATGATTCTGTCACATTTTGCATTTCTTCCTCACATAAGTCCTTTAGTCTCTGCTCATAATTTGGAAATCAGTGGAAAATCAGCAAAGGAAATGGCAGTTATTATTCTGTGTTCTACAAAGGATTGATTTCCCATCTGTCCTAGCCTCATTAATACATTTAGAAAATATTGACTGACTGTCTACTGTGTGCCAGGCACTGTTCTAGACACAACAGTATTGGATATATAACAGCAGACAAAACAAAGTCACTTTTTAAAAAATCTCGCTGATGTTCTAGATTAGCAGCTCTCAAAGTGTGTTCCTCAGATCCTCAAAGATCCCTGAGAAATATCTCAGGGGTTCCCAGAAGTCAAAAACATTTTTTGTAATAATACTAAGTCATTCCTCTGAATTTTTTCACTGTGTTCACATCTGCACTGATGGTAAACAATGACGGTGGATAAAACTGCTAGTGCCTTAGCATGAATCAAGGCGGTAGTGCCAACTGTGCTAGTAGTTACTTTATTCTTCACCATCACACACTTGTAGTAAAAAAGCCACTTTCATTAAAGATGTCTTTAATGGAGCAGTTAAAGTTATTTTTTTAATATTAAATACTACTCATTGAGTATACACCTTTAAAAAATTCTGTGAGACAAAACAGGAAATATGCTTAAAGCACTTCTGATGCATGCAGAAGTAGGAGGGCTGTCTTGAGGATGAGCACATTTTCTATTGTGTGAATTGCATGCTGAATTAGCTGCTTTTATCATGGAACCCGAGTTTTACCTAAAAGAACAACTGGAAGATAAACTATGGTTATTTATTTATTTATTTATTATTATTTTTTTTTTTAGATTTTATTTTTTTGTTTATTCATTTATCCCCCCCCTGCTGCCCGTGCTCGCCGGGTCAGCCAACCACGCCGCGCGGGCGGGCCCGCCCCCACCAGGAGGCCCCAGGAACCGAACCCGGGGGCCCCCCACATGGTAAACGGGAGCCCCACTGATTGAGCCACAGCCGCTTCCCTAAACTATGGTTATTTAGACTTGGAAACATTGTAGACATTGTTCTGAAAACAACACAAGCAAGTCTGTAATTTCAAGGAAAATAACACAATATTTGTTACTAATGATAAAATTCAAGCTTTCAAGCAAAAATTAGAATTTTGAAAATTTGTATCCACCACTGTTAGCTTGACAGCTTCGTAATACACAAAGAATTTTCTGATGAATTTGGTGACAATATTAACAACTGTGATTTTTTATATAGTGTAACAAAATGTGTAAACATTTGGAAGACTTGCATGTCTCAGGGAACAAATATTTTCCAAATGATGTTGCAAAATCATGCATAGGTTAAAGATCCATTGAAAAGTACAAGATAGACCACTAAATTTTAATGTAACAGTATGAAAAGTTCATCGATAGATTTTTAGATTCCACATAACAAATGAATTTTAAGAAACTACTAATCGTTGTGGATTGCTGTACTTTCAATGAAAAACACCCTCAATTATCCAAAAAGACTATTAAAATGTGCTTCCCTTTTCCAACTATCTATCTATATGAGGTCAGATTTTCTTCATATACACTTCAACTAAAACAACATATTGCTACAAATAGGATGGAAAAGCAGATATGAGAATACAGCTTTAATATCTCTTTAGATATTAAAGAGATTTGCAAAAATGTAGAAACAATGCTACTCTTCTCAATACATTTTTTTGTTTGTTTTGGAAAAAACAAAAAGTATGATATTTTCATGAAATTATGTATGTTAATATTTAATTAATTTATCATTGTTATTTATATAAATAAATATTTTTTAAGTCTTAGTTCTAATTTCTACTAAGGTAAATAAAGGTAGCTATAATTCACATAAACAAAAGTTGTTTGGTGTCCTTTATTGTTTTTTAAGCAGTTTTATTGCAATATATTCACATACCATAGAATCTATCCAAAGTGTACAATCAATGGCTTCATCACCACAAAAAATTTCAGAAAAATTTCACTATTCCAAAAAGAAAAACTCCACACCTCTTAGCAGTCACCTCTCAATTCCTCCCTCCTTCCCCAGCACTACATAACCACTAATCTAATTCCATCTTTATAAATTGATTTATATTTACATTTACATTTTATATCAGTGGAATCATACAATATGTAGTACCTTTGGTCTGGTTTCTTTCACTTAATATAATGTGTGGGGTTTTTTTGTTTTTTTTTTTTTTTTGGCCTCATATTAACATTAACATCATCTTGTAACATTAACATACATAACATTGTTCAGTTTCAAGAAAAACAGTCTTATATATGCAATATTACCCATATTCATATCTCACATGAGGTTTTACTATGCTATACAGTATCATGTTACATTTTTTAGCTTTCCTTTTAGTAATATAAATGACCTTAGTCTTTCCCTTTCAACCACTGTCATACCCACATAATAGTACTGCTAGTTACAAATGCTATGTTGTACTTTCACCTTTTCTAGTCACTTCCAAAGATTAACACACAACCTTTTTACCAGTTCTGTACAGTTAACACTCAGCTTTTCATTCTCTAACCTCATTCTATTTTCTGGTGACCCATATTCTAGATATTAACTCCATGAGATTACATAATATATTTAGTTCATAATAGGGCAATCATACTATAATTGTCCTTTTGTGTCTGGCTTGCTTCACTTAACATAATGTCCCCCAGGTTCATCCATGTTGTCATATGCTTCACAACTTCATTTCTTCTTATAGCTGCAATAATATTCCATCATGTGCATACACCATAGTTTGCTTGTCCAGTCATTGGTTGATAGATACCTGGGTTGTTTCCAACTTTTAGCAGTCCTGAATAATGCCACTATGAACATCAGTGTGCAGATGTCTGTTCATGTCACTGCTTTCAGTTCTTCTGGACACATACCTAGTAGTGGTATTGCCAGGTCATGTGGCAAATATATATTCAACTTCTTTAGGAACTGCCAAACAGTGCTCCACTGTGGCTGTATCATTCTGCATTCCTACCAACAGTGAATAAGTGTTCCTATTCCTCCACATCCTCTCCAACCCTTGTAGTTTTCTGTCTTTTTATTTTAGTTTAGTTATTTATTTATTTTTAATTAATTTATTTTATATTTTAAAAGATGCTTAGATTACATAAATGTTACACAAAAATTACAGGGATTCCCATGTTCCTCACCTCCCACACCTCCTATAACATCCCACATAAACATCTTTTATTAGTGTGGCACATCACCTGCAATGGATATACACATCCTGGGGCTTTGCCACTAAGCATGGACCATAGTTTACATTGTAGACCATACTCTCTCCCACACAGTTCTGCATGTTATATGCTGATGTAAAATGGCCTATATCTGTCGTTGTAATGTCACTCAGGATAAATCTCAAGTCCTGAAAAAGCCCCTATATTACAACTGCTTTTCCCTTCCCTACCCTGAAAGCATCCATTGGCCACTGGCTCCACCTCACTGTTGTAATTTCTTCCATTGCTTGAATCACAATATGTCTACAACAGAATACCATTAAGTCCACTCTAGTCCATAGCTCTTCCCCCAATCCTGAGGAGTTTGGGATGGTGATGTCCACTCCACCTCCAAGTGAGAGAGGGCTTATATCCCATGGATATGGTGGATGGGATTATCCTGCCTGCAGCTGTGCACTCTCTCCATTCCCTGGGATGGCCGTTGTCCATCATCGTCTCCTCACCAGGTGACTTGGGTGAGTCCACTGAGCTGTAGAGTAGGAGTTGAAGCTCCACCGAGATTCCAGGCACAGCTGGCACATGGGCAGACCAGAGGCTCCAGTCTCTGGAAGTACACCTACAAACTCCAGCACCACATATAGGTTTGAATAGTAGGGACTGATGGACCACATGCAGGGAGACTTATTTGAGTCCAACTCTGTCACTCTCAGGAGCACAGATTCCAAAGTAGAGCCCACTGATAAGACATCACTCTCTGGAGCTATCCCCCCTTATATAGGACCTGGGTGTCTCCAGAGCCCTCAGGAGCCCTTCTGTGTGGGGTGATATCCACTTTGGTGTTCTGAGATCCTACTGAGGTGTGCATAAGCATTACTTCTGGGATGACCTCCCGACTCTCTTTGAAGTCTCTTAGCCACATGAACTCATTTGCCTTTACCTTTTCCCCCTTTTATTCAAGGTCTTTTTCCAATTGTATTGCCAGTTGGCACTTGGTATTAATCCCTCGTTGCCAGGGAGGCTCATCCCCAGGAGTCATGTCCCATGCTGGGAGGAAGGTAATGCATTCATATGCTGAGTTTGGCTTAGAGAGAGGCCACATTTAAGAAACAAGGAGGCTCTCAGGTGACAACCCTTAGGCACCCCATAACAGTAGGCTAGGTTTCAATTACAAGAGCAAAGACTTGTAAGGCTAGTCATCATCTGTCTTTTTAATAGTGTCCATTCTAGTAGGTGTGAAATGATATCTCATTGTAGTTTTGATTTTCATTTCCCTAATAGCAAGTGATGTTGTTTTTCAACATTTTTTCACCATTCACCATTTATATTTCTTCTTTGTACAAATGTCTATTCAAGTCTATTTTTTAATAGACTGTTTAATAGTCTATTTTTTTAATCAGGTCATTTGTGTTTTTATTGTTGAGTTGTAGCATCTCTTTATATATTATAGATATTAAATGCTTACTGGACATGTGATTTCCAAATATTTTCTCGCATTGAGTCAGCTGCCTTTTTACCCATTTGACAAAGTCCAATGAGGTGCAAAAATGTTTTAATTTTGAGGAGGCCCCATTTATCTATTTATTCTTTTGTTGTTCATGCTTTGGGTTTAAGATCCATGAAACCACCACCTACCAAAGATCTTTAAGATGTTTCCCTACATTTTCTTCTAGTAGTTTTATGTTCCTGGGTTTTATATTTAGTCTTTGATCCATTTTGAGTTGATGGGTAGGATTGACATCCTCACAATATTTAGTCTTCCAATCCATGAACACGGAATGTCTTTCCATTTGTTTAGGTCTTCTTTGATTTCTTTCAGCATTGTTTTATAGTTTTCTGAATAATTTTCCTGTACTTTATCGGTTAAATTGATTCCTAGGTATTTGAATCTTTTTGTAGCTATTGTAATTAGAATGTTTTCCTGATTTCCTCCTCAGATTGTCCAGTACGAGTGTACAGAAAGTTTACTGATATTTGCATATTGATCTTGTATCCTGCCACTTTGCTGAATGCATTTACTAGCTCAAGTAGCTTTGTTGTAGACATTTCAGAATTTTATAAATATAAGATCATGTCATCTGTGAATAGTGTTAGTTTTACTTCCTCTTTTCCTAATTATATGCCTTTTTTTCTTGTCTAATTGCTTTAGCTAGAATTTCTATCACAATACTGAATAACAGTGGTGACAGTGGTGACAAGACAATATTGTCTTGTTTCCAATCTTAGAGGAAAAGCTTTCAATCTTTCCCCATTGAGTATTATGTTGGCTGTGTTGAGAATTTTTGCATCTATGTTTATTAGAGAGATTGGTCTGTAATTTTCTTTTCATGTAGTATCATTTTCTGGCTTTGCTATTAAGATGGTGTTGGCTTCACAAAATGTGTTGGGTAATTTTCCGTCCTCTTCAATTTTTTGGAAGAGTTTAAACTGGATTGGTGTTAATTCTTCTCAAAATGCTTGGTAGAATTCATCTATAAAGCCATCTGGTCCTGGACTTTTCTTTTTTGGGAGATTTTGATGACTGATCCAATCTCTTTAAATGTGATTTGTTTAAGTTCTTGTATTTCTTGTAGTGCCAGTGTAGGTTGTTTGTACATTTCTAGGAATTTGTCCATTTCATCTAGGTTGTCTGGTTTGTTGGCATACAGTTTCTAATAATAACCTCTTATGAACCATTTTATTTCTGTGGGGTCAGTCATAACTCCACCCCCCCCTTTAATTTCTGACTTTATCTGTGTCTTCTCTCTTTTTTTCTTTGTTAGTCTAGCTAAGGGTTTGTCAATTTTATTGTCCTTCTCAAAGAACCAGCTTTTGGTTTTGTTGATTTTCTCTATTTTTTTTTGTTCTCAATTTCATTTATTTCTGCTCTAAGCTTTATTATTTCTTTCCCTCTGCTTGCTTTGGGAATAGTTTTCTGTTCTTGTTCTAGGTTCTCCTGTTATTTAGTTAGATCTTTGATTTTAACACTTTCTTCTTTTTTTAATACAAGAGTTTAGGGCTATAAATTTCCCTCTCAGCACTGCCTTTGCTGTATCCCATAAGTTTTGATATGTTGTGTTCTTGTTTTCGTTCATCTCAATATATTTCCTTTTTTTTTTTTTTTTTACCGGGAGGTCCCGGGGATTGAACCAGGGTCTCTCCATATGGGAGACGGACACCCAACCATTTGAGCCACATCCATCCCCTCAATATATTTCCTAATTTCACTTATAATTTCTTTTTTGACCTACTGATTGTTTAGGAGTGTGTTGTTTAGCCTCCACACATTTGCAAACTTTCCCCTTTCTTATCTAATATTGAATTCTAGTTTCATTCCATTATGATCAGAGAACGTGCTTTGTATAATTTCAGTCTTTTTATATTTATTAAAACCTGACTTGTGACCTAACATGTGGTCTATCCTGGAGAAAGATCCATGAGTACTTGAGAAGAATGTATAACCCACTGATTTGGGATGCAATGTTTTGTATATGTCTGTTAAGTCTAGCTCATTTATCACATTGTTCAAGTTCTCTGGTTCCTTTTTGATCTTCTATCTATTTGTTCTATCTAATGATGTGAATGGTGTGTTGAAGTCTCCAACAACTATTGTAGAGATGTCTAATTTTCCCTTCAGTTTTGCCTGAGTTTGCCTCATGTATTTTGGGGCACCCTGGTTAGGTGCATAGTCATTTATGACTTATTTATTCCTGGTGAAGTGTCCCTTTTATTAATATATAATGACCTTCTGTATTTCTTAAAACTTTTTTGCATTTAAAGTCTGTTTTGTCTGAAATTAGTATAGCTATCCCTGCTCTTTTTTGCTTACTGTTTGCACAGAGTATCTTTTTTCAACCTTTCACTTTCAGCTGGTTTGTATCCTTTGGTCTAAGGTGAGTCTCTTGTAGGCAGCATATGGATGGATCATGTTTTTTAATCCATTCACACTTTTTAATTCTTCAGCCTATATATTTTTTTAAGAAAAATTTTAATTGAAGTATATCACTTATACATAAACATAGATAAACAATAAGTGTATAGTAATAGTTGTGAACTTACAGAACAAACATATATAATATCATACAGGACTCTCATACCTCACCCTACCATCAATACCTTGCATTGTTGTGAAATGTTTTTAACTAATGATTAAAGAACATCCTCAAAATATTACTACTAACTAAAATATTTTTCCCCAAACCATAATAATAATAATAATAATAATTATTATTATTTAATATCATTTTTACATGAACATATATAAACAATAAGTATATAGGGAAATGGATGTGGCTCAAGCAATTGGGCTCCCATCTACCATATAGGAGGTCCTGGTTTCAATACCGGGGGCCTCCTGGTGAAAGGCAAGCTGGCCGGTGTGGTGAGCTGACCCAAGAGGAGGGCTGGCCCAGTGGAGTACTGGCCTACACGGAATGCTGGCCTGTGCAGGAGGGCTGGACCGTGCAGGAGTGCTGGCCCACGCAGAGAGCTGGCACAGCAAGATGATGCATTGAAAAGAGACCCAGAAGAGAGACAACAAGAGATGCAGCAGACCATCTTAGAGACAATAAGAGATGCAGCAGAGCTAAGGTGGCGCAAGAGATTGAACACCTCTCTCCCACTTCGGAAAGTCCCAGGATTGGCTCCCGGTGCCGCCTAAAGAGAAGACAGGCAGACACAGAAGGACACACAGAGAGCAGACGAGTGCACACACACACATTAAAAAAAAAAAAAAAAAAAGAAAAAGAAAAAACAATGGAAGGGGAGAAATAAATAAATAAATCTTAAAATTAAAAAAAGTGTATAGTAAAAGTTGTGAACATCAAAGCAAACATGCATAACATCATGCAGGGGTACCATACATCAACCCACCGCCAACACCTTGCATTGTTGTGAGACATTTGTTACAAATTATAAACGAATATTGTTAAAATCTTACTACTAACTGTAGTCCTGATCTTACATTTGGTGTCTTTTCCCCCCAACCCCACCCTATTATTATTTTTTAAATATATTTTTATGACAGAAGTTGTAAACTTACAAAACAATCATGCACATGTGCAGAATTCCCAAACACCACCCCTCTATCAACACACCACACTATGGTAGAACATTTGTTACAGATTATGAGATAATATTATCAGATTATTACTAGGTCCACAGCATACATTTGGCACACATTTTCCATACTCCCCCATTATCAACACAGTACATCTTTGGCATCAATGCATGGATATTACATTATTACTGTTAACCACAGTCCATAGGTCACTCCAATTGTGTTTTTCCCATGCTTCTCCACAATCCCACCACCCTGCAATAGTGATGTACATCTGCTCTAGCTCACAAAGCACACTCTTGCATCTGTATCATCAACCACAATTCTCAACCACCTCTGGGTTTACTGAGCTATTCAGTCCCTAGATTATTCTTTAGCTTTCTGTTAATTGGTATTTACATCCCTAGACTACCATGTTCAGCTACATTCCCATTTATAAACCAGCTGTTACTCACTATAATGTGCTACCATCAACTCTGTACATTTCCACAATTTTACAGTAAAGCTAACTAAAACTTCTACATACATTAAACATCAGTAGTCCATCTCAGTCCTCCTCCTATTTTCTTTAAGAATCTACCACCTACCACCAGGTCTTGAAGATATTTTCCTACATTTTCTTCTAGAAGCTTTATGGCTCTTGCTTTTATATTTAGGTTTTTGATCCATTTTGAGCTAATTTTTTTATAAGGTATAAAAAAATAGGGGTCCTCTTTCCTTGGCTATGGATATCCAGTTCTCTCAGCACCATTTGTTGAATGGACTGTTCTGCCTGAGCTGGGTGGCTTTGACAGGCTAGTCAAAAATCACTTGACCATAGATGTGAAGGTCTGTTTCTGAACCATAAATTTGGTTCCATTGGTCTATGTGTCTGTCTTTATGCCAGAAACATGTTGTTTTTACCACTATAGCTAGGTAATATGATTTAAATTCTAAAAATGAGAGTCCTCCAACTTTGCTTTTCTTTTTTAAGATGTTTCTGGCTATTCAGGATCTCTTACACTTCCAAATAAATTTGATAATCATGTTTTCTATTTATTTAAAAAATGCTGGTGGAATTTTTTTATCAGGATTGCTTTGAATCTATATATCAATTTGAGTAGAATTGATATCTTGATGACATTTAGTCTTCCAATCTATGAGCATGGAATGTTCTTCCAATTATTTAGGTCTTTTTTTATTTCTTTTAACAATGACTTGTATTTTTCTGAATACAAGAGCTTTACATTGTTGGTTAAGTTTATTCCTGAATATTTGGGTTTTATCTGTCATATTTTATTTGCACCACTCTTTTGACACTTATAGTTACTTTTATTGATATAATCTTCATTTGTAGACTCTCTTCCAGGCCTCTCTCTCCTGTATTTTCTTTTCAGGCTGTAGCACAGCCTTTAGTATTTCCTGCAAAGCCAGTCTCTTGGTTACAAACTCTCTCAGTTTCTGTTTAGCTGTGAATATTCTAAACTCACCCTCATTTTTGAAAGACAGTCTTGCTAGATATAAGATTCTTGGCTTGGAGTTTTTCTCTTGCAGTATCTTAAATATATCAGACCACTGTCTTCTTGCCTCCATGGTTTCTGATGAGAAATCAGCACTTAATCTTATTGGGTATCCCTTATATGTTATGCATTGCTTTTCTCTTGCTGCTCTCAGAATTCTCTCTTTGTCTTTGGCATTTGACATTCTGATTAGTATGTGTCTCGGAGTTAGTCTATTCAGATTTATTCGGATGGGAGTACGTTGTGCTCCTTGGACATGGATATCTATGTCCTTCAGTAAGGTTGGGAACTTTTCTACCAATATTTCTTCAAGTATTCCTTCTGCCCCTTTTCCCTTCTCTTCTCTTTCTGAGACAACCATGACATGTATATTTGCATGTCTCTTGTCATTTAGTTCCCTGAGACCTTGTTCAATTTTTTTCAATTCATTTCTTCATTTGTTCTTTTGTATATTTGCTTTCAGAGGCCATTTCTTCAAACTCACCAATCCTTTCTTCTGCCTCCTCAAATCTCCTGTTATAGAATTCCAGTGTATTTTTAATTTCATATATTGTGCCTTTCATTCCCGTAAGATCTGCTGTTTTTCTATGTATGCTTTCAAATTCTTCTTTTTGCTTATTCAATGTCTTCTTAATATCCTTAATCTCTTTAGCCATCACATTGAATTTATTAAGAAGATTTGTTTGAATGTCTATGATTAGTTGTCTCAACTCCTTTATGTCATCTGGAGGCTTCTTTTGTTCCTTTACCTAGGCCATATCTTCCTGTTTCTTGGTATGGACTGTAGTTTTTTGTTGGTGTCTTGGCATCTGGCTTACTAGATGTATTTATTCTGGGTGCAATTTCTCTCTTTAGTTTAGGGCTTTCTTGCCCTTTCTCCCTTGCTGTTTGTGTAGTAGGAACCAAGGATGTAGCTGGTTCTATAAGCTGTGGAGGCTCAAGCTGCCCTCACTGCCCCAGGGACCTTTGAAGCTTCTTCCAACTTTCTCCTTTGCCAGGGGTCCAGACAGAGCCACAGCCATGTGTAATAATCCAAGTCATGCAGACCTAGACTGTGGTTGCCCAGAAAGACTGATGAAAATTCACACCCCTTTCTCCCCTGCCTGGGGTGGGCATGGAGCTGCAGGTATGAGCAGTAATCTGTGCAATGCGGGTCCAAAATGACTGCAGTTGCCCTAGCAGACTTCCAACTATTCAGTCTGTGCCAGCCATATGTACCTGCGGTTACCTGGAGAGGCTGGTGCAGGGCTCACCAGCTTTCTCCCTGTTTGAGGTGGGGCTGAAGCCTCGGCTAGGGCTGCCGGTTGATCTGGGTGAAAGAAACCAGTCTCTACCATCACTGTGAATTTCAGTCAGCCCAGCTTCCCCTCATGGTGGGGGTGGAGTCAAAGTGGTGGCTACTGGCCTCTTTCTGACTTGGACAGGTTCAAACTTTAGCTTTTTTCAGGGTTATACTTTAGCCAGCTGAATTTACTAATCAGTGGCTGAAGTCGGTGGCTAACTGTCTCTTCCTCCCCTGCTCTTGGAAAATGGAGCTTCCAACTCCAACCATAAAATAGCTCCTGAGGTGACTTGTGCCACTAGAGTAGGATGATCACTGGCCTCTGTGGTGTGGCCTGTATTTTCCCAGAAAGGCTTGAGCAGGTCCACCCAGTTTCCTCCCTGCCAGAGGTGGGGATGGGGCTTATGCTAGAGCTGCAATCTGATCTAGATGGAAAGAAGCTGGTCCCTACCAGCACTGTGATTTTCAGTCCACCCTGCTTCCCCTTGTGCCAGGAGTGGAGTTAAAATGGTGGCTACTGGCCTATTTCTGACTTGGACAGATTCAAACTTTAGCTGTTCTTAGGATTATACTTTAGCCCTCTGAATTTACTAATCAGTCCAACCATCTCTTCCTCCCTCGTTTTTTGGAAGTGGAGCTTCCAATTCCAGCCATGGAATAGCTCCCATGGTGATTTGTGCAGCCAGTGCGGATGGGCACTGGCCTCCAGGGAGTGGAGTGCTCTACTTACGAATCTTCTCTGCAGATAGGGTGTCTCCTCCTTCCATTCTTTCAAGGATGTTGCAGGATGCTCTCCTGGTCTCCTGGAGCCCCCAAACAGGTGCTTTAGATAGCTCTGGGTGATTATTAACTGCCCTGTAGCACGAACTGACTCTAGGAGCTCCTTACTCTGCCACCATCTTGCTGGTTGTCAGCCTATATCTTTTAATTGGGGAGTTTAATCCATTCATCATTCAATGATATTTCTTTCATGAGAGCTGGGAATGCATTATTTACTTCCCCATTTTATTATTTGGTTTTCATATGTTATCTCTTATTTTCATCTGTCTTTTTACTCTTTTGGTTGTCCTTTCTGTTATTCCTCCTCCAAGCCTCTCTCTCTCCTGTTTTTTCTTTTGGGTTGTAAGTTTCCCTTTAAGACTTTCTGCAAACAAACTGTCTTAGTTTCTGTTTATTTGTGAATGTTTTAAACTCACCTTCATATCTGAAGGACAATTTTGCTGGATAAAGAATTCTTGGCTGGCAACTTTTCTCATTCAGTATCCTAATTTTATCATACCACTGTCTTCTTGCCTCCATGGTTTCTGATGAGAATTCCACACTAAATCTTACTGGGCATCCCTTGTAATGATGGTTTCCTTCTCCCTTGTTGCTCTCAGAATTTTCTCTTTATTTTTGATATTTAACATTCTGAGCAGTACATGTCTTGGAGTTGTCCTTTTCAGATATATTCTGATTGTGGTATGTTGTGCTTCTTGGACATGTAAAGTCATTTCTTTCATGTGAGTTGGGAAATATTCAGCCATTATTTTCCCAAATACTTTTTCTGCCACTTTTCCCTTCTCTTCTCCTTCTGGAACTCCCATGACATGTATGTTGTTAGGCTTCATGTTATCATTCAATTCCCTGATCCCCTGCTCAATTTTTTCCATTCTTTTCTCTCTTCAATTTCAGCTGTTCTGTCTTCTGTATCACTTACTCTTTCTTCATCATTTTGAGTCTGCTGTTGTATGTCTCTAACACAGTGTTCATTTTTTTAAAGGTAACGGGGGTGGGGATTGAACCCAGGACCTCATATATGGGAAGTCAATAGTCAACCACTGAGTCACATCAGTTCCCCTGAGTTGGTTTTTCCATTTGTTTGCTTGTTGTCTGCTTTTTTTGTTTGTTTTTAGGAGACACTGGGAACCAAACCCAGGACCTTCTCATGTGGGAAGCAGGCACTCTACTGCTTGAGTCACATCTGCTCCCCTCTAATGATATTTTTTGTTGTTGTTGTTTTAAATTTTTATTGTGGGTAAAAATCAAAATTCTCACAATACATACAAACATTTGCAAAATGATATATAAATATACATGCATATATGTGTATTTGCTTACAAAAATGTTATTTATATATATATATACATATATTTTAAGAGGTGCTTAGATTACCCAAAATATTATCTCACCTATCATGTCTTTCATTCCCATGAGCTCTGTTATTTTTCCATACAGGTTTTCAAATTCTTCATTTTTCTCAGTCATTGTCTTCTTGATGTCCTTTATCTCTTTAGCCATATTGTCTTTCAGTTCATTTATTTGATTTCGGAAATTTGTATGCATCTCATTGATTAGTTGTCTCAAATCCTGTGTCTCATCTGGGGCTTTGATATATTCCTTTGCTTGGACAATTTCTTCCATTTTCTTAGTATGGCCTGTAATTTTTTGCTGATAAATAGGGGTGTGATTGTGATGGTGAAGTTACTCTGATGCTCAATTTCTCTCTCTTTTGTAAGGATTTAGTGGCAGGAGGCTGTGTTACTGCCATTCTTTGGCTCTTGGTTCAACTTCTTCTTGGCCTTTAGGAACGTCCCTGTTAGTTGTACAAATTTGGGCCCTGGGCCCAGTAATGAGTTACAGACCTGCTTCCAAGAGTCTTGGGGAGGGAGGCTAAAAAAGCCAGAAAAAGTCTCTCTTACTTTAGTTTCCTAATGTGCACTTCCTTGGTTGGCCAGAATATGGTGCTCTTCAGAAGCCCTCGTAATTCAAAACCTGGTCAGGCTTGTGTTTGCTGCAACACTGACCTCAATAATGTGACAGAGGATCCTGTCTGGATGCTAAGAGCCTCACAACTCAAACTTTCTCAGAGGTTGTTATACAACCTTTGCTGTCAGCCTCTTCCCTTTTCCTGGGTAGGAAAAAATTCTCCTCCCCTCTGTGTCCTCAACACCCAGTTCCAATCAGTAGGGAGGGTGATTGTGAGGGTCGGATCTCTTTAGTCCTGTACCAGGGCAAACAATGGTGTTGAAGCCAAGGAAGTGTTGGATTCCTCTAGGTTCTTGGCTGTGTTGCATAAAAGAATTTAAGAACATGCCAGTTTACTTAGGTCAATAAAAAGAATTTATTGAGAGATGGGGGAAAAGAACAGAGCTTGTTGAGAAATGGGAGAGAAGGGAGAAATACATACTAAGATTTGATGTGGGTTCCTCTAGGCAGAGAGAGCGATTTGGCTTGTTGGTTACCTTTATTAAGCTATTAATTACTCCTCCCCTTGCTAACGCTAAAAGGAGGGGCCTCAGCTGTTATTGGTACCCCACCAATAGTGGGGGGTCAATGGTGAGACCTTTTGTGTGGGGTTATCTGGGACCAATGGGAAGGCCTGTTTGGAATTATCCAGGGAATCCCCTTGGCCCTGGAAAGAGTCCTAACTGGGATCTCATGGTCAAGGTCTCAGTGGGGTCTCATAGCCATGTTGTATGTTGGCCATGTTGTCTGTTGGCCATGCTGTGGCTCATCTTCTCCTTGTTTCCCTGGACTAACCAGCCTCAATTCTGCCCTCAGAGAGTTCACACCCTTATTCTTAAGGGGGTGCTGAGGTGCAATGGTCATTCTTCTGTAGCTACTTCCCGCTGGTTAGGGCAGGAGTCCCTGCCTGACAGGACGTAAACCTTTCTGATTATTCTATTGAAGTTGAGGAAAGATGGGTCTGATACCATGGTTGGGACTGGATGAAATCCCCGCGTGACTAATATCTTGTCCTGGAAGGCGCTGATTCTGGAAGAAATTAACTTAGAATTTTGAAGATACATGGTCCCACTAAAAGGATAAAGATGGTGGTAAGTGGGCCCAAAAAGGGGGCCAGCCATGACATACTGGACTATGAAAATGAGAAAGGCCAGGTTCCTCCAGAGGCTGCATCCTCCTGAAGTTGGTGGGCTTCATCTTGCAGGTTTTGAATGTTGTCTAGGACTATTCTGGAGTGATTTATGTAGAAACAGCATTTTTTCTTGAGAAACAGGCATTTCCCTCCCTGTGCTGCTGTTAGCACGTTTAGTGCCCTATGATTTTGCAGTATCACAGCAGCAAGAGTTTGTTTGCTGTCTTGAGATTTCTAAGACACAGCTAGTTTCTTCTATGCTGTTGGTTAACCCCAGGGAGAGGTGGTGGTAGACCTGCTGGGTTTGGTATAAGCTTCCAACCCCAGTTCCCACAGTGGTGGTTATGCTTAGAACATCTAGGAGGGGGGATGAGAAGAGGCACTGCCTTTTAATTACTGTATGATGAGTAAATACAGGAAATGGCATGGTGAGGTTTCCAAGACCATAGTAGATAGAGGGGGTATAGTAGATAGAGTGAGCATCAACCAGTCCAAAGGGGAGGCAAGGAGAGGTAGGCGTTGTCTCTGCTGAGAAAGAAAATTCCATCTTGCTAGTTTAAAGTAGCAGTAAAGGGAAGCGGCTGTGGCTCAATCAGTAGGGCTCCCGTTTACCATATGGGAGGCCCTGGGTTCAGTTCCCGGGGCCTCCTGGTGAAGGCAAGCCCGCCCGCACGGCGTGGTTAGCTGACCCAGCGAGCACAAGCAGCAAAGGGGGGATAAATGAATAAATAAATAAAATCTAAAAAAAAAAAAAAAAAAAATAAAGTAGCAGTAAATGTAAGATTAGTTATTGGTGAGCTGGAGCCCTCTTCAGAGCTTACAGTTACCGGTCACTGGTTAGCCTGCTAGCAGACACTACTGACATACATCTGTTGGGCCCTGGGTCATGAAACAGGATGCTTCTCTGGGTGTCCCCGAAAAGGTTAGCTTCTCCTCCCAGGCCATAGAGGTCTAGTTTATGACATGCATTTTGGTGGGATGCTTTGGTTGGCATAAGTTATATAGAAGTATAGAGTTACAAGAGCTAGCAGGTTGTCTCCAACAGTACTGGGTAGTGTTTGAGTCCCTTACTATTCCTCCCCTAGTCTGCTGAACCTTGAGTGGGTCTTTGGTGCTGGTAAGCATTGTGTCATTGATTGGGTACTGGGTTAGGTAGACCACTTGAGGGGGAGCAGTCAGTGTTTGATCAGCTGGGAGGCCATTCAGAAGGTGTTGTTACAGGAGATAGAATTAAGTTGGCCCAGGAAAGGAGGGGAAGAAGAATGTTGGGAGGCACTGGAGTAGATACAAATGGGGAAGGTAGTATTGCTAGGTATGTGAACTAAAGCATATAGATGTCCCAATAGAGGAGAGAGGTAGGTTCTAAGGTGATGCTGCTAGCTTGGAATTTAGTGAGAAGCTGGTTGATGGGTTATCAGTACTCTACCCATGACTTGGGTGATACTGTGGCAATAGGCCTGACTGTGAGATTGGCGATTGCTCAGTGCTTGGGAGCAGCTGGCCAGCCCATGGATCTCTGGTTGGGACCCACAGAGCCAACATGAGGATTTATTGGCTAAGGCAGCCACATTTTGGACAAGATTTCTTAAGGAGTGTCTGGCTTTCCTTCCCCCTAGCCAGAGGATGATGTAGTAGAATACATGAAGCTTCATTTGGGCTAGAGTTAGAGGGAATAGCACACAATTCATGCACAGGCTTTGTCACAGACACTACTTAACTTTATCTCTTGAAGAGGTATTTCAGACCATCCAAGACTGGCACCCATACATTCCATCAGGTGCTTCCGGGGAGTTGGCACTTCTTTGGACAGCTGGTTTCACTCAGGATAAATGCACCCAACTGGCAATTCCTTTAACTTTAACAGCTGTGGAAGTGATCAGACCCATAGAGGAAGGTCCCTACCATTTTGGTTCTAATTGGGAGTAAGGTCTGTTCTCCTACCAGGTTTTGATCAGAAGCTGGTCTCCTGGTTTAATTTTAGGCAAAGGTAACTCACGGTTGGGGCTAGGGAAGATTTTGTTCCCAAGCTCCTGGAAAACTTGTTAAATTTTCCTAGGTTGATAAAATATTTGGTGAGTTCCTGGGCTTCCTGATATAGTACCAGGTCCGGGTTGAGGAAAGGTCACCCACAGATCATCTCGAAGGGGCTGTTAACTGTATCCAGGCAGGGGACTCGCAAGGGGGGCAAGCGAAAAAACACACCCAGGATAGTTTAGAGAACAGTTGCTACAAGCTAGGTTTATCAGCTACCTTTGGACACAGGCCCAAGAATGTGTGGAGACAGGGGCTGCCTCATTGGCGCCAATAGCCAGCTGCCTGCAGATGGCTAGGGCCGGGCCATCACTGGAACTTGACTGTCCTCACACTCCACCCCTGAGGGTGATGGCCTGGAAATAGTGGGGGATACACTGAGGCCATATACCACAACAGCAATATACACAGCAACAAACAGACAATATACATCCCATCCTAATGAGGGTGCCCTTTAACCCCCATTTCCAGGTTTCTGGGGAGTTCCCCCAGTACTGTACCAGGTCAGCTTGTAATTGTTGGCTTTGTTGGACCTCACAGTTCATGTCCTTTAGAGCAGCTTGTATGCACTCCCTATGATCAGGAATATACACACAACATTCAGTATATCAAGGCGCATGTGCCCCTTTGGGCTGCAGTGAGTAAATCTAAGGCCATGCGGTTTTGTAATACAACGCGGTAGATTTGATCAGTCTCCTCTGTCAACTGGGAAATTGCATATTCAGAAACATTTAAGGCTTCTACATTTAATTCTACTTTAATGGCCGCACCCCCGGGACTAAGTATAGCTAATGGGTAGAGCTACCATGGGGCTTTCTGGGTTCTATGACATCTGTGATATACAGTATCCCAGTTCTGGGGTAACTGGGGCAGGGTGGATAAGATCTGCCCTGGTATCAAGGTGCATCCCCATGTACATTGCCCTGTCTAATCAGCAGGAAGATATGCCATCCGTGGGTTCCACAAACCCACAAATATCCCTTTGGCAGCCAGTCCATGGGTTTTGTACCTACATATGGTAGACCATTCCACCAGTGGGAGCCACCTGTAACATTCTGAGTAACATTACACATATGTATGGGGACCTCCCCAGCTCATCGGTGGGGGTCCTCCTTTTGTTCAATTTAGGTGCAATGCTACACAACTCTACGTATTCAGCAGGAAGCCAGGCCCATCCGTAATTTAAGGCATAGTCAAGCCACGGCCTGGCTGAGTCCATGTCCCAGTGCAACAAGCGTTCGATGTGGTGACAGACAGCCTGCCATGTTGCAGCATGTATCAGAACTTCATTTGTTTTTATAGTTGAATAATATTCTCTTGTACATATATATGATATTTTGTTTATTCAGTCATCTGTTGATGGACATTTGGATTGTTTCCACCTTTTGACCATTGTGAATAATGCTGCTATGAACATTGGTGTACAAGTATTTGTTTGATTTCCAGCTTTCAGTTCTTTTAGGTATATATCTAGAAGTGGGATTGCTGGGTCATGTGATAGTTCTCTGTTTAACTTTTTGAAGAACTGCCAAACTGTTTTTCATAGTGACTGCACCACTTTACATCCCCACCAACAATAAATGAAGGTTCCTATTTCTCTGCATACTTGCAGCACTTGTAATTTTCCAATTTTTAAATAGTAGCCATTCTTATGGGTGGGAAGTAATATCTCATTTTCTATTTGAATTTCTCTAATGGCTAAACATCTAAATATATTGAGCATCTTTTATTGTGGTCTTTGTACATCTTCTTTGGAGAAATGTCTATCAAGACCTTTGCCTATCTTTTAATTGTGTTGTTTGTCTTTTTGTTGTTCAACCTTTATAAGATATGTGGTTTCCAAATATTACTCTGTTCTGTAGGTTTCTTTCATTTTCTTGATAATGTACTTTGATGCACAAGTCTTTAATTCTAATGAAATACAATTGATCTATCTATTGTCTTGCTGTTCATGGATTTGGTGAAAAATCTATGAATCCATTGCCTAATACAAGGTCCTTAAGATATTTCCCTAGATTTTTTCCCTAAGAGTTTTATAGTTTTAGCTCTTATATTTAGGCCATTGATTCATTTTGAGTTCATTTTTGTATATGGTATGAGGTAATACTTCATTCTTTTGCATGAGGATATCCAGTTTTCCCAGCACCATTTGTTGAAGACTCTTTGTTCCCATTGAGTGGACTTGTCACTCTTGCCTCAAATCAACTGGTCATAGATGTGTGGGTTTATTTCTGAACTCTCAGTTCTATTCCATTAGTCTATATGTCTGTTCTTGTGCCAGTATCATACTGTTTTAAAACAAAGCTACAGTAGTCAAAACAGTATTTATTTTTTTAGGAGGTACCAGGGATTGAATCCAGGGCCTCGTACATGGGAAGCAGGTGGTCAACCACTGAACTACATCTGCTCCCCAATGAGAGTTGGTTTTTCTGTTTGTTTGTTTTTCAGGAGTTACTGGATATCAAACCCAAGACCTTGTACATGGGAAGCAGGTACTTAACCACTTGCACATCCACTCCCCTGTAATATATTTTTAAACCAGCAATTTTATTCTTCTTTTTCAAGATGGTTTTAGCCATTTATAGTCCTTTGCCCTTCCATATGAATTTTAATTTTTAAAATTTTTTTAAATTTTACCGGGAGGTCCCGGTGACCGAACCCAGGTCCCTCCATATGGCAGACGGACACCCAACCATTTGAGCCATATCCGCCCCCTGTTCCATATGAATTTGATGATTAGTTTTCCGATTTCTGCAAAAAAGGCTGTTGAAATTTTGATTGGTATTCTTTGAATCTGTAAATTGCTTTAGGTAGTATTGACAACATAACCATATTAAGTCTTTCAATCTGTGAGCATGGAATATCTTTCTATTTACTCAGGCCTTTTGTAATTTCTTTCAGCATTGATTTGTAGTTTTCCATGTACAATACCTTTACATCCTTAGTTAAATTTATTCCTAGATATTTTGTTGCTATTGTAAATGGAATTTTTTTCTTGGTTTCCTTTATGGATTGTTCATTGTTGGTTTAGAGAAATGCTACTGATTTATGAATGTTGATCTACCATTTTGCTGAATTCGATTATTAGCTCTAGTAGCTTTATTGCAGATTCTATAGGATTTCTTATATGTAGCATCTTGCCATATGTGAATAAGTAAAGTTTTAATTCTTCCTTTCCAAATTTGACAAATTTCTTTTTCTTGCCTAATTGCTCTGGTTAGAACTTCCAGTGTAATATTAAATAGCAGTGGTGAAAGTGGGTCTTTTTATCTTGTTCCTGATCTTAAGAGGAAAGCTTTCAATCTTTCACCATTGACTATGATGTTAACTATAGATTTTTCATATATGCCATTCATCATGTAAAGAAAGTTCTCTTTATTCTTAGTTTTCTGAGTATTTTTTTGATCAAGAAAAGATCATAAATGCCTTTTCTGCATCAATAGAGATGATCACGTGGTATTTCCTTCAAACTGTTATTTTCTTTCATTCTGTTACATTGATTGAATTTTTCAGATTGAAGCACCCTTGAATTCCTGGGATAAATCCCCTTGATTTTGGTGTATGCTCCTTTTAACGAGCTGTTTTATTTTTCTTTTTTAAGAGTTATTTTATTTATTTATCCCTCCCTCTCATTGTTTGTGGTCACTGTCTGCTCTCTGTGTCCGTTTTCTGTGTGTTCTCTGTGTCTGCTTGTCTTCTTTTTAGGAGGAACCAGGAACTGAACCCAGGAACTCCCATGTGGAAGAGAGGTGCTCAATCACCTGAGCCACCTCAACTCCCTGGTTTGTTGTGTCTCTCATTGTCTTTTCTCTTTGTGTCTTTTGTTGCATTATCTTGTTGCATCAGCTCACCACACCTGCCCACCATGCCAGCTCACCTTCTCCAGGAGGCACCAGGAACTGAACCCGGGACCTCCCATGTGATAGGAGGAAGCCCACTTGCTTGAGCCACATCTGCTTCCCTTAATGAGCTGTTATATTTGGTTTCCTAATTTTTTGAGGATTTTTGATTCTGTATTCAAAAGGGATATTATCTGTAGCTTTCTTTTCCTGTGATATCTTTATCAGGTTTTTGTATTAGGGTTATGATGGCCTCAAAGAATGAGTTAATATGTGCTCCCTCCTCTTCATATTTTTAAAAAATTTATTTTGAAATACTTTAAGACTTATAGTACAGTTAAAAAAATAATTCAAATCCTGTACAGAGAACTCCAACATAAATCTACCCCCCCAGATTTGATACCCATTATATAAAGACATCATACAACTCAAGGATAAAAAGACAAGCAACCCAATTTAAAACTGGGTAAAAGACTTGAATAGACATTTCTCCAAAGAGGAAATACAAATGGCCAAAAAACACATGAAAAAATGTTCAGCATCATTAGCTACTAGGAAAATGCAGGTCAAAACTACAATAAGATACCATTTCACATTTTACAGAATGGCCATTTAAAAACAACAACAACAACAACAGAAAACTTCAAGGGCTGGAGAAGATGTGGAGAAACAGGAACACTCCTTCACTGTTGGTAGGAATGTAGAATGGTGAAGCTTCTGTGGAAGACAGTTTGGCAGTACTTCAAGAAGCTAAATATAGAACTGCCATATGATCCAGCAATCCTGTTACTAGGAATATATTCAGAAGAACTGAAAGTAAGGATGTGAACTGACATTTGCACACCGATGTTCATAGCAACATTATTCACAATTGTTAAAATATGGAACCAGCCCAGTGTCCATCAACCGATGAATGGATAAACAAAATGTAGTATATACATAATGGAATACTACTCAGCTGCAAAAAGAAAGAAATTGGGGTGCATATTACAACACGGATTAATCTTGAGGACATTATGTTGAGTGAAATAAGACAGACACAAAAGGACAAATATTGTGTGGTCTCTAAGATGAACTAAATACGATGAGTAAATTCATTGATATACTTCAATAAAATTTTATTTAAAAAAAATCTATCCTCCCAGATACTGAAATCCACCTATTTTAACAAAATTTAACGTTTTACCTTTTCATTCATTCATCTATTATCTATCTATCTATCTATCATCTATCTATAATCTACCCAACTGTCTGTGTGTTTGTCTGTATATCTGTCTAGTTATCAACATATTTTCTAAACACATGACTATAGATTGTATACATCATGCTCCTTGGACACTTAATACTACCATGCACATTTCCTAAGAATGAGGATATTCACTTATGTAACCTCTTTGAGTGCAGTTATCAAGTTCAAGTAATTTAACATTGTTATAAAATATAGTCTATATTCCAATTTTTTCACACATCACAACAATGTCCTTTTGAGTCTTTCCTACTCCATTGTTAGATCCTACCCAGGAACAGGTATTACATTTAATTATCATTGTCTCTCTCTCTCTTTTTTTAATTTTATTTATTTATTTATTTATTTTTAAAGATTTATTTATTCACTTTATTCATTTTAAACCTCCCCTTCCCCATTTGCTGTTTTTGTGTCCATTCGCTGGGCAATTCTCTGTGTCTCTTTCCTGCCATCTCTTCTCATCCTCCTCCTCCAGTCTTCACCAGGATTTAATCCTGGAGAGCTCCGATGTAGGAGAGAGGTGTTCTGCCACCTGCGCCACCTCGGTTTCTGGTTCTCAGAGCATCTCGTCTCTCCCCTGCGTCTCTCTCCTGTTACGTCATCATCTTGCTGCATGGCTCCCGGGGCCTGGCGGCTCACCGGCACACAGAGCCTGGCAGCCCATGTGCCTTCTATATATATACTTTTTATTTTACCAGGAGGTCCCGGGGATCGAACCCAGGTCCCTCCATATGGCAGACGGACGCCCAACCATTTGAGCCACATCCACCCCTCTCTCTCTCTTTCTTTTTTTAAGATTTATTATTTTTTTATTTTTTTATTTTTTTTTAAGATTTTATTTATTTATTCATTTATCCCCCCCTTGCTGCTCGTGCTCGCTGGGTCAGCTAACCACGCCGTGCGGGCAGGCTTGCCTTCACCAGGAGGCCCCCGGGAACCGAACCCGTGGCCTCCCATATGGTAAACGGGAGCCCCACTGATTGAGCCACAGCCGCTTCCCAAGATTTATTTTTTTTTTTAATTTATTTCTCCTCACCCCCTCGTTTTTTGCACTTGCTATCTGCTTTCCATGTCTGTTTGTTGTGTGCTTGTCTTCTTTTTAGGAGGCACTGGGAACTGAACCCAGGACCTCCCATGTGGGAGGGAGGCACCCAATGGCTTAAGCTACCTCCGCTCCCTGTCTTTTTTCTTGAATTACTCTTTCTTTTTTTTTTTTTAGATTGTGGGAAGATATATACAGCATACATTTTCCCATCCTAACCACCTCCAAGAATGCCATTCAGTAGGTTTAATCACATTCATAATATTGTTGTACCCTCAACACCTTCCATTACTAAAACTTTCCCATCTCCCCAAACAGAAAGCCTACACTCATTATGCATTAAGTCCCCATTCTCTCTGCCCGGCCCCTGGTAATCTGTGCTCTAATTTGTCTCTATGAGCTTGCATATTCTCTAAAGTTTTCTTTGTAGGCAGTACGGTGCTTAAATTTAACACCCTAAATCTATAACAATCTTCATTGCTCTGATACCAACTTAACTTCAGTGGTATACACAAACTGTTCCAATACCCTTATTCCCCTACCTTAATGCAGTTCTTGTCACAAATTACATGTTGTACATAATGAATCCAACAACACAGATTTATCCTTGCATTTTATGCATTTGTCTTTTAGATCCTGTAGAAAATACAAAGTGGAATTACAAACCAAAAAAATACAATAGTATTGGCATTTATATTTACTCATGTCAATACACTCACCAGAGATCTTTATTTCTTCATGTGGACTCAATCTATTGTCTATTGCCCTTTCATTTCAGCTGTAGAACTACCTTTAGCACTTCTTATAGGGTCAGTGAAGTGGTGATCCCTTAGCTTTTATCTGGGAATGTCTTAATATTGCCCTCATTTTTTTTTTTCAAGCTCAAAATGCACATTTATTTCATACTCCATTTACAAAGTAATGGAGGAGAGATGTAGTCAGGAACAAAGGAAAGAAAATAATGATAGGCATACATGTTTACATCACAAGCGTAGGCAAAATTGGTCAAGAAGATCCTTTCAATCCTACTTCTAGCATTTAATAGTCAAAATCAGTTTCTAAGAATAAGAACATTTATCTCAGAAAAAATTTTTAGGTGGCTCAACCTATTTGCTTCAAATTAAGACTATTTTAATGAAGAAATTATAATTTTATCTTATTTGAAAGTTGCTGGAAGCAAATGTCCTCTCTTTCTTAGGAAACAGTTTCCTCACAGTTCTGGACACTGAATTGTATGTCCCACAGTGAGCAATCTCTTGTCCCAGACAGCCATGCCTTGACTGCTCTCCCACAGTATTCTGTAGGAGAGCTCTGCGAGTTGCCATATACCTTCAGGGCAAGTTATGGGATGGCATATTTGTATTGAGTATACTTCTCCAGTCCCTCAGGCTTGGTTCAGACGTACATGTTCCCTGTATGTGCATGCACAGGGATACTCTGCTCCCTCACGAAAGGAAAGCAGGGGTCTACACTGGGGACAAGGCTTGGCTCCACACCAAGTTGGTAAGGAAGTAGGAGAAGGGCCAGCCAGAGTGCCACCACGTCCTGTCTCTATTCAGTAGCCGTTTTCTTGATCTAGCGCTTGCCCTGTTACTGCAATCCTTTAACTGTTTTCTGGAGCTTAGAGAGAGATGTTTCTTCCAGTTCTTGCTGGTTGATCAAAACCTCTGTATAAGGAAGGAGCCCTAAAACTTCTCACTCCGCTTTTTGAATGGGATCTCTTCTAATATTTTTGTAAGAGTTTGAGAAGGTAAGGGAGCCCAGGGTCCAGACTTCCCCTCCTTAAAAGAAACATCCCAAAGCAGTAGCTGCTGGCATAACCTGGACACTCACTAGTTAAAAAGTAATAAGCCTCCCTGAGGAAAAAAAATGTACAGACGGTACTGTAAACGCTAATCTTCTTAAGGCTGTATACTTCCTTCCTAGTATAATATCACCAGACACCCCATTTGTGGGCTTCATGTAACTCTTGCAGAAACCCTGTTCTCATACCTTATGGAATGTCTTTGTTCTGAGACACCTTGTGTCGCCCCATCTTTTCTCGCTTCTTTGCAGCGCGCTACTTTCATTTCTGACCACCTGCCATTGGAGACTCTTTCCTATATGTAAGTCCCAATGAAGCTCATGTATGACCTAGTACTGTGTGTGTTCTTTGGTCTTGCAGCTGCCCCAACCCATGCCCTTCAGCCAGTTGGGTTGGAACAATTGGCGAGCCACCAGCCAGGAGATGAAGGACCACCAGCAGTGGTGGGCATGAGCTCTGAGAAGGGAGAATCCATGGGGGACATCCCAAGTTGGCCTATTGTCCATGTGAGGAGGGGTGGCTGCCCTCCTGGATGAGTGGGGACCAGATGAGTGGAGACCGCCTAGAGAATATGGGGTTGCCCAGTTGTTTTTCTTTTGTGGGACTCTGCAAGAGTACGGGGATGCCCCTAAAATGCTGATGGGAATAGAGCGCATGCTGCAAGAAGAGAAGATTATGAAGTTTAGTAAAGATAGCAGGCATGCTGCCACAGCAGTCAGATGGCCATTGTTATGGGTGGTATGGTTAGCTACAGCAGATTGTCTAGAGAAAGACAAACAATTACGCTGCTTAGAAGAAGAGTTAAAGCTTGACAGGGATATGTGCCTGGCACAGGCAGAAATGAAATATTCTTTAACTGATCACCTGCGCTAAGTTGATAGGACTAGGGCCCACAGGCTACCTCGAGTCCAGGTCTGGGGGATATTAACCACCCCTGGGTAGGATCCTAAGGCATGGGATCCTACGGACTCCTCCTCAGATGAGGAAAAGGAGGAGGAATGGGAGGTGGAAGAAAATAGTGACTCAGATGCAGAAACTATAGAAGAAGAATCTTTAAATCATGTTAGACTGCCTGTGCAAAGGAAGGCTGAATCACAGACACAACATCCTGCACAAGCAGGAGTGCTAAACAGGGCACTTATCAGTGAAACCATGTTTGTAAGAAAATATTCCAGGAAGCAGATGTGGCTCAAGCAGTTGGGTGCCTGCCTACCACATGGGAGGTCCTGGGTTCAGTTCCCGGTGCCTCCTAAAGAAGATGAGCAAGGCAACAGGGTGGCTTGGTGAGCTGATGCAATGAGATGACACAACAAGGAGCTCAACGAGGATACACAATGAGAGACACAACAAGCAGGGAGTGGAGGTGGCTCAAGTGATTGGGCGCCTCCCTCCCACATGGGAGGTCCCGTGTTCAGTTCCCCGTGCCTCCTAAAATGAAGACAAGTAGACACAGAGAGCACATAGCAAATGGACACAGAGAATAGATAGCGAGTACAAACAATGGTGGGGGGGGGCGGAATAAATAAATAAAATAAATCTTTAAAAGAGAGAAAGAAAGAAAGAAAATATTCCACTAGAGCATTAACTGGATAGGGAAAACATTCTGGCAGCAACTCCACGAACCCCTTGCCACCTGGATGGTCCACCTGTGGGATTGTGGGACTAAAAGAATTAGTTTTATTGCTGGAGAAGCAGAAAAACTTAGCAACATCAATGTTTCAGTTCTGTTTTGATGCTAATTATAATTGGGCCTCGATAGTCACATTGATAAAATTGGTGCTGTTAAAGTTTAATAACCTTTGAACTGAACAACTCTATGAAAGTGAAAGGAAAAAAAAAAAATAGAAAAATACTGGCTGCTTTGTAAGCCTGTAATTCAATCATGGCTTAGCCCTGATAGCAGTCAGCTTCCCCTGCCAACTTGCCTCCAGAAAATTGTTTCAGAAATGTGTCCTTGTAAATGCTTCATTTTATATTTCATTGGAAAACTGATAAATAGTAAACTAAAGATCCCTATGAGCTATCAATGTTCTAATATTGCATGTTACTAGGTATTTGAAATGAAGAGAAGTTATGTTTGCATATAACCAAATTGAATCATTTTTCTGACAAGTTTGTTTAATTTTGTTGGTAATTGTATGTTGTAAGAGGTTTGCTTGGAGACAGTTTCCAAAATCATTTTGGTAACCTAAGTATGTAAAGTATATAGAATGTGTTTTTTTTCTTTTTATTAAGGAAAAAGAAAGTAATTTTGTCCTAAAATAAAATAACTGTTTATTAAAAAAGAGGAAAATGTGGGACAAAAGCTGAATGGATACAGAAAGTGCAGAAGGTTTGCAGAAATGGAATTTTTGTGGTCAAAGTTTAGTAAGATTTGATGGGTCTATCTATAAAATTTTAAAAGCCTTAGTATCAAATAATACACTGATGCAAAACTAAAATTTGGCTCTTTCTCTGTTAAAGTAACAAATTTCTTATATCATTAGTCTGTTTTAGTAGAGTTTTCTCCTGAATGATCAGTATACAAAGCAGAAAGTCTGTTTATCAAAATAGCTTCTTGTATTTTATATTAACATTATCGTGTCCTTGGTGGTTTAAGAAAAACAAGTCTTCTTCCTTTTAAAAGAACATAATGTTCAAATCTGACAACTTTTTTTTTTTAAACAATTTATTGAAGTATGTCATTCATACATGAACATACATAAACAATAAGTGTTCAGTAAACATCGTGAACTTACAAAACAAACAAGCACAACATCATACAGGGCTCCTACACATCACCCCCCCACAAACACCCTGCATTGTTGTGAAGCATTTGCTAACAAATCATGAAAGAGCATCATGAAAGAGCATTGTCAAAGTATTACTACTAACTATAGTCCATATCTTCCTCCCCTATACGTTTTTTTAAAGGGTTTATTTATTTATTCACTTTTATCCATTTCTACCCCCTCCTTCCCATATTTGCTGTTTCTGTATCCATTCACTGCGCGACTCTGTGTGTTTCCTGCCCTCTCTTCTCATCCTTCTCCTCCTGTCTTCACTGGGATTCAATCCTCGGAACCTTGGATGTGGGAGAGAGGTATCCTACTGCCTGTGCCACCTTAGTTTCTGGTTTTTCGGCGCGCCTCGTCTTGGCTCTCCCTGTGTCACTCTCCTGTTATGTTATCATCTTGCTGCGTGGCTCGTGGGCCTGGCAGCGCACCCATGCACGGGGCCTAGTGGCCCACGCGCCTTCTATATTTTTCTTTTTTTAATTTTTACTGGGAGGTCCCGGGGATCAAACCCAGGTCTCTCCATATGGGAGATGGATGCCCAAGCACCTGAGCCACATCCATCCCCCTACTATATCTCTTTTTTTTTTTAAACTTTATTTTGTACATTTAATAATTGAAAATATAAACAATTAAAAACTAAAAAGTAAACACAGATGAATAAATATATACATTTCTCAATTAAATGTAATGGATACATATAATGCATTCATACAGTATTTGTCCTTTTGTGTCTGGCTTGCTTCACTCAACATAATGTCCTCCAGGTTCATCCATGTTGCCATATGCTTTACAACTTCATTTCTTCTTACAGCTGCATAATATTCCATCGTGTGAATAGACCACAGTTTGTTTATCCATTCATCTGTTGATGGACACCTGGGTTGTTTCCAACTTTTGGCAATGGTAAATAATGTGGCTATGAACATCGGTGTGCAGATGTCTGTTCGTGTAAATCTGACAACTTTTAACACTTTGCTTTCTCAAAGTCAAACACTAGAAGGTATCTTTTTATTTCAAACTATTGGAAAAGATTTGTTCTTTCCACCTTGAAAAAAGTGAGGTGCTAAAAATTGTTAAGTTCATTTAATATGTTGTAAGTTAAATAGAAAGTGTTTAGAAAGTGTTATAAAATTAAAAGGGATTTTCTAATCTTCTGTTAATCAAAGTTGTATGGGTAAAATCTTCATATAAATACTTAGATTGTATAAAATTCCTAGAGATTTAATAATGTTTTCTGCATAATATTAGATAACAGCATAATATTGTTAATCACAATTTTAATTATCTTAGAGGTTATGTGTCACAGGAACAACCTCTCTGCCTGAAAATCAAGAAGCAGATGCTTTGATTCATATTTATCTGATTTGTCCTATGTCCTCTGAAGAAGCAGCCCTATAGCTGCATAAAAAGAGTAGTGGGGTGTGGTGGGGTGGGGGGAGAGGGCTGCTGCCAGGTGGTACAAGACTATAGATTACCAAGAGTTAAATAAAGTAACACCACCACTGTATGCAGCAGGCCCAAACATTGCTGGTTTATTGCAAGAAATTAGTACCCAGTTATGCCACTATCAACTTTGTTTTAGATTTTGCTAATGTTTTCTTTAGTATCTCCTTAGACAAGTCAAGCCAGCCTGCATTTGCCTGCATGTGGGAAGGCCAACAATGGACTTTTACAGGGTTTCCCCAAGGCCATATGCATAGCCTAACCATCTGTCACAGCCTCATGGCAAAGGATCTGTCCATGTGGAAGAAACCTGTGGCTGTAACCCTATTTCATTTTATTGATGATATTATGTTAATTAGTAATTCTCTTTAAGAATTAAAAGAAGCAGCAGAAACAATAATATCTCATCTTGAAAGCTGGGGATGGCCAATCAGTCAGGACAAGCTATAAGGCCCTGGCTTTTCTGTCAAATTCTTGGGTGTTATTTGGTTGGGTAAGACAAGAACTGTATCCTCTACTGTAATCAATACAGTAGAATGTTTTCCCACATCACAAACTCCAAAACAATCGATGGCCTTTCTGGGGTTGTTGGGGAAGTGGAGACCATTCATCCTTCATTTAGCTCAAATATTAAAACCATTTTATACGTTAATCAGGAAAGATCATGCATGGGAATGGGAGGACCCCCAGCAGGCTGGTGGAAAGAAGCAAAGAGGGCAATAGCACAGGCTCAAGTACTAAGGGGAGTGGACCTTGATTTACCATGTGAATTGAATGGGGCCAGTACCAATATTAGCTTTGGGTGGGGTTTGTGGCAAAGGCAACATTCTAAACCAGTACCCCTTGGGTTTTGGTCACAATTGCGAAAAGGGGTGGAATTATGATATAGCCCCTTTAAAAAGCAACTATGTGCATACCACACTTTGTTGCAAATGGAGGGCTTAACCCAAAAGTGTCTAGTCACTCTGAAGACTGTTATCCCAATCCAGGGATGGATTTTGGATCCTGGGAACAAGCCATGCTCTGGTAGTGTGCAATTAAGTACCATATCAAAGTGGAAAGTTTACCTATTACAGTGCATTGTCTTCAATTCTAGCCCATTAAGTACCAAAATGCATGAAATCCTAGACCCAGTGTCTTACATGGAAGATTCTTTGGCCCAAGTTACAACCCCCAAGATGGCCATTGAAGTGCTCACTAAAGAAGGCATAGGAATGGTCCCAGAGAATGAATGGTACATGGACAGTTCAGCTAGTGTACAGCCTCCCATGTGGACAGCTGTAGCAGTGCAGCCCAGCACTGACACTATTTGGTGGGAAACAGGCAGCATGCAAAGCAGTCAGTGGGCTGAGTTAAGAGCCGTGTGGATGGTTATAGCTCACAAGTCCAGAGGTGCATTAACAGTCTGTATTGATAGTTGGGCAGTATATGGATGGCAACTCTAAAACAGGAAAAATGGACTGTTGTGGGCCGCCCTCTATGGGGAAGATAGAATGTCTATGGAAGGACATATGGGAGCCTGCCAGCGGCATCAGGTAACTGTCTATCATGTCCTTGCCCACACCTCAAACACCCCTTTCATGAATGTTGAGGCAGGTGCCCTAACAAAGACCTGGAGCCATGCTGCTGAGAAGCAGCACAGTGGCTTCACAGGAAAAGCAGACATCGTGGCTCCCAGACCCTGTGGCGCCTAGCCCATCAGTTCCACCTACCTCTCACTCTCCAACAGATTGTGGACATCACCCATGAGTGTAATTCACGCTTGCGCTGATGACTGCAGCAATTACCTCACCAAATGAGACATATTGGCCAAGCACAAACTCCAGTAGCACAATGACAAGTAGATTTAATTGGTCCCCTCCCACTCTCACAAATGGCAAGGTATGCTTTCACTGCTGCAGACACTGCCATGGGACTCTTGTTGGCCTTCCCAGTAGAAAAAGCCAACCACCAGGCTACTATTAGCTGCCTAGAAAAAGTAAGTGCTTTATACGGGGTACAAGACCAAACTGACAGTGACCGAGGGACTCCATTTACTGGTCACCTCAGGCATTCTTGGGCTATGGACCAGGATATTGCTTGGATTTTCCATCTACCTTATAACCCCACTGGTGTAGGTCTAATAGAAAGGACGAATGGCCATTTAAAGAACAAATAAAAGGCGACAATGGATCTTTACAACAATGGACTAAGAGGCTGTATCCAGCCTTGACTCATTTAAATTCAACACCGTAGGCTGAGGCCCCTGTTCCATTCGAAATGCTAACAGCAGAACTGTTGCAGGCATTGAAAATACAAGTTAAAGGGCCAGCAGGCCTACAGCCCCAAAGGGGAAGTAATAATAATCGATTGTTGCTTATGCCTCAAACTATACAAACTGGAGAAAATTAGGTCCTTTGGCCATGGAACTGGCCTATGCAGCCTTGCTGGTTGGGAATCTTAAACCCATGGGAAATAGGAGGCACCCGAACCATTGTTATAAGACCACAGTTTATACAAAAAATGCCAATAAAAATCTTTATCAATATTCTGGGGTCTCCTATTCTTGCTGGATCTCTATATGTATCTATAAGGACCCTCTTTATGCCTAAACTCGTTTTTTATGTAACTGAAGAAAACTCAAAGAATTTAGAAGGGGAGAATGTATGGTATTGGAAGCCTCCTCATAAAACCCCTCTACTTGGTACTTTGTTATCTCTTAATGGAAATGTAGCTTGTATATTGTTAGACGAGCACGATATGCCGCTTATTGTTCCCCATAAACATCTTTCTTTTTTTGTGTAGTGCCCCAGCCAATACCTTCTTGCAGTGGGCTTCAGCTGTAATCCATGCCCACAATCGGACCCAATGTTGGGTTTGTACCGAAATGCCATCCTTGGGTGCTACTGGCCTGCCTTGGACTGTTACTTCTGCAAACTGGACAGAGTGTAACACCTTGATGGCATGGTATAATACAACGCATCAACAAGTTTGGAACAAGACCTTTTCCTTTAAGACTGATATCCAGCTACTGCCTTACCATAAAACTCATATATATTTTTTGCCTTGTAGAGGAGCAGGTGAATAAGTCTAAACCTTTATTAGGATATAATGGTTTAGAATGGCTTTAAATATTCTTACTGTGGCACAAGGTGGGATCTGTGCCCTCATTAATGTTCAATGTTGTGTCTATATTCCTGATCACTCCCATAATATTTCATAAGCTTTAAATCATATGCAAGAACACATATAGCACATTGAAAATTAGCTACTGACCCCCTATCTGACTGGTTTATTTCCCTTTCCTGGCCCTGATGACATGTCTTCATAGGTCTATTAGCTTTTAGGGAAAGACCCTTGTTATTCTCTTGTCTGATACACTGTTGCTGTGGAATGTGGATGCAACGGTGTATCCTATTGTCAAAACCGGATGCTATATGGAGGTGAATTGTGGGAACCCAGGGCCTGGACTTCCCCTCCTTAAAAAAAAACATCCCAAAGCAGTAGCTGCCAACCTGGACACTCACTAGTTAAAAAGTTACAAGCTCCCTGGCGTCAAAAAAATGTAGAGATGGTACTGCAAACTCTAATTCCCAAGGCTGTATACTCCCTTCCTGATATCACATCACCAGACACCCCATTTGTGTGCTTCATGAACTCTTGCAGAAACTGTTCTCATAACCTGTGGAATGTCTTTGTCCTGAGATCCCTTATATTGCCCCATCTTTTCTTGCTTCTTTGCGGGAGCTACTTTCATTCTCCAACCGGCTCCCATCGGAGACTCTCTCCTGTATGTAAGTCCCCCAAAAAGCTCATGTCTGACCCAGCACCATGTGCGTTCTTTGGTCTTGCAGCCACCCCGACCTGTGTCCTTCAGGAGTTGGGTTGGAACAGAAGGATTTGGTTTATTCTTCTTTGAATAATTGGTCACATTCACCAGTGAAGTCATTTGTTCTTGGACTCTTTTTGGTAGGAAGTTTTCTGTTGTTGTTTTTAAGATTTATTTATTTATTTATTCCTCCCTCCCCATTGTTTTGGCCTCACTGTCTGCTCTCTGTGTGTTCTTCTGTGTCTGCTTGTCTTCTCTTTAGGTGGCACCAGGAACTGATCCTGGGACCTTCTGGAGTGGAGAGAGGCACTCAGTCTCTTGCACCACCTAAGCTCCCTGATTTGCTGCGTCTCTCATTGTCTCTGTTTTGTGTCTCCTTTTGTTGCGTCATCTTGCTGTGCCAGCACTCTGCGTGGGCCAGCGCTCAACACGGGCCAGCACTCCAGCGGGCAAACACTCCAGTGGGCCAACACTCCATGTGGGCCAGCTCGCCACGTGGGCCAGCTTACTTTTCACCAGGAGGCCCCAGGAATTGAACTCTGGACCTCCTATATGGTAGACGGGGCCCAATCGCTTGAGCCACATCTGCTTCCCAGGAAGTTTTTGATTAATGATTTAGTCTCTTGTTATTGTTCTTTTGAGATCTTCTGACTTCCATAGTCAGTTTATGTAATTTGTATATTTCTAGGAATTTAATCATTTCCTCTAGGTTATCCAATTTGTTGGTGTACAATTGTTATAGTATCCTCCTAAAACCTTTTTTATAGCTGTAAGATGGTAGTAATGTAAAAATTCATTTCTGATTTCTTTAAGTTGCATCCTTTTTCTTTTCTTTCAGTCTAGCCAAAATTTTATCAGTGAACCAACTTTAAGTTATATTGATTTTTTCCCATTGTTTTTCTATTGCCTATTTCATTTATCTCCACTCTAGCCTTTATTATTTCCTTCCTTCTTCTCATTTCTACCTAATTTGCTCTTTGTTTTCTAGTTCCTCAAAGTGTGAGGTTAGGTTACTAATTTGAGATCTTTCTTCTTTTTAAATTTACTTATTTATAGTTATAAATTTCTCTCTGACCACTACCTTTGCATTCCCTAAGTTTTGGTATGTTGTATTTTCATTTTCATTTGTCTCAATATATTTCCTAATATACTTTGAACTTCTTCTCTGACCCACTGGTTTTTAAGAGTGTATTGTTTAATTTTCATATATTTGAGAATTTTTCAGTTCTCCCTTGGTTATTGATTTCTAGCTTCATTCAAATGTGTTTGGAGAAGATACTCTATATGATTTCAATCTTTTAAAATTTATTGAAACTTGTTTTGTAACTGTAGCAGTTTTATATTGTTTATGAATTCTAAAAATAGACATTGGATTATGTTCGTAAACTGGTATGTTCCCCTGGGTGTGTTCCCCTTTAATTGCATTAAATTCAGAGGTTTCACTTTTACTTGATTAAATTATGATTAAGGCTTTGATTTGGCCACATCAGTAGGGCATTGAGTCCCCACTCCCTTGGTGGGCAGGGACTCACAGAGAAAAATGACAGGGCAGAGGAGCAAGTAAACACACAGGAGAAGAACACAGAGGAATAGAAATGGCTCCATAGACATGGTAGAGGCCCTGGGAAGAGAGAGAGCCTGATAGTCTACAGCTGACCTTGTGGAAAGACCAGAGCCCAGAGAGGAATGAGCCCTGGGAGAGACAAGACTTATCCCAGCCTACAGCTGATATTGGAAGAAGCTGGGAGCACAGAGCCTTAAGAGTAAGAAGAAGGCCGAACCCTTGTAGATATCAGCAACCATCTTACTCCAACACGTGGCAACAGACTTTGGTGAGGGAAGTAACTTAGACTTTATATGGCCTTGTGACTGTAAGTTTCTACCCCTAAATAAATACCCTTTATAAATGCCAACAGATTTCTGGTACTGTGGATCAGCACCCTTTTGACTGAATAATACAGTAACCTCATATATGGTCCATAGTAGAGAAGAATCTGTGTATAATTGAGAGGAATGTGTATTCTGTTGTTGTTGGGTGAAGTGTTCTATATATGTCTTTTAGGCCTATTTGCTTTACAGTATTTTTCAAGTTCTCTGTTTCCATATTTATCTTCTGTTTAGATGTTTTATCCATTATTGAAAGTGGTGTATCGGAGTCTTTTACTTTTATTGTAGAACCATCTATTTTTCCCTTTAATATTTGCTTCATATATTTTGGGGCTCTAATGTTGGGTGCATATATATTTATAATTGTTACATTTTCTGGATGAATTGGCCTCTTTTTCAATATATAGAGTCTTTGTCCCTTAAAGCAGTTTTTGATTTAAATTCAATTTTTTATTACATAAGTTGTGGGTTAACAGAAAATCCATGCATAAAAGCCTAAAATACAGAGTTCCTATATACCACCTTATTTAATAACACTGTGCATTGGTGTGGTTTATGACTTAAATTCTATTTTGTCAGTCATTAGTATGGCCACCCCCACTCTCTTTTGGTTACTATTTCAAGAAATACTTTTTTCTATCCTTGTTCTTCTTTTTCTTTCAAATTACTTGTGTCTTAAATTTTAGGACAGTCTCTTGTAAACAGCATATAGTTGATCATGCATTTTTAAAAAAATCCAATCTGCCAATTTCTCAGGCATTGATATTTTTAAAAAATCTGCCCAAATGACTCTAAAATGCATAAAGAGAGCACTTCTCCAAACTTCAAAATAAAACAAACTAGGTCACCCAAAAAGGGTATGACTCCATAGAAGGCATAAACACAAGATACCTTGTGTCTAGTGTGGTGTTTATCTTTTGTTAATGAGCTTCCTGTGAGCCTTTTTTCGTTTCTGTTAACCTTCAAATTTGCACATTGGCAAGTTGATTGACAGCACTTCACTTGGTTTTGCTTCCTTGTTTGTTGACACGGTACACAGAACATGGTGAAAGTCAACCACAACTAAATCTGCAGTGGTTTTCCACATCGGTGAGGTTTTTCTTAGAACTCTAAAAGAGGATAAAAAAAGAAAATCTAAATGAAAGAATCTAATAGACTCTCAAAGTTAGTTTAAGATTACAATTTTGGTTTCTTCTTTGTTAAGAAATAAAAGAAGGCTACTGTGAACAAAGGAGGGAGGACTTTAATATTTTTAAAGAAATTTTTGTTTAAGGATTAAGAAATAGGGAAGTGGCTGTGGCTCAAGAAATTGAAGTCCTGTTTACCATATGGAGGACCTGAGTTCCATCCCCAGGACCTCCTGGTAAAAAAAGAAAAAAGCTGTCCCAGATCAGCGTGGTGAGGTGCAGGCCCCCGTGGAGAAGTGACACACCAAAAAGACGATCACGCAACCAGATGGGGGAAAAGAAGGGATTAAGATATAGAACCTTCATTCTTCACTTGTTTCATATTGTACTTCTGGATTCTTCGTAATGGAATATAAGGCTCTTCAAAAAGGGCTGGAAAGTAATTATGATAAATACATTTAACCTTCAATTAATAAAAACACTCTTGAGTAATTCTGAGTCTCAGTTAGGATTGAAGTAATAAAGGAACAGAAAATAATAATCAAAATATATTTTGTATTCCCTTTTCTAAGGTGACCAGATGTTCCAGATTAGTTTTGACAGTCCTATGTTTTTTACCAACCTACCCTATGCAAAGAGTGTCCTTAAACTGTAGATGAATTACAAATAAATACCAATCACCTTGTGATTTTCCTATCTAGCTTTATCACACTTTAATTTAGCCATAAAATAATCTGAAGTGTTTCACAAGGACAGGAAATATCTCTTATACCTTTTTAGCAGTAGTCTCTGTCCACAGGTTGGTAATGTAGATGATGATGAAAGAACCAATGTTGGTTTCTTTTATTTTTCTCTGTTCTTCTCTCCACTTATCAAGTTCCTCCTCCATCTCTTAGCCTACATTGACTTGGTAGAAATATGCACAATTTAATTGTTCTAGGTGCTTGGGTTATGAAACAAACAGACCAAAAACTTAAACAAATTAAAACAAAATAGAAGAAACTAGGCCCCTGTGGAACTAGAAGGAATGCACTGAAGTATGGGATTATCTGTAAAGTGTAGTAATTCAGCTGAAGCAGGAATTTACATAGTGGTTCACATAGGTGACTAGAAAGGTGAAGTCTAAGTGATTTTCCTCCTATCCAAATCTCAGCAGAGACTGGAAGATCTTCCTTCCTCTGCTTTTTCAGAGGGAGTTTCCAGCCAATTCATGGACATTTGACTCTTAGATATAGGTTGCATACAGCTTTTTTTTTTAACCCCCCCTCCCCCATTAGATGGCTCCCTCATCTGTTTGCTCTTTGTTTGCACTCATTGTCTGCTTTTTTTTTTCTTTAGGAGGCACTGGGATCCTAACCCTGGACCTCCCATGTGGGAGGCCTGTGCTTAACTGCTTAAGCCACGTCCATTCCCTGCTGGTTTTTTTTTGCTAATTGTTTTGCTTGTTGTGTGCTCGTTGTTTGCTCATTGTTTTTGCTCGTTGTCTGCTGGCTGTTTGTTTGTCTCCTTTAAGAGGCATTGGGAACTGGAGTCTGGACCTCCCATGTGGGAGGCCAAGGATCAACGGCTTGAGCCACATCCACTCCGGCATACAATGTTCATCAAATTCTTAAAGGTGTTAGTGATCTAATAAAAAAAAAAAAAATCTGGACAAATTTTTCCCCATGATTCTAGATATATATTTATATATCTACATCTATATAGCTATAAAATGTTTTTATACATACTTCATGCTTGTAGCAGTTTTTTGACTGAAGTAGGAAAGGCACTTTAATTAGGCCTTTTTACAGAAAGTGCCTGTAAAAATGTGTACACACATTTTTTTTTGTGTAGAATTTGTTATTAGCTTGTGCCTCTATTTTTTTCTACAATCTGGTCATCAAACAACAACCCAAACCAAAAGTGAATCTTAATGAAAAGTTATTGGGATGGGCCAGAGTACCAAGCTTGGACTAGAACACATTTTTTTTTTTAAAGTCCAGTGGCATGTTCATATTCTGCTACATCTTACCAAGACTAGAAAGGCATTGGGCATTACAGGCTTGCTAGGAAAATAGGATAGTTTTGTCCTTAATTGTTTAGTACATTATTAGCATGGGAGAGAAATAAGGATCTGAATTGTTGAGAAAGTCTACTTACAAAACCTGGGTGTGAGATGTATTTTCTATTATCTAACAAACATCTGAGCCCTTACTTCGTGTCCGACTCTGCTAGGTGTAAAGACTGCAAGAGTGGTTAATGACATTCCCTGCTTTCCGACTAGTTTTGACCTTTCCTAGGCCCTGTGAACTGAACTCTGAAGAAATTATTAGGATTTACAAAGGTAGCTGCTCAGAGGGGAGACGGTTCAGATAATCAGATCAAAGAAGGGAAAAAAATGCATGCAAACTACGGACTTTTGAGTTTGGAGAAACCACCAAAATTTATTAGTTTGATATGCAAAATGCTCTGTTTTTTTGCTTCTTATTAGTTATGCTATTCACCAATAACGTATTTGAAATTGCGGACAAAAATGATTTTCTTTTAGCTGTAATTAATACCTATTTCCTCTTCTCTTCTGAAAATCTGAGAGTTAGAACAGAAAGTTCTGTTTTCAGCCGGAAAGAAGAAAGAAGGGCGTGCGAGGACAGCAAACATACATTAGCAATTCTCTCACGCGCACGCGTTGTGGCTGCCGAGCTCCTACCCCGGCCCAATCTCTCCGGGAAAAGAGCCACGACGTGCCTCCGTCGGACGCGCTGACGTTCGCAGAGTGTGCGTCGCCGGCCGGCGTCTGTTGCAGTTGCCGGATGGTGCGTCGTGGTACGTCGTGGCCACGGCAGAGGGCGGAGCTTTTGGCAAGGCCGAGGCGGGCTCGCGCACCTGCGATGGAAGAATAACTTTAGCTCTAGTTAGGTACCTGTAAGCGTGGCTATCAAGGCAGTTTTCCCGTTAAGTTTGTGGAAAGCACCTTCCCTTTGGTTATACAAGCTCAGGTTTAGGTTGGCGACTCTGTCATGCCCAACTCGCGACCCAGGCCCCGCAGGGGCGCCCCGGGTGGCGCCGGGGCGGCCGGCCGGGACGAGCTAGTGTCGCGGTCCTTGCAGAGCGCAGAACACTGCCTGAGCGCCCAGGACTTCGGCACCGCCTATGCCCACTACCTCCTCGTGCTTAGCCTGGCGCCGGAGTTGAAAGACTACGTGAAGGTGAGTGCGCTTCTTTTTCTCGCTAGCGAGCGGATCCTCTGTTCTCATAAAGATTTGGGGAGTGAAGAAGCATAGGGTGCGTCGCTGGTGTTTGCTATTTTTGCGGTTCATCCTTGACGTCTTTTATTCACACTCACAACCAGCCCATTAAAAATACTGCCGGCTCCACCTTCTAAATATATCCTGAATCTTACCACTTCTCATCACCTCCTCCTTTGCTACCCAGGCTCAGTAATTTTTTACCCGACTTTCGCAGTAGCCTCTTAACTGGGCTTCCTGCACTATCTCAACACAGCGAGCGTGCGATTTTTATTAAAAAAAAAAATAATAATGTCACTTGTATTTCAAAACCTCTATCTCACTTACAAATCCCAAGTCCTTCGTATGGCCAGTGAGGCATCAGGTATTATTCTCTCTCCCCATAAATCCGATTCAAGCATACCCCCTGCCTCTGAGCCTTTGCGCTTGTGCCTACTATATGTGGAAGGAATGTTTTGGGTTTCTGTAGTTGAATATCAGGTTTGCAGTTTCGATGATTCATTCTATAAGCTTCAATTATTAGATATATGACAGTTTTTTTTGTTGAAATGCTGTACTGTTTTTCCGAAAAGTTTTAGAATCTAAACTTAAAAGTGATTTAACTTAATTTTGTATTCAGTTTTCAGCCTCAAGGTACTTTGCATTAACACAGGATTTCCTCAACCTCAACACTATTGCCATTTTGGGACGAATAATCCCTTGTGGGGGCTCTCCTGTGCATTGTGGGGTGTTTAGGAGCTCTAACCTTTATGCATTAGCTGTCAACAGCAGTCTCTGCTATCTCCCCCATCCCCCCACCCCCGTAGTGATGTCAATCAAAAATGTGTCTAGACATTCCTCATGTGGGAGGGGATAGGGGATGGCTGGTAGAGAACCACTGCTTTAACAGTACAGGAAAAATGAATAACGAGGGCAAAGGAAAGTGGGCCCCTCATTTGCAGTTAGGTATTTATTCCTTCAAATTTCATTTATACAGATTTCTGCAGAACATTCTTTAGGGGTATTTGGTGGTGCAGATTTTGAGGAAAGACAGTTAAATCTCTGGTTCATTGTTTCATTTATGGGTTGTCTATTGTCAGACCTTAGTTTATTTTAAGGTCAGATTTTTAGATTTTTAAAGTTGAGTCATATGGCAAAGTTGACTCAAATGGTTGTATTTTGGTGAGACATTTTTGGTTCAAATAAATTTGGTGTAAATTTTAGGACCAGTAGGCGTACTTGAGGAGAAGGTGATATACTGGGATACAGTTTGCTTGTTTAGATAGGCAGCAGTAGAATAATGGATCAACCCAAGTGCAGTTTCCTCAGTTCTGTGTTCCTTAGTTTCCTCTTCTGTAAAACAGGGCTAATAATACCTCTTGAGGTTTTTAGTGTGGATTAGAAATATATGTAAAGTTCCTCTATATTCCATTGCATGGGACAATTGCAAAAGTGCTGTCTCTCTAGTCTCATTTTCTGCTACTCCCTCTATCCCTTCCTGCATACCCAAACGCCAGCCAAACCAAGCTATTTCCCTGTACATCTCCTGATCCAATTTATATGATCTGTGCTTTTTTCTTTCACACCCCAGAATCTCCTTATCCTTGTCTCTCTGGTGAACTCCATTAAGATTCAGTTTCAGAAATCACCTCTTCTGTATATAAAATATGTGAAGATGATTTAAAATGTGTTCATGATAGAGCCGGGGTGATTGAAGTTTGCCCTCTTTCCACTGTGTTGCATGTGGAGAATGGCTGGAGGGACGTGAGATTGGAAGTAGGGTGAGAGTGAGAGGGTTATTTTTGTAGCCCAGCGATAGGTTATGAGGGCCAGATCAGGCTGAAACAGTGGGAATGCAGAGGATGTGAAATATATAAAGAATTGGGGGTTTAAGACTGTATATGGAGTTATGGTAGCATTATAAGGTAAGTCTGGGTTTGAGATTGAGGTGGTTGGTACCTTAACCTTGTATCTTGTGTGAGAGGAATATGATGGGTTCACTTAAAACATTTTAAACTTTTTCAAAATTGTGTGTTAAATTCCTCCCTAGAAGGCCTCTGTGAAGATAGGAACAGGATTTATGTTGTCTATCACTGTGTTTTAGCATCAGCTCTCTGCACTCTGGTTCTTCAAGAAAATATTTGAATTGAGCTTAGTTTGAGGTGGTTGAGGGGACAGTCCCTGTTTGGGAAGGTATATCTGCAAATCTAATGTTCAGAAGAGAGGGTCTTGATTGGAGATATAGATACAGTATATATAAACACATAGGTGATAGTTAATGCATTGGATATGGTTGAGGAAAGAGAATAGGGTTTAGGACAAACTTCTAAAACATAGCCCATTAAAAAAAAAAAGGTAGGTGGAAAACCAGGAGAGTCACATATGGCAGTTAAGAATGGAGAGAGTTTAGAGAAGGGTTGTCAAACTGTCTCATTGTGCATATTACTGCCAGTAGGTAGAAAAACTCATACATTTGTTTATTCAACAAACAGTGCCTACTAAAACCAAGTAAATATAAGACAGTTGTTCAATAATAAAGTTCCATTCTCTGTGGAATCTTACACCAGCTTTGTATATTGTTTGATCCTTTAGTTATTGACGAATTTTCTTTTCTTTTGTAAAGGAAACTTTTCAGTATACACTCTTCAGATGGGCTGAAGAGCTTGATGCACTTAATCGGATACGAGACTTACTTGGTTGCTATGAGCAGGCCTTGGAACTGTTTCCTGATGATGAAGTAATTTGCAATAGTATGGGAGAACATCTCTTCAGGTTTGTAGTGACTTCAGTATTACTTGTTAAGAATTATTCTGGGGAAGCGGCTGTGGCTCAATCAGTAGGGCTCCCGTTTACCATATGGGAGGCCCTGGGTTCGGTTTCCGGGGCCTCCTGGTGAAGGCAAGCCCACCCGCACGGCGTGGTTAGCTGACCCAGCGAGCACAAGCAGCAAGGGGGGGATAAATGAATAAATAAATAAAATCTTTAAAAAAAAAAGAAAAAAAAAAAGAATTATTCTGTATCAGTCTGGATCAGGAATAAATCATATAGTAATTTGAACAGGGAGGTTTAATATAAGAAATTATTAACAGGGCATCAGAGTATGAAGGATTATCTAGTAAGAATTAAGAGAGAACTCAAAAAATATTGGAATAGTAGATATAATATGTAATACCATAGCAACTTTAATATTATATAATATATTCTATAATAGCAACTACTGCTAGGACTGAGATAGAGCTTGCAAGGAAGAATTGTTCACCACCCTCCTCCCCGCACACTGAGCTGAGATCCAGACCTTGGTGGCGACAGCACAGTTATGGTTCACAGAATGGCAGAGAAGTGGCTGTGGTATCTGCTGGAGATCTTATTGGAAATCTGGTCTTTGGAACTTAATGGAAATTTGTCCTCTGGGGTACCAGGGAAAACTTTAGAGGGAGCTGTCTCACTGGAGGCACTCCATTACAAAATCAGTGCTGGGGGAAGATGCTGACTGTTGGGTGCTACAATCCACCATACGCTGTGGAGCTGGTCACGTAGGTATCTTCTGCCTAGCATGTACCAAAATTCCAGACTCCGATAAGTAAGTTCTAGAGTGTTCATCATAAGCCACATTGTTTGTACAAACAGTTTAAGTGGAGTGAGCTACTCTTACCAGTTAGGGTGTAGAAACCCTCCTGAAATCCAAGTTCCCAGATGCTAGCCAAGGACCAACCCTTGTAAGTAGGCCTTTCAAAGGAGTAGCCAGACCTGCCATGTTAATTTTTTTCTGCATACTGGCAAATGTGCATAAAGTAATTCGAAAAAATTCAAGAAATAGAATGAAAAGTTAACATTGCTTCTGAATTCCAAAGCTTCAGAGTAATGGAGTAGGAGCATAGTTCAGTCAAGTTGGAATGTAACAGTTGCTCAGATTGCTAGAAATTTAGTTATATTAATGAATTTCCTTTTACATGTTCCTTTTAGTTACTTTTGTGCCTGCTTACCTCTCCCCCCACCCTCTAAATCATAACCAGCTAAAATAAACTAGGAGTTATTAACAATGCACTGAAAATTTTTTGTAAGGACCACAGTATTTCTCTTTTTAAATGTGTCTTGATTCCATTAGCTGTTGATAATCACCTTCTTATTCTTGTCTCTGGTGCCCATGGACCCCTTACTTGGCTCAGTGGACTATGATATGCAAGTCCAGAGCTCTGGGGAGGGAGGATATGTAATCTGCCAGTTTGAGAAGGCAAATTAATTGAACAACCAACTCAGTGTTTATTATGCATTTTTCAATATAGAAAAGTATTGTTTTGAAAAAACTTTTTAGTCAGTCTTAGTATTGTGCTGTAACTACTGTGCTATTTATTTATTTATTTTTTCATTTTAAAAACAATTGAAGTATATCATTCATGCATGAACATATATAAACAAGTGTTTAGTAAACATTGTGAACTTATAAAACAAACATGCATAACATCATACAAGGTTCCCAAAGATCACCCCACCACAAATAGTTTGCACTGTTGTGAAACATTTGTTAACAAATTATGAAAGAGCATCATCAAAGTATTACTGCTAACTATAGTCTGTATCTTACTCCCCTATACTTTTAAAAAAAAAAAGATTTATTTACTTTTATTCATTTTTACTCTCCCCTCCCGTTTTTGCTGTTTTTGTGTCCATTCACCGTGCAACTCTCTGTGTCTGTTTCCTGCCCTCTCTTCTCATCCTTCTCCTCCTGTCTTCACTGGGATTTGATCCTCAGAACCTCCGATGTAGAAGAGAGGCATCCTATTGCCTGTGCCACCCTAGTTCCTGGTTTTTTGGCTCGCCTCGTCTTGGTTCTCCCTTGTGTCGCTCTCCTGTTATGTCATCATCTTGCTGCGTGGCTCTGCAGGGCCTGACGGCGCACCCATGTGTGGGACCTTGGGGGCTCACCCGCTCGTGGGGCCTTGTGGTGCACCCGCGCATGGGGCCTGACGACGGAGCACCTGTGCGCGGGACCTCAGGGACTAGCTTGCAGGACCTGGGGGGCTTACCCACTTGTGGGCCTGACAGTGCACCTGTGCACGGGGCCTGGCAGCCCACGCGCCTTCATATTTTTCTTTTTTTAAAATTTTTACCAGGAGGTCCCGGAGAGCAAACCCAGGTCCCTCCATATGGGAGACAGATGCCCAACCATTTGAGCCACATCCATCCCCCTGCTATATCTCTTAAGGTTGACCAAAGATACCTAGAGTTATAGTCATTTCCCATACAGGATGGTCATATAATAAATCAGGCTTAGTTTATCACCAGCATTCTAAAAACCAGACCTAGAGAGAAAAACTAGGTCTGGGGACACATGCATGGTTTCTAATATAGCGAATGTTTAGCTTACCCTGATTATCACAAAATCAGGACAGCAAGAGTATTCGCATGTGCTATTTAACAGCCTTATAATAGAGTTGTAGAGTATGATGATAATTAGGGAAATAGGCTGATTGTCAACTGAAGCCTGTTTATTCATACTAACAGTTGATCTGAGACACTGCATTCATCTCTACAAATTAGTAACCTCTTGCTGTTTCAATAAGATTTGGTTAAAAAGGATTTTTTAGTAACCTCTCAAATTAGTTAAAAATCTACATTTTAATTTCAGAGTTTTCTTCTGTTCTTCAGTTTTTGTAAGGAGAGTTACTCTGCAGGATTCAATTAGATTTCCAGATTTTACACATATAATGATCTAGGGCTCTATATACTTTTGGCAGAATATAACTATTGGAGACTTATTGTTATGGATCATTATATTAGTTGCCTAGGGCTGTAACAAATTATCTAAAACTTGATGGTTAAAAGCAAGAGAAATTTATTGCCTCACAGTTCTAGAGGCTAGAAGTATGAAATCAAGGTATTGTCAGGGCCATGCTGCCTTTGACATCTCTAGGAAAGAATCTTTCCCATGGCTCTCTTCTACTTCTGGCAGTGGCCAGCAGTCCTTGGCATCCCTTGGTTTGTGGAAGCAAAACTTCACCTCTGCATCTGTCTTCACATGTCTATCTTCTCTCTTGTCTACCTGTGTTTCTTCTCCCCTTTATATAAGGATACCAGTCATATTAGATTAAGGGCCTAACCTACTCTGGTGTGACCTCATTTTAACTTAAGTAATTCCATCTGTATTGACCCTGTTTCCAAATAAGGTCATGTTCACGAGACTGGGAGTTAGGACTTGAACATATCTTTTTTCAACTCAACACAGACATCATTTTGAGCAGTTAATGAACATTGAGACAAGTAAAAATTCTGGGTATTAATTTGCCTTGAAAAGACATAAATATGCAACGTTCCTAATTCAGACATTGGCAATTTGGAATTTGTAATAATGTGAATGTGGCTTTTCCTATATGGTTTACCTTTATTCTCTAGGGCAGTAGTTTTTAGTCTTGTTCTACCCTAATTTCCTCATCCAAAACCATGGATCATTTATGCCCCACCAAAAGAATCAGTATTCCAGGAGAAAAAGATTTCCAAAGGAAATGATAGCTTCCATTCCTGATGTTTATTTGTGAAATAAAATTCTTGCCTAGGGCATCTCAACTTCCCAACCTTTTGTTTTTCCAATAGGATCAGATTTAAATTAAATAAAACAAAACATTTAAAAATTACTAATCAGGAAGATAATGTTTTTTCCTAGCTAAAAAAAAAAAGACATTCTTATAGTTCATTAATATTATTATTGACAAATATGTTGAGTCCTTCTGTGTTAGGTAAATTTTAATTAAGTGGATTATATATTTTAAGATTATCATTACAGTTTAAGAAAACTGCATAATGTATTATTTTAAGTATCAAACCTAAGAGAAGCACAAATCCAGGACATTACTAAAAACAGGTTTGGTATTAGTTTAATAGATTGGTCAATTTTATTAATACCCATTGCTAAGTTAGTCTCTCAACAAATAATGACTATAAATTATTTTTTTTCTCATTGTCTGTTTTTGTTTTCTTTAGAAGGCACGGGAACTGAACCTGGGACTTCCTTGTGGGAGGCGGGCACTCAACTGCTTGAGCCACATCTGCTCCCTTGATGTATTTTTTACTGTACTGTTGCTATGGCAGTTGCAATAAAAGGAATGACAGCTCTACCTTCAAGGAACTTAAAACTCTAGTTGAAAAAGATGACTAATATATATAACAAAAGCCCTCCTAACTGACCTATCAGGACTGGTAGTCAAATGATTAATCACTAGTCGTTAGTTGATTAATTATAAGAGCCAATAAAAGTAAACCTTAAACATTTATATTTTAATCTAAAACATAATTATGATTATTTGATGTAAGGCTGTTCATTGCCTTTTTTTTTTTTTTTTTTTTTTTTGAGGTACTGGGGGCTGGGGATCGAACCTAGGACCTCATATGTGGGAAGCCAACTCTTAACCACTTGAGCCACATGTGCTTGTTCATTGCCTTTTATTAGAGTAGTCCCCTGTTTGGAGTTTCACAATGTCTTTTTTGCTTAAACCATATTTAAAATGCCTATGGCTTGTTCAGTTTCTTGTAAAGTAGACCCTGTGTTTAAAGGTGCTTGTCAAGCAGTAGGAGTGCAAATTCTGCTAGCTCCATTCTGTTCATTGTTTGATGTACACACTGGTGCTTGTCCACAAATTACTGATTGTGGTGATTTGGAGCTGTATGTACCCCAGAAAACATATTCTTAAGCTTAATCTATTCCTATAGGTGTGAACCCATTGTAAGTAGGACCTTTCAATGAGGTTACTTCAGTTAAGGTGTGTTTCACCTCAGTCAGGATGGATCTTAATTCTAATACTGGCGTCCTTTATAAACAGAATGAAATTCAGAGAGAGAGAAAGCCAGAGGGAGCAACCACAAGCTGAACATCAGTGGAACCTGGAATAGAAAGGAGAGGCCAGAGAGGCCACCATGTACATTGCCCTGTGATAGAGGAGCCCAGAACCAAGGATCCCCAGCAGCCAGCCCCAGAATGCCACAGTCTTAGGGGAGAAAGCATCACCCTGATGATGCCTTGATTTGAATTTCTACCTTAGCCTCAAAACCATGAGCTAATACATTCCCATTGTTAAAGCCTTAACAAGTTCATTGACTCTTGAAGACCCTTCAACTCAGTTGATGAGAGATAAAGGTATACAGGCACACCGCAGAGGAGTCTACTAGCCATAGGTATTGGTTAGTATGTCATACAGAAGGGATTGTTTTCAGAGAGCACTAATATTCTATAGCAAGTTGGTTAAGTGGCAGTTGCTAAGAGAGCTTCTTCTATACTTCAGTACAATAGTAATTTATATTTGCATACTTGTTCATGTCCTGGAGTGCATAAATGCGTTCAGAAAAGAAAGAAGTCATTAAGGATTGCAGCTCCCACAGAAGACTTCTGAAAGGAGGTGGCACTCAGGTCAGGTAGGAATTGGGGTGATGGTGTGCTGTTGAGGGATTTCCAGGCCAGATGAGTAGCATTAACAAAGGCACTGCAGTTGGTAGCACATAATTAAATATTTTGTCCTTGTCATTTTTTATTCTAGAATGGGCTTTAGAGATGAAGCAGCTGGGTATTTTCATAAAGCAGTGAAACTAAACCCTGATTTCAACGATGCAAAGGAGAATTTTTATCGGGTTGCAAACTGGTTGGTGGAACGCTGGCACTTTATCATGCTTAATGACACCAAGAGGAATATGACTTATAATGCAGCAATCCAAAAGGCAGTTTGCTCAGGGTCTAAAAGTGTTTTGGATGTTGGAACAGGAACTGGAATACTAAGGTTTGTTGTAACTGTGTTTTAATTTTATATATATATGTATTTGTATATATACAGATTTACTAATGACGTAAATTAAAAATTTTACCAAATATAGGAATTTAACAATCCTATTTAAAATAAAAGGTTATTATTTCTCATAATCTTGTTAGTTTTAGCCATGTACCTTTTATTATTGTATTTTTCACTATAACTTTTACTTTGTCAAGAAACAGACATAACTGCTAAGAAAATTTTGGAGTTATTATTATTGAAGTTTTCAATAATGAGTTTTCAGAGTATTTTTTTGGATTGACATTCTGGTAGAATCTAGTTGTCTAAGTTAAAGCCTATTAGTCTTCTTGTGTTGGATATCATGGTTTTATGATTTATGTCTAATTGAAAATATCAGTCAATGTTTTTATGCAGAATGAAAAATGGTTGGGTTAATTAAAGAATAAAAGGAAAACCTCATCCTTAAGCATCACAATTCCATTAAGATTTGAAAAAAAAACCAGTGGATTATTTTTTTCTTGATAAAGCATTTTTTCTCTTTGTAGCATGTTTGCTAAAAAAGCTGGAGCACATTTGGTATATGCCTGTGAGTTATCCAAGACCATGTATGAACTTGCCTGTGATGTAGTGGCAGCGAACAAGATGGAAGCAGGGATCAAACTCTTACATATGAAGTCACTTGACATAGAAATTCCAAAGCACATTCCTGAAAGGTAGTATAATGTAAACTAATTTTAGTGTTTATAATTCATTATTTCATTTTAAAAATTGAGATACTCATATTTCTAGCTTCTAGTCCCAAACAAAAATGCTAAAGCCCTTATTTTTGAAAGATATGGATATAGGAAAATTTAGGATAGAAAAGATTTTCATAATAAGGTTGTATTCTTTATAAAAAATATTAACCATTTTGAGAATTTGTGCAAAGGATTTAACAAATAAACTTGTTACTTTACCTTTGTTAATCTCAGTGTTTTAGATTGTAAAAGTGGATAATACCTCTTATGTGATCAATAAGTATTTTAAAAATGTACTTAAAAATAATATCTGAGTAGATCAGACTCCATGGAGTTATCTCATTTTAAAATCCTTAGCTGAAATGAAAGCTCTGGAAGTGTCAGCTGTCAATGTATTTGGGTCTGGGCCTTTCACATTCTTTGAATATAATCTCATAAGTCTTGACCGTTTAGTGTGCTATCTTACTCTGACCTATATTGCAATTTTAGGTTAAGAAGGGATTTAAAAATCAACTGGTCCCAACTCCATCATTTTAGAAACAGTTTTCTCTGTGTAGCACTGGCTTTACTGTCTCTCCTAGGTAGCCTATCTTCTCATCTTACTTGAATTCACCTTATATTGAAAGAGGGCTTTTTTGGATTCTTGACATTGGACTATGATTTTTTAAAAAAAGTCTTCTAGGGAGCGGATGTGGCTCAAGTGTTTGAGCTCCCACCTCCCACATGGGAGGTCCCAGGTTCAGTTCTTGGTGCCTGCTGAAAAAACCAAAAAAACAAACAACAAGCAAAACAAATGAAAAAATCAACTCAGCAATCCAATGTGGCTCAGTGGTCAAGCACTGGTTCCCACATACGAGGTCCCAGGTTCAATCCCCTGCCCCTGGTACCTCAAACAAAAACCAAAAACCAAACCAAAACAAAGAATTCTTCTAGCTATATATTACTATAACTTATATTTAAATAGTACTTCATGTTTTGCAATAGTCTTTACATTTTTCATGAAAGAAGTCTTATTAGATTGTTACACAGATAAACTCATTTTATAGAAATATAGACTCACAGTTACTTTAAAACTGCATTTTCTCACTATGCAGAGTTTTTTGAATAAAGGTCTACTGGCTTTTGAATCACAGGTAGGGATTCCAAGCCAGACTCTGTTATTTATTTTGATTTTGAACAAATCTCTATATGATTTGAGTTACCTTCCACATTCTAAATATATGCGAACCTAAATATTGGATGATTTCTGTGTAATATTGGATTTAGGTGCTGTTGGGGATACCAAAAAAATTCCTGCACTCTAGGTACCTACCATTTAGATAGGATGATAAGAAATATTAATGAAACTTATCTTTCTTTTCTAACTACAAAAATGAATGATCTTGGCAATAAGTGCTAAAGGAGTTCAGGGAAGGGAGACATTATTTTGGAGTGTGTTTGGGTGACATTTTTTAGAAGGAAAGAATGGACAGAAGAGAGAACTCTGGGGACTAGGCTTTTGTGAAGACTCATGGTTAGCTAGTGGGTAAGGCAAGAGAGACGGGAGAAGGCACAAATAGTGCGTATGCAGGATCATAGAAGGCTGGAGAATGGATTTTGGGAGGGAGGGCAGTAAATGTTGTTTGTATATCAAGGAAAATGAAAACTGAGGATTATCCATTTTGATAAGTTGATGATAAAGAATATTTTTGTAGAGTGTTGAGGACCTATATCCAATTTCTTGCCATTAAGGAGGGGTAAAAATAATGGGTATGAGCCACTCTTAAAGATTTAGGCATTGAAAGAATAGTCTGAGGAGAGAGCAGATCCAAGTGAAGGGTTTTTTCCACCCCTTCTCCACCCCCCATCCCCCACCACCTCCAGAAAGAAAGGGCCAGTGGAGAACAGAGGAGTCTGAGGGATTTTTAAGTATTTGAGTCAAGTTTCTCAAGATTCAGGGAAGGATATTAGAAATGAAAAGTATTAGAAAATTTTACATATTGACTGTTTTTATAATATACTCTTCCTTTCTCTCTCATAGCTTTGACATCTTTATATAATAGCATGATATTTTACTTACATATGTCTTTAAAAAATCATTCTGTAGAGTGTCCCTAGTTGTAACAGAAACTGTCGATGCAGGTTTATTTGGAGAAGGGATTGTGGAAAGTTTGATTCATGCATGGGAGCATTTACTTTTGCAGCCAAAGGTAAGCAGCCTGAAAATGCTTTAATTTGATTAAGAATCCATTATTTCAGCAGATTTTTATTGAGCCCATAGTGTATCTGCAAAGCAATATGAAATACATTTCCTGCCAACAAGGTACATACTGTGTAGTTGGAAAGAAATTTATGCAAAAAACATTTAAGAACATATATACACTTATAGCAATGTGTACTTATATGTTCAAATCAGTTCTACAGGCAAAATATATTCCAGGAAGGAATTCATATGACTTGAGGGTTTCTTTGTGGAGGAAATGACTGTGAAATCCTTGAGTAGGGTTGAGAAAGGGAAGTATTTTCAGCCACATAGCCCTCATTGCTTGGAATTTTGGCAAATTATCAAAAGAAAGGGTAGTGATACCTGACTCAGTATATTTAAAACAAATTTTTTTGGTGGTAAATATATGTAACAAAATTTGCTATTTTAACTTTTATTAAGTGTACAATTTAGTGTCATTAACTACAGTTGCAGTGTTGTGCCAAACCTTCAGCACTATTTCCAAAAGTTTATCATCATCCCAAACAGAACTCTGTACCCATTAAGCAATAACTCCCCATTTCTCCCTTCTTCCACCTTTGGTAACCTCAAATCTACTTTCTTTCTCTCTGAATTTACCTGTTTTAGATAATTCATATAATCATAATATTTATCCTTTTATGTCTGACTTATTTCACTTAGCATAATGTCTTCAAGGTTCATCCATATTGTTGCATGTGTCAGAATTTCCTTCCTTTTTATGGCTAAATAATATTCCATTGTTTATATATACCACATTTTGTTTATCCATTCATCTGTCGATGGGCATTTAGCTTGTTTATACCATTTGACTATTGTGAATTGTACTACTATGAACATCGGCATTGAAGTATCTGTTTGAGTTCTGTTTTCAGTTCTTTTGGGTATGTACCTAAGAGTGAAATTGGTGGGTCATATGGTAGTTCTATGTTTAACTTTTTGAGAAACTGTCACGCTGTTTTCCTGGCTGTATATGGTTTTAAGGTACCAGTTGAACCCAGTCTATGGTTTTAAGGTAGCAGTTGAACCCAGTCTACCTATTGGGAGGGTCTAACTCTTATATTTGCCAAATTATACTCTGCTGTAGTCCAGAAATCATAGATTTGGTTTATATAATATGTATTATGAATTTAAGGATTTTAAAATGTAATAAAAACTCACTATTTATAGAAAATGATTTGGATTTAAACTAGCTAATTAAGGTTGAGAAGAACAATTTGTTTTTCAAATAGGTAATGAAAATTTTGGCTTCTCAATTAAAATCATCCCCAATAATCTTTTGTTCTATATAGACTTAGAGCTTCATTCCCTCTTCCCTCTCCTCCTCCTTTGCTATATTGAAAAAAAAAACAACAAAAAAATATATGTTCCTATATACAGCAATTAAAAGAAAAAAATTAATGAAAAAATCTTTAAATTTTTTCTTAATTTTCACAGTTTGTCAATATACACAAAACTGAGTATAATTTTTATTGTATTTTTAGAGCAAAGGTGAAGATGGTAATTGTGAAAAGTATGGGAAAGTTATACCAGCAAGTGCTATTATATTTGGGATGGCAGTAGAATGTGCAGAGATTAGAAGACATCATAGGTGAGTAATTATTTAAATAGTCAATTTAAAAAATAGTAGTTTTTAGGAGTATACTGTACCTCAAAGTTTATTTAGTTAATATTTGGGTGAAGTTTGTAGTTTTTTGACATTTAAAGTCACGGTGATTAGTTGTAATTTTTTTGGGGGGGTGTGGTGGGGAGAAAGGAGGCAAATTTTTTTATTTGTTTTCAAATAGAACTCTAGTGATAAAACTTTCACTTTTTAAATGAAAAATTGCTTTTGATAACAACTTAGTATCCTTTTGATATGTGACAGATTCATGTAGAAAAATATTAAGTTTAGGTTGATTTTTAAGGTAAAATGTAACAAAAATCTCAATGTCAAAATAACTTTTAGTTTTAACTAATTTCTCCCATTTTCCTCTTCTTAATAAATTTATTAATATTATAATGATTTTTAGTTGAATGGGATGAACTTTTAGGATCTTTATATTCTTGAGATTCTAAAATTGATGCATTAATTATAATACAGATGAAAATGTGATATCAAATGATTTTAATTACAGAAGTTTCTTGGTCACAATTTTTTCCTTTGACATTAATGAAAGTTTTATTTTGCTGAAAAGTTGATCAGATTTTATTAGGAATTTTAAAGGGACTCTTCCCCTCTTTCCCAATAACTTAATAGTAATAAATGTAACCTATAAATATTATAAGACATACTGATGAGTAAAAGAAAATAAATATCATCCTAAACTGCTTACTGGTAAATACCACTGTTCACCTTTGTTGTATATTCTTCCTTACCCTTTTTTTTTTTTTTTTTTTTTTTACCGTGAGGTCCCGGGGATCGAACCCGGGTCCCTCCATATGGGAGATGGACGCCCAACCAGTTGAGCCACATCCGACCCCCTTCCTTACCCTTTTTAATGCAATTTCTTGTCCTTGGGTTTGAGAATTTTTAGGTTGCTTCCACTCTTCTGCTTTTAAAAACAAGGATGAACATCTTAGCATTTATATCTTTGTAGATTTGCTTTATTATTTTCTTATGATAAATTGCTTAGTAAGGAATTATTAAAGGGTAGGTAAAGGGTATACACATTATTTTGCAGGTTTTACAGACACATTACTGAATTGCCCACCAAAAAAAGCTAGGTGTGTCTTGCTGGGATTTCCTGCTGTAACTGATTTTCCTTGCCCTCAATAGTTTTTCTGTATTTTTTATTAAAACCACTAAAATTGTTTGCCTAAGCAAAATAGAAATGAAGTGAATGGTATCTACGCTTTATGGAAAAGGATTCCCTCATCATTTATACATCCAGCAAATGAGTAGTGTTATGGCCATACAATAGTAGCTCTAGAAGAGCTTTTGTTAAAAGTAGAAATGTCTTAAATTTGTATAGGTCTGGGTGAGTGAGGTCCAGTATCTGTATTTTCACAAAGCTTGGCAGTATGGGTTGAAGACAGTAAAGAAAGGTGCTAAAAAATATAGATGAGTGCTACCTGTTTTACCTGGTAGAAACATTTGTAAACCATTATTATAAAAATTACCATTTGGAATCTGGCTAGCTGAATCTAATGCTCATGTGAAAGAGCAAATGGTTAATAAAAAATAAAATAGTGTAGCTTGCTTTATTTGATTTGAAAGCCTAGACTAAAACCAGTAAATGTATTGATACATAATTAAATCAGTAGAACACAGTATAATCTAGATATAGGCTCTTGCATTTATAGGGATTTAGTATATGATAAAGGTGCTATTTCAGCTGAATGGGGAAAGGATAAACTAATCAGTTAAGTGGAGATGATTTAATTCAAAGTTAGATCTTGTTTTTAATTCCAGATGAATTAAATATCGAAGTGTAAAAAAAAAATCCATTATGTGATATAGGCTTTCCAAAGCAAATTACAGGGTCCATAAAAGAAGCCATAAAAGATTGACAAATTTGACCACATAAAAATGGAAAACTTTGATCTGTTAAAAGATACTATAAATCAACAAAAAATAATTTCAATTTTTGCAATAAAGCATGAATATTATTATGTGTCTGTCAGATAAATGGAAATTAATTCAATGGGATAACATTTTTTAACTGCTTATATTGGCAAACATTAAAAGTGATTGATATATCCTGTTTTGTCAAAGCTTTGGGGCAAATTTATACACTGTTGATACAACATTTTAGTAGTTCAATTTGGCATTATCTAACAAAATTAAAGGTGTTCATAGTCCTTGCCTGAGGAGTTCCACTTCTGAGAATGTATTTGACAAATACTCATATTGTTTGCAGTGATATTTGTGCAAGATTGTGCACTGTAACACTGTAATTGGAAAAACTCGAAAAAACACAAAAACTACTGAATGTTTATTAAATAAGATCATTTCTCTAATTATTATGTATTCATCCAATGCAATACTGTGCAAATACTAAATAGAATTAGTTTCCATGTATAGACATGGAAATAAGTTCATGATCTATTATTAAGTGGAAAAGATAAGGCATGACCCCAGTAGCTGTGAGCATACTTAGCACCCAGATCCTGTTTTTTAAATACCATTCTTCCACAAAAGGAACTATAGTTCCTTGGAGAAATGACTGATTGCAGGACTAGGGAGGACACATTCAGCATGATCCCGGAACATCTTAAATTGTTGTCAGGAAAGTAAGGAAGTGCTCAAAACAATATATAGATATATATATTTATGGAGACTTGTTAAAAGAACACAGAAGCTTGTTTGAAGGGTTTCCTACTGGCCAATATGGGACAATTTAAGCACCAAAATAAATAAGGACAGTTATGGATTAAAACCCATTGACTAAAATAAGAATCCATTGAGTCCTTACGGATAATAAATACATAAATGGGGGAGCACGGACAACTCTTCTTTATAGTAGAATGCTGACTAATAAATATAGAAATGATGCAAAATTACTAATTTGTAATTCTCATGTACAGATTCAGGCAAGAATCATGAATGGATGCTAAGTCAGAATGGGGGGGGTGGAGTTTCATGAGGATCATGTATTTGTATAGTTTCTAAATATAACCTTACAAATTACTTAACACAAAAGGAAGAATGGTAAATATACAGAGAAGAAATTAGACACTATTTTAACCAAAATTTGTGATAAGTCTGTTAAGTTTTTTGTACATTTTTCTATTAGGCTGATTGTCTTTTATAAATTGTAGGAATTTTTGGTGCATTTTGGATTGTGCCCTTTGTTGGATATATGTATTGCAAATCTCCCACTCAGTGATTTGCCGTTTCACTTTCGCACTGTGTGTCTTTTGATGAGCAGAAATTCTTAATTTTAATATGGTCTTATTTATCATTTGTTTTCCTTTATGATTAGTGATTGTATATGTGTGTGTGTATAATTGTGTTTAAGATTCCATTGCCCATGAAGTTTTCATTTTCATTTTTATTTTTACTGGGCTTGATATTAGATGGTATCATTTGATTCTAAGAAAAGCCACCCTTATCCCCACCTCTTTTTCCCGCCCCCCACCAGGGTAGATATTAAGGATGTTGCTGGAGTCTGTTTGCCAACAAATATAAAATTTCAGAGTCCAGCCTATTCTTGTTTAGATTCTGAAGAAACAATTGAACCTTATACAACTGAAAAGATGAATCGCATTCCTGGGGGATATTTGGCTTTGACAGAGTGCTTTGAAATTATGACAGTAGATTTCAACAATCTTCAGGTAAAAAAAGTGTGACTCCTGCTTTTTGAGCATTAAAGTTTGTGCATTGTTTACATGGGACAGCCTTATTTTATGAGTTTGCATGAAATTCTGCTCCTTATATATAAAGAAAATGAAGAAAGGGTAACTAGAATTCCCTCCTAAAATAATTAGGAGTTCACTTGCTTTAAATACAGAGGGAAAAAACCCCAAGCGTTGTTGGGAATGTAGAATGTGCCAGGTGCTTTCACATGTACTCTTAGGTAGTTCTTATGACGGTGCTGCCCTAGAATTATAATCATCCTTTTGCTATGCAGATAAGGAAAATGTTGCTCCCATTGAACAATTTCCCCTAAATTATGCAGCTTGAGAATGCAGGGGCCAAAATTCCAACCCAAGTCTTCCTGACATTTTTCTATATGTTCTGCTGTCATTTCAAATAAACAGTATTACTTGAAAAGAAGAATATTCCATATCTCCAGATTGCATGTGTATTAGGGTAATCAACCATCCCTATTTGCTCAGGACTGAGGTAATTCCTGAGACATGGTTCTTTAGGGAAAATTAGGACGAGTTTGTCACCCTAGTGTATATATGTATGCAGTGGTGGGTGGTGAGAGGATGTGCTGTACAAATAAAGTACCCAAAGAAACCAAAGTTTATGCAGAATCCTTCTCTTAAGGTCTTTATGTACAGGTTAAATATCCAAATACACAAATTTTTTAGATAAACACCAGCCTGGACACAGAAGGCTTTGTGAGGGTTATTTTAGCCTAAGATTTTTATCAATTAATAAAAGCTTTCCCCTGTTAATTGTACTAGATTTTTCTTCAGGTGGTCTGGAGCTAATTTTACTATTTGGCATTGCTTACTGAGGTTGAGCTGTCTTTCTGAACTTCAAGAGTATGATATTCCAATAGAGAACCATATGATTGTAGCTTCTGTTTACATGAAAGCTATCTTTTTATTATTTTAAATCTTTCCTATATTCATTTTTCTTTGTCATGATAAAATCTTGATAAGGTTTTAATTTTGAAAGTAGTATCTACTAATTTAAGTAATATGCAAGTAATATGGAAGAATAGAAAGGAAAAAGTCAGTGTTTTTCTTCCCTTGTTAAATCTCAACCCTTAATTTCCCAGGTTACAGGTTGCATCTTTCCAGACTTATTTTCTGTGCTTCTTTGGACATACACTCATACACACATGCACTTAAAAAAAAAAAAATAAAACAATAGCTGTTGCTTTGCTACTTGCCTTTTTCATTCATGAACTTTTTTTTTTTTTGCCTTTTTCATTCATGAACTTTTTTCTACATCAGTAACATATTTCTGCCTCATTTTTAGAATAGCTACTTGGTATTGCAATATAATAGATCATGGTTTCCTATTCAGTGTGACTTAAGTGGATATAGGTGTGCCAAGATACTGCTTTTCTAAGGGTGCTGAGCAGGGCTGAGAACTTACAGAAATGGAAAGTGGTATGATACTGAGACATGTGTATATGTAATTTATAAAATCCTCTCATTCTGCCTATTTTTTTGTTAGGAATTAAAAAGACTTGGAACTAAAAAACCTAAGATTGGTATTCCTGTTACAAAAGAAGGCATACTAGATGCCATAGTGGTTTGGTTTGTACTCCAGCTTGATGATGAACACAGTTTATCTACAAGTCCTAGTGAGGAAACATGTTGGGAACAGGCTGTCTACCCTGTACAGGACCTTGCAGGTAAATTTCTAACTTTTTTTTTTTTTTTTTTAAACTTGTTCTTTTAATCTTCTAAGCATTTGAGACAGTGGCAAAAAGCAAAACCAAAAAACAACAACAAAACAAACATACTGTGGATATGAAGTTTCCAGTTGAGGCTGGTTAAATCTTTCAGAATTTTTTCATATTTAAAAGTACTTTTAAGTAAATAATATATTTAGTTGAGACTAAACCACAACACTGATACATGTCATTCAAAAATATTATGTTTCAAAAGAAAGAAACAACAACAAAAAAAGAAAAACAAAAACATAATATTACATTTCAAATAATTTCTTCAGTTCTGATTATTCTGGTTATCAGTATATGAGAGAAATGCTGGCACAATTTTCATGGGATGGTATTTTAGTGCAGGAATTCTTAACCTGTAGGGAATCTGATGGCATCTGCGGAGCCCTCTGTCAGAAAATGCACATACTCACATATGTATAAAATTTTGCAAACAATTTTAGGGAGTTTATGGATCTATGGACTTCCTAGGGAAGTTCTATTATTCATATAGGAATACAGGACATTATTCATATAGGAATTTTTCTACAAGCAATTTGATGGATAACAGTATAGTAAATGGGAGTTGTATTATATAGAAAAACTATCCTTTTTAAATGGAAAGGTAATAAATTTCTATTTCTATTAATCTCCTAATCAAGGTTTTTATCCAGCAAGGTCTTTAAGTCATGAAGTCAGTAAAATGTTGTGGATACTGCAGTGTTTTTGGAGTTAGGTACATATGGATTCATATCTTGACTCTGTTACTTACTGGCTCCCTGGTCAGCCTGGCTAGGTATTTCTCAGAGCTTTGTTGTTGTCTATTAAAAATAATACTGCCTACCTTGGCAGGATTGTTGTGGGGATTATTAGAAGATAATGGATATGAAATGCCTACCATAGCAACAGGCATTCAATAAACAATATTTTTAATTTGTGTTTATTTATTCTAATTCCCTTATAGTAGCTTACTCTTTAGTCCTTTTTAAAAAAAATCTTTCTTAAGGAAAGTACATTTTAAACATTTAAACATTTCAAGTGGCTTTTGAAAGCACTTCAAATTTGAACAAAATAAATTTGTTAAGGATGTATTAACAATCTCAAAGGCCTTTTCCTTCTAGGGCTGATGAGAAGGAATTGTGATTCTACATCTTCATTTTAAAATTCTACCCAGTGTGAAAGTTCAGGGAAAAGACCATGATATGGTCTTTATTATAGGACTTAGTCTTTCCTTGTCCTCTCACATTCCTAAACATGTAAGAGTATCTAAATACTTAAAGTTAAGAGATTTTACTGATATGGCTCTATTGAATACTGCCTTATTCTTTTGGAAATTTCTCTTAGAGAAAAGAATGTCCCTTTAAGCAAAAGTAATATTTGGTATTGATCCTTGGAATTCATTTATCTTTGTTATTGTTGGCTTCATTACCAAAGATGAGTGTCATCCCCTCCCCCATGTCCCCACACACATCCAATTTGAGGAATGGTAATACCTATGGCTGTAGTAAAGTACTGTAATACTGACAGTCTTAGGGTCCAGTAATAGAGCTCTTGAATCTCTCCATTATGCTGCCAGTTAATTCAGTCTTCAAACTTCAGTTTTACCCTAAATATAGCCCCTAGGATGTTTCTGGTTTTTTGTTTATTAGATGGATGGATATAATCCCTCCTGGAGGGATTGTGTAAGAGGGGAGACTTACAAAGACTCCGTATTAATCAGAACTATACTTTTTTTTTTCTTTTTCTTTCCTACTGTTTAATGAAGACTACCGGATAAAGCCAGGGGACCACGTGATGATAGAAGTGTCTTGTCAAGATTGTTACTTAAGAATCCAGAATATCAGTGTCTTGGGTTTGGAACATGAAATGGATGTTACAAAAAGTTTTACCAAGAATAAAGACTTGCTAGCTTTAGGAAATGAAGCTGAACTCTGTAGTGCCTTGGCTAACCTTCAGACCAGTAAACCAGATGCTGTAGAACAGATATGTGTATTGGAATCCACAGAAATTGCTTTGCTTAATAATATCCCATATCATGAAGGCTTTAAAATGGCAATGAGGAAAGTGTTGTCTTCACTGACCTCAGAGAAATTGTTATGGGCCATGGATACTCATTGTCAGAATAATGAAGTGAGCTCTGGAAGTGGACAGAATGAGAATTCCATACAAAGTGTCCATGACCCTTTGTACGTGTTAGATGTCTCTGAAGGCTTCTCCATTCTGCCCATAATTGCGGGTACATTTGGGCAGGTTAAAGCTTACAGTTCTGTGGAGAAAGACCAACATCGTATCACTCTGGATCTCATTTCCGAAGCCAATCACTTTCCTAAAGAAACACTTGAGTTTTGGCTGAGGCATGTGGAGGATGAAGCCGCTGTGTTACAGAGGCCGAAATTAGACAAGTTGTGGAGCATAATCATATTGGATGTCATTGAACCATCTGGGCTCATTCAGCAGGAAATAATGGAAAAAGCCGCAATATCCAGGTAAAGCACAGAATATAACTTCTGGTTTTTTTGAGCTCAAACTTCATGTAAATGTTTTTAGTTCACCATAAAAGTGAGTCAAGATCAGAGTATGTTTATCAAGCATTGTTTTTCAGGATCTGTGAGTTCATACCTTTTTCTTTGTGTACATTACTGATTTTTTCTTCTAAAGGAACCCCTCGTTGGTAGGTGTGAAGATGAGAGCCTGCTTTGGGATTGGACTGCCTAAATATGCTATAGGGAATGAAGTAGAGATCTGTTCTACAGAAAATAAGATATTCAGAGTAAATAAGAAAATAAATCAAATTTCATCTTTATGAAATAGGAAGCATGTAAGAAATATGTAGTACACATTTGATGGTATTGGGAGAACAAAGTACTTCTTAGGAACAAGTCCCAGTCCTTTTCGGTCTTAAAATCCAGTGCTCCCCCTAAAGGTATTTCTCCTTCAGTTTAGGTTTCTTGAGGTAGACTTGGCCCTAATATTTAATATTGAAAATTAGGTAAGTCCTAAAGGCCTTCAGTCATGTTGCTAAGTTCTGAAAAGATGGCAGTATTTAACATTAGGGGCCTGGGTTTAGGAAAAATGAATGTCACAGATAAAACATTTGTGGCATAGGGACAGGTGTTTTTCTGTGGTATAGGAACAGTGATGGAAATGTAGAACTGCAGTGGCAGAAGGCAGATTGTTCATTGAAGAAAAAAACATTTGAAAAAGTTTACATTTTGTTTAATTTGTGTATGCACATGCTGTCATAGATTTTTTTGGAGAATAGATTAAAGATGTCATGACCATTTATCACTAAATACTTCACTGTAAGTTTCAAAAGAACAAAGACATTCTCTTATATAACCATAGTACAATGCCCAATATCAGAAAACTAATAGGTATTATCTAATCTGCAGGCCATATTTAAATTTTCTTGGTATCTAATAATGTCCTTTAGAAAGCTTCCCCCCCGCCCAGTCCAGGTTCAAATGTAGGATTATGTATTGCATGCAGTTGTTAGATCTCTATAGTTAATCTGGAACAGCTCCTCAGCCTTTGGCTGTCTTCTATGACAGAGGCATTTTTTTTAAGAGTACAGGCCAGTTATTTTGTAGAATGACCCTCCATTTAAATTTTTTGATGTTTCTTCATGATTAGATTTACATTATTCATATTTGGCAGAGATACCACAGAAGTGATGTGTATTCCATGCATCATATCAGAAGGCACATGAGACCTATTTGTTTTGTTCCTGGTGATGTTAACTTTGATCATTTGGCTAAGGTTGTATCTGCCAAGTTTCTCCACTGTAAGTTTCCTATTTATCTCTTATAGTTAATACATTATTCATGGAGAGTTATTTTGAGATTATATAAATATCCTATTCCTCATTTAACCTTTATTCAATAATTTTAACCTCCACCGATGGTTTTCTAACTTCATCATTTTTTCTGTATTAATTAGTTGGCATTCTGCTGTATGAAAGAGCTGTCCCTTCTGCCATTTTGGTATGGGCTTGTGGGTTCTTATTTTATCCATTATTATCAATATTTATTTTGATGCTCAAAATGTCTAAGATTTGGCCAGTGAGAGCTCTTTCACACTGGTTCCTTTATTGTTTTGATAGGTTCTCATCGGTCTTGAGCATGTTCTTTTGATGCAATCAGATGATCTAGACTTGTTTTGTATTTTCTTTGCTCCAGCTTTGAAATCAGTCTTTCTACAGGGAGCCCTGGTTCCTTTTAGTGGAGAACAATATTTTGAAACCAAGATCCTGATTATTGTCATGCTCATTGCTACTGGTCAGTCATTGCTTCTAGGCCCTCTTAGCAGACAAAACTAGGAAGCATGTATGTGTGTGTGTGTGTGTGTGTATGTGTATGGATCCATATACACACACACATGTATAGTCATTCACGTAAGATATATATCTTTCTATTTATCTATATAAAACCATGAGTTAATATTGATACTTTTAACTCCAGTCTACCACCACAGGGTACATTTTAGTCCTTCTCCTTTTCATATATGTAATTTCCTTTCTCTAACAGTGAAATCCTAGATCCCACTAATATCAACATTTACTTATGCCTAGAAAGCACATGAAATAGTTTCAGAATTTCTAACCTTACCACTGTGGAAATCAAACCTACTGTAAACCGAAGTTCAATATTCATTTATAGGGAAGCGGCTGTGGCTCAATCAGTAGGGCTCCCGTTTACCATATGGGAGGCCCCGGGTTCGGTTCCCGGGGCCTCCTGGTGAAGGCAAGCCCGCCTGCATGGCGTGGTTGGCTGACCCAGCGAGCACAAGCAGCAAGGGGGGGATAAATGAATAAATAAATAAAATCTTAAAAAAAAAATATATATATATATATATATTCATTTATAATTTCTAATATCTATATATATAATTTGTATACTGTGAAAGCTTCAATATTTAGTGTACAATTACGTAAGTTTTGATAATCTTGTGATTTTTTTTAAGTCTGTTTTGCCTTTAATAACAACACACTGCTTTGAACAGTGGTGACATAAGGTGATTTGATATTTATCAATAACCAGAGTGTTATGTGAAGGCCTTTTAATGATAAGGTCATTACTGAAATTTTGAAATCTCATTTTTCTTTAAAAATTAGGTAAATTGAAAATAAGGAAATTAATTTTCCTGTTTGAAACATAAATTAGTGCTAAGAGGCATTTCAAATGTGATTTAAGTAATGAACCACTATGTGAATCTTTTTGGTTTTTGTTTTGGTAGCTTCATTGTCACTATTGATAAGAATGACACATGAATTTGCAAATTCTCATAGTTTGGCAAAAACTTTACTATCATTACTTTATAGTCACATTTGATTTAAGTGGAACCCTGTAGAGTATTTTTAAAAAGCATTTTTGGTTATAAAAACAATTTGTCAGTCTGTTCTATCTGAATGATTGGTTTGGTTATATTATACAACTTCATGAAGGCTACTTTTAACTCCCCTTCCCAGTGTTTCTCTGTTTGGGAGTGGTGCTATTGGCAGTTTGGGTGGGTGGGACAGCTCTTCCTTAGGTGGGACTGTGCTGTACATTGCAGGATGTGTGTCTCCAGGCATTAAATGCTAGTAGTAACCTTGATCTTTGTTTCACCCAGGAACAACCCCCCACCTCCCCTCCATCTTCCCAGTGTCTCATGGGTAGCAGTGAACCACTGCTCTTTACCTTCGGCCTAAAGCTATAGCACAATTTTCTTTACAGGTATTTTGATCCTGGGGCCAGAGGCGTGCAGATCTTCTCACCCAGGCCTCCTGTTATTATCTTTAAATTCTAACAACTGGGAGGCCTCGTGAAGTGATCAGAGGATGAAGTTAGTGGTAGAAAGAATAGATTATATTTGGGGTAAGGATAAAGGACACCTGTCACTGGACTTAAAAAAAAAAAAAAAAGAAAGAAAGAAAGAAAGAAAAAGAAATGGCAAGGAAACGGTGCAATTTAGCAAGCTTAAGTATTTAGTTTTCAGTTACATTTGTCTTCATTGTTTTTAAATATTCACTCTTAAGCTTTATTAACTCATACTAGATTAAAATACAGAGGAAAGCTTGAAAAATTGGTAAGCTTCTTTTTTTAATTTAAATACCTTTTAAAATTTTTATGTTGAATCACAAGGGAACAGTGAAGAGTTTCTTTTCAGAATTTTTGCCATTTATGATTGGACTTTTGCATTAGAACCACTTTTTTCTTTGCATCTGTGAAGGCACAGATAGTTCTGAATATTGTTGGCTTTGTAGAGGATTCCAGCACAGAGTCTGGCAGCTGCAGTGGTGTAACTGATAAAACAAAACATTCAATGTCATAAAGCTAAGGAGAGTGAAGTTGATTATTGTTTCAACTTAACTAAGAAGCATTTCTAACACTGAAGTTAGGAAAGATTTGAAGATTTTAGATTAAAATAGGGTGAATATGACCTTTGAAAATAATTTCCAAAAACTGCTTTTATGTAGTATTTTTCTCTGGCATGGTTGCTAGTGTATGATTCAGCCTTGGCTGACTTTTTAGGATTCAGTAGATGACATTTTTGACATTTTGTTTAGCCTAAATATTCTGTTTACCACCTACATGACTTGTATGGCATTTTTCTCCCTCCCTCTCTTGTACATGTATTTCGTGGTCAGAAGGTTGGCTTTCATTAACTTGTTTGCTTTTTCAGTTTGCTAATTTCATGGAATGGCACCCTCTTGTGGCTATTTTGAGGGGGAGTGTTAGTCAAGCCACAAAGTTCTGTGGCTCATCTCTCATTTCTGAAACCTTTGTAATCTTAAATTTGATCTGTTTTTATTTAAATGGATCGCAGTCCATTAGCAGATAACTTCATTTGTTCAGGCAGATTTTGTAAATGATTTGTCAGGATTAAAGTTGATCCATTTGAGGAAACAGGTAGGTTTCTCCAGTGATTTAGGAAGGTATTAAAATTTCATCTGCTTTGGTAAAGGCATGGGTATGAATTTTGTTGAGATAAGTTACCAATAGCTATGTTATTTCACTAATTGTGCAGATTCAATTTCTACCAGACTTTACCTAAAATGTTAAAAAGCTGATAGGAGAAGAATATAAAAAATGAGTGAAGCATTGGGTTTGGAGATGGAGTTCGTTTTTAGGCTAATCTATATATTTGAGCATACTACAACTCAGATGAGTATTTGCTTGTATTTAGCACGTGAAGAGAGATTATCCTGGTACAGGAACATAACTTGTCTGAATCAGTCTGTTGCCATTATACTTAGCAATAACCTCTAACTTTCCTTGCTGATTCTGTGCTCATCAAATCACTTCTGGTTATGATTTGGCCACCTGTTAGCTTGTCTTTGGACAGAGTGAGCTGTTACAAGAGCAGCTTGTGTACTTACTGTTAATGTTAAGTTTTCCTCCAACTTTTTATTTTGAAAAGTTTCAAAATTTCAGACTTAAGGAAAATTGCAAAAATAGTAAAAGTGTTTACTGAACTGTTTAACAATTGTAGGCATCATAAACATTACCTTTACTTTAGCACTTGGCATGTGTCGCCTGAGAACAAAGTCTTTCTCCTGCATATCATAGTAAAAGTAAAATGATCATACTCAGGAGATTTAACATTAATAAAATACTTTTACTGCATTTATAGTCCACATTAACATTTTTTTCCACTGTTGTCTCAGTAATGTTCTTTGTAGCCTTATCCCCCAATGCAAGGGTCATACATGCCTTTAGTTGTTATGTATTGTTATTATAATTTAATTTATAAATGGCTTTAGGGATTTATAAGTAGTGAAGAAGTTGAGATAATCTGTTTGGTAAAGCAAGGAGAATTAATAATTTAAACTATTTTAAGAGCCTAAGTGCCAAAGTTGTATTAAGGAGTAGCATATTTTATAGTTCAGTTAGGTTTTAATGATCTGTTTAGGGAAACTAAATAGCATGATATTTTAGAAATTTGTAGGAATTATTTTTTAGGTACGCACAAATGAATTGGTTAGATGTTTATTTCTTTATTTTTATAAATAGATCCTTACCAACTCTAAATATTTAATTTAGGAGTGAAAATTTAACTATAAAAGATACATATAGTATAAAGTCCACTTGTCTGTATTATTCTGTTCTGGAAATTCAAGTAGAAAACAGCTTGACATGTTCAGTAAAAATGAGGTGTTTAAAGTTTGATTATAAATGTGGCAAATGAAAATAATTACTTGGTATAAAGTACCTTAAAGTATCCTCCAACTCTGCTTCATTTGATGGCAACAGAAGACCTGTGCATTTATTTTGGATTGTCTTATAAATCTTTCTTTTCCCCTTTCCTTCCCTTCTCCTTTTCTCTTTTCCTGTCTTTGTTTCTTTTTCCTGACAGCTTCTGTATAGCAGGTTTGAGTTGCAGAACTTACTTGAACTGTAGGCTTTTGCTAGCCTGTAGGTTAAGGGCTCAGATGACCAATTTTAAGTCTCAGTAATTCAAAGTATTTCTGTTTTTAATAAAACAAATGGAGCTCATTAACTTGATCATTCTGTTTGGCTGTATATAGCCAGGTTGGTTAGAAACTCTGTTCTGGTTGGTTTACCTTTATTGGCCTTTACTTTCTCAACTTATTCTCTGATTATTGGTTTATTTCTAGTTTTGCTGAAGCGGATCTTCAAATACCTTCTTTAAAAATAGTGTGTAGGAGGTAAACTTTCTGAATTTTTATATACCTGAAAATGCCTGTGCTTATACTTAATTGATAAATTTGAGTGGTTGTAGAATTTCAGGTTGAATATCATTTTAACTTTGAACTCTGAAGACATTACTTTATTGACTTTGATTCATTCTTGCTCATTCATGTTATTTTATAGGTGTCCTGTGAGGTTTTTTTTTTTTTTTTTTTTTTTTAATTTGTTTTGGGTTCCTTTTTTTCCTAGTAAAGGGAAGGCTTTATTTCAAATTTGAATATTTATAATATATGTCAGTTCAATGCACATTGAAGACATTGATCTAACAGAAACTGAATGACTACTGAAATCATATTTCTTAATACAACACAGAAAGTAATATTAGCCTGTCATTGTGGGTACAAAGTGCATTAATTTTGAGCTCCTGTCAAAATCATTGTTATAACCTAAGCTACCAGTCAAATATTCAAGGTCATTTTTTTTTTTTTTTCCATTCTGTCATTTAATAGATCTTTATTGAAATCTGAGCTAGTAGCTGTGAGGAAAGAAGTCCTTGCCCTCAAAACGCTTATGATCTACAGAGTCAAGTCTCTCAAATTTTTTGGGGCTAAGTAACAGTACTGAGAACACTATAATGTAATTTTGAATTAAGCACTAACCTACTGGCTATCTTACCTTGCTCACCAAGCTCACCTTTACTTCAATTTAGGAAGGATTCAAGGAAAATATATCAGAAATAGAAATGAAAATAAGGAAATTTTAACTTTTTATTTCAAACATGTTCAAATGGTACTGCTCTAGATCAAGCTTTAAGATGGTACAAAATGTTTAATTTCATAGTTCCAAGAGAAAACTATTGTAATTTCTCCTGTGTGTGTATGTGTTAAACTATGCTCAGCTCAACTCAACTCCAACAGCAACAAAAACAAAGAAAAAAAGCCTCAACAACAACAACATGCATATCCTGAGTCCCACATACTAAAAAAGAATACTGATATGCTAAAAAAGTATTTGTATCCTAAGATTCCCATACCCCCTTATTTTCCAGAGCCCTGGAAGTTAAGTAGTCCAAAAGATGGAGAATTTTCTGACTTTTATCCCCAAGCAGGCAGGCCCTTAGGTCTCCAAGAATTCAATACCGCAGTTGCTCTTAGCACCAAAAAGTTGGGATGCTGGGGCTTCATTGTCCTGCAGACTGTGAAGGCTATTTTAGGCCCTTTAAATGTGAAGACATAGTCTTTTCTTTTATTATTTCTTGGATAATTTCTTCTCTGCTGTATTTTTTTCTTTTTCTAGCACTATTAGCTGATGTTGGACTTATTGAATTGATCTGTATATCTTATCTTTTTGCTCATATATTCTATTTTTATATTTTACTTTTTGAGTGATTCCCTCAACTTTATCTTTCTACTTAAATATTTATATTTCAGCAACCCTTTTTAATTTCCAAGAAGCTTTTTTCCCTTGATTTTTTTCCTTTTTCATAGTCATAGCACCCTGTTTTAATTCTCTTCTAATTTTATGAATGCAGTAACTTCTCATGTTTTTCAGAGGACCAGCTAATTTTAAAACATATTCTCTTCTGCTTACTGCATTTAAGAATGAGATAGTGAAACACTGATTAGGAACTTTATGGGAGCCTGGTAAGACTAATCAAATGAATGACTTTGTGGGAGCTTGGGTAAGACTCATCAAATGAGTGACTTTTCTCAATAGTCAGGAGCTGGGTGTTTATTCAGTGTCCCCTAAATGCTAGAGTGCAGGGCTGGTGTTCTTTGTTCTGGGTATCTGCAGTGTACAATAACTGTTTTGGTTCACCTGAGATATTTTGTTTAGCCAAGTTAAAATGTCTGGCTGGTTGATATTTTCTCTAGGGTATTGATTAAGCTATATTCCTTACAGATTTTCACTTAATTCTCCTCTGTTTTCAGTTCTTCTTCTCATTCCTACTTCATATTACATCTGGTGGTCTTTCCCCACCTTTATGTATTAATTTTTATTTACAAATACTCTATATTCACCTAGCAAAAACTCCCTCTTCTGCCCCTCCATCTCCCATTCACCTGTTTTTTGTCTCTATGAATTTGCTATTTCCAGGAATCTCATAGGTGACATCATAAAATATTTGCCTGATGTGCCTTGCCTATTTCACTCAGTACAGTGTTTTCAAAGTTCATCCATGTTACATCATGTGTTAGAACTTCATTCTTATGAGTGACTACTCCATTGTGTATATGTATCACATTTGTTTACACATTGATTTGTTAACGGATACTTGGGTTGTTTCTACCTTTTGTCTATTTTGAATAATGCTGCTATGAACATTTCACTTTATTTGGGTAATATGTAGGAGTGGAATTGCCAGATCACACAGTAATTCTATATTTAACATTTTGAGTAGCTGCCATGTTGCTCTTCACAGTGGTTGTACCATTTTACATTCCCACCATCAGTACACTGGAGTTCCAGTTTTTCTGCATCCTTTCCAACACTTAATTTTCTTTTTATTAGTAATAGCCACACCTGTGGGTGTGTGGTGGTATTCCATTGTGGTTCTGATTAGCATTTCCATAATGGCAAATATGTTAAGCATCTTTCCATGTGCTTATTAACCATTTGTATATTCTCTTTGGGGAAATGTCTGTTCAAGTTCTTTGCTCATTTTTAAAAGGGTTATTTATCTTTTTGTTGTTTTGTAAAAGTTCTCTCTCTTTATAGTCTGGAATTAAACCCTATTCTAATCTGCTGAGCTGCTGAAAGAATATACTAGAAATATGAGTTGGTTTTTAACAATGGGAACTTATTAGTTTATAGGCTTACAGTTTTGAGGCTGAAAAATATGTTCAAATAAAGGCATCATCAGATTATACTTTCTTCCTGAAGAGGCTGCCAGTAATCCTGGACTCCTCTGTTAATGTCAAGGCACATGGTGGTGTCTGCTGGTTTCTCCCTTCTCTTCTGGGTTTCACTGCTTTCAGCTTATTGCTTCCTTATTCCTTATTCCATTGGTCAGTTTATCTATTCTTATGCCTGTACCACAGTATTTTGTAATAAGTTTTGGGATCAGGAAGTGTGAGTTCTTCAACTTTGTTCTTTTTCAAGATGTTTCTGGCTGTTTGGGGCCTCTTGCAGTTCCTTATGAATTTGAGGATCAGCTTTTTCATTTCTGAAAAATAGACTGCTGGAATTTTGATAGGGATGGCATTACACTTATACATCTATGTATTAGTCTCCCAAAGGGGCTGCCAATGCAAAGTACCAGGAATCTTTTGGCTTTTATAAAGAGTATTTATTTGGGGTAAAAGCTTACAGTTACAAGGCCATAAAAAGTCCAACTCAAGGTTGCTTTCTCACAAAAGTCAGTTGCCACGTGTTGAAGTAAGATGGTTGCTGATCTCTGACTGGTCTCTGCCTTCCCCTCTGGGCTTCCTCTTCTTCTTGAGGCTCCATGGACCCAGCCTCTTGAGGCTATGGTGCTTAAGTGATCCTGTAGTCCTCTCTCTCCTGGCACAGGGCTTGTTTTTTTTCTGGGCCTCCTATATCAGTCTTGGTTGTTCTGCTTTCTTCCCAGTCTCAGCTTTAAGCTATTAGGCAAAATATCTCATCTCTCTTCCAGGCCTCAGCTGTTAGAGCATTCTCCTGTCACATGGCAGGATCAGAAATGACAGAGCTCTCTCTTTCTGTGTGTCTATATAGTTTCCATTTTACATAGACCCAGTAAGGGGGCAGAGACTCAATCTGAGTCATGCCCAATGATGCAGTCAAATCAAAAGCTCTAATCTTAACAGGTAATCTAATCAAAGACACCCCAGTGGAATTTAATGCAGTCAAAGGGTATCACACTCAGAGGAATAGATTAGGTTACAGACCTTCTCTTTTTGGGATTCATAAACTAATCTCAATGTCACAATCACTCACAGTGGTATTGGCATCTTAATATTGTCTTCTAAGCCATGAACATAGGGTGGTATTTATTTGCCATTTATTTAAATCTTTAATCTTTCAACAGTGTTTTATAGTTTTTTGTGTACATGTTTTTCACATATGTATTTAAATTTATTCCTAGATATTTTTTTTTTTTTAGATGCTATTGCAAATGGAATTTTCTTAATTTCCTCTTTGTATTATTCATTTCTAGGTATAGAAACACAATTGATTTTTGTATATTAATCTTGTTTCCTGCCATGTTGCTGAATTCATTTATTAGTCCTAGGAGCTTTCTTACAGATTCTTTTGGATATTCTATATTTAAGTTCATGCCATTGGCAAATAGAGTTTTACTTCTTCCTTTCCAATCTAGATACCTTTATTTCTTTTTCTTGCCTAATGGTTCTAGCTAGAACATGTAGACAGGGGTTCTTAACTTTTTTTGTTCCACAGACCCTTTTGCCAGTCAGGTGAAAACCATGGGCCCCTTCTCAGAATGTAGCGGCAGATAGTTTTATAACATTCAACATTGGCATGTCTTTAAATTAAATATTAGGGGGAAGCTGATGTAGCTCAAGCGATTGAGCTCCCACCTACCACATGGGAGGTCCAGGTTCGGTTCCCAGTACCTCCTAGAGAAGACAAGCAAGACAGTGAGCTGGCGTGGTGGGCAGGCGTGGTGAACTGACGCAACAAGGAGACAGAGGAAAGACAATGAGAGACACAACAAAACAGGGAGCTGAGGTGGCTCGAGTGATTGAGTGCCTTTCTCCCACATGGAAGGTCCAGATTCGGTTCCTGGTGCCTCCTAAAGAGAAGACGAGCACATAGCAAATGGATACAGAGAGCAGACACCGAGCACAAATAACGAGGGGGGAGGAATATATAAATAAATCTTATGATTATTCAGAATTATGTTTTACAACTTTCCCATAATTTCGATATCTGTTAACCTAACACAGTTCAATATCTGTTCAAACGGTTATTTTTGGCAAACATTTAGAAATTTGAGTTTTCCCATGGCATCATAAAACCATGTCTGCCATCCTTACCAACCTTTTTGCAACCACTGCACTTAGAACACACTACATCAAAATAAAAATTATGCTAAGTCCACACTATACTGTGTATTATTTTATAAATATATCACATCTGCACAAACATGTTCCCACAAGAATAATGTTTTTAAATGCGTAAAATAAAATTATAAAGGAAATCAGTTACATTGAAATAGTTACTAAAATTAAAAACGTGTGATATACTATACATAGGTGCTTCTTTCTTAACACAGTAAATAATACAATGCATCAAAAATATAGAAAAGTTAAAGTTAAATTTTATTTTTTTTTAAAGACATGTCAGTGTGTAGACTGTTGTTTATCTTGAAAAAGAACATTAAACTGTGGTATAGTATTTGACAAGGCAGGCAACATGCATATCATGTTGGACATCTAAGTGGATTTTTTTCACTTCAAGCTCATGGACCCCCTGAAATCTTTCAGTGGACCCCTTGTGAGTCCATGGACCCTTGGTTAAGAACCCCTGATCTAGAACCATATTGAATAGCAGTGATGAAAGCATACATCCTTGTTCCTGATCCTAGGGGTAATGTTTTCAATCTTTCACCATTGAGTTTGATGTTACCTGGGGGGTTTTCATAAATCATCTTTATCTTGTTCAGCAAGTTCCCTTCTATTCCTAGTTTTGAGTATTTTTCTTAAAGAATGCTAGATTTTGTCAAATACCTTCTCATCTATTGAGATAATCTATATATATGAGTTATTACATAGTTTGGTTTTTGTATGTTGAACTACCCTTTCATTCCCGGGATAAATCAAACTTGGTCATGGTGTATGATCATTTAAATATGCTTTTAGATTCTGTTTGCTAGTATTTTGTGAATGGTTTTTGCATCTATATTCATAACAGCAATGGGTAAATAATTTTCTTTCTTTTTTTTGATGTCTTTATCAGCCTTTTGTATCAGGGTAATGCTGGCCTCATAGAATGAGTTAGGAAGTCTTGCCCTCCTGTAAAATTCTTAGGAAGAGTTTGAGAGTGATTGGTGTCAAATTTTCTTTAAATGTTCGATAAAATTCCTCAGTGAAGCCACTGGACTTTTCTTTGGTAGGTTTTTTTTTATTAGTAACTCAGTCTCTGTTCAGACATACTTCAGAGATATTGCGGGTTCAGTTCCATTCCACCACAATAAAGTAAATATTGCAGTAAAGTGAGTCACATGAATTTTCTGGTTTCCCAGTGCATGCTATGTATATACCACATTTTGTTATCCATTCATCTGCTCATGGACATTTGGGTTGTGTCTATCTTTTGCCTATTGTGAATAATGGTGTTGTGAACATTGGTGTACAAGTATCTGTCCTAGTCCCTGCTTTCATTCATTTTGGGTATATACCTAGAAGTGGGATTGCCAGGTTATATGGTAGTTGAGTGTTTTACTTTTTGAGGACTTGCCAAACTGTTTTCCACAGTGGTTGCACATTTTGCATTCCCACCAGCAATACAAAAGGGTTCTTATTTCTTTACATCCTCAAGAGCACATATTATTTTCCATTTTTAAATAATAGCAATTCTAGTGGGTGCAATGTGGTATCTCATTTTAGTTTTGCTTTGCATTTCTCTGATAGCTTATTGGCCACTTGTATAACTTCTTTGGAGAAATATCTACCAATTTTGCCCAGTTTTTTATTGCATTCTTTGTCTTTGTATTCGTTTATTTGACTTCTAAGCCATGAAAGAAGTAAAAGATGGTGTTGCAAATGAAAAATGCAATAATTCTTGCTTTTAAATGTATCCATATAGTTAACCTATACCGAAGGTCTTTATTTCTTCATATAGCTTCAAGTTACTGTCTAGTGTTTTTTTTCTTTAAACATGAAGTACTAACTTTATTTCTTATTAGTTAGGCAAATCTTGTAATGAGCTCCCTCAGCTTTTGCTTTTAATTTCTTCCTGAATTTTGAAGGACATTTGTGCTGGATGGGTTATTCTTGATTAACAGTTTCTTCTTTCAGCACTTAAAATATATCACCCTACTACCTTCTGGCCTCCATGGTTTCTAATATTAGGTATTAATCTTATTTATATTCCCTTATATATGTTGCATCACTTCTCTCTTGCTGTTTTTAAGATTTTCTTTTTGTCTTTGTCATTTGACAATTTGATTATAAAGTGTCTCTATGTGGGTCTCTTTGAGTTTATCGTGCTTGGAGTTTATTGAGCTGCTTCGATTTGTATATTTGTATCTTTTATCTGATATGGGAAGTTTTCATCCATTATTTCTGTGAATATTTTTTGTGCCCCCTTCTCTCTCTCTTCTTCTGGGATTCCTGTGATAGGGATATTGATGTGCTTGTTGGTGTCCCACAGGTTCCTCAGGCTCTGTTCATTTCTTCTTGTTGTTCCATTCTTTTTTTCTCCCTGCTCCTCAGACTTAGACAATTGCATTTGTCTTATTTTCAGGCTCACTAATCCTTTCTTCTGCTTGGTGTAATCTGCTGTTGAACCTTTCTATTGAGTTTTTTATTTTTGTTGTTTTACTTTCCAGCACCAGGGTTTCCTCTTGTGGTGCAAGCTGCTATCTGGTGTATGTGGGAACACAGGCTCAGGCACAACAGAAACATTTTAGCATCTGATGGCTTTATTACTTACACAGCACAAAGGGTCCAAAAGAGCAGGGGAAGGGAACCCATCATGGCCAGTCTCCTGGGTAGGATTGGTGGATGGCAGCTCTGCATGCCCCACTTCTCGTCAGAGGGGAAGAGAGAAATCTGTGATGCCTGAGGGCAAGGTGTTTATACAACCCAGGGCTAGGGAACCTGCCACTGAGAATTCCTGCCCTGATAAGCAGTTGGGGCTGCTCATTTCTGGTTTCTGGACTTCAGGTATAGTCAGGCGGCTCCATTAGACCTAACATTTCCCCTGAGCTGCAGAATGGAAACATATTGAAACATCTCACACAAGAGAGGAGGAGGCAGGGGTAGCCAAGGGCTGGGATACAGATGGCTGTTAGGTGTGTCCGTGACTTCCCCAGCACCTCTTTATAATTTCTACCTGATATTGAAATTCTCATTTTGTTTATATATTGTTTTCCTGATTTCATTTACTTCTTTGTGTTTTCCTTTATGTTACTGATCCTATTTAAGACTATTGACCTAATAAGATCTTTGATTAATAATTCCAGCCACAGGGCTTCCTCTGGGATTTTTTCCCCCCTGAATTATCTTACTTTTTATTTAGCATACCAATAGTATATCCTGTCAATAAATTAATAGGTACAGTTATTTTAAAATGTTGGACACCAACATTAAACAACTCTGTTTATAATTTTTCAATTCAAAAGTATGGTAACCTCAAGTTTTTGAAGAATAGTCTTTTTCTCTGTAATTCATGAGTTAGATAGTTGGAGTTTAAAAAGGTTTCAAATGCCACGTCAGTACCTGCAAGCTACCAAATTTGATATTATATAGAACTGAGAGTTGAGAAATCATCTGATCCAATTTCCTAATTGTATACATAAGGAAACTACTGGCATTGTCAGTGGTTACAAAGCTAATGAGAGGTAGAGCCTGGACTACAAACGGTTTCTTAGAAAGGCTCCCAAAATGTCTTATTTGGCTAATAAGGGACATAAATCACAGAGAACTCTAGTCATATCTAAGAGGACCCTGGCTTTACTCTCTGTTTAACATAGGCTTGAATTCTGATGGTTCTTTTGTAGTTCACAACAAATTTAGTGATTTGGTTGCTTTGGAAACAAATCATTCTGACTATTACAGTTTATCACGATCACTGATTGCCAGTGCTCTTTATGCTTCTTTTCTTCTGGAATATTTTGACTTTGGCAACTTTTCTTCCCATTCTTCTGTGCTCATTATAGACCTGTGTCAAAGGTGTCTGTTCTTGTTTGAAATTCAACATCAGCAGAGGGAGCTAACATGCTATCAATATTTCTCTGTGTAGTTGTCATGTATAGTCACTGGTTCTGAGACCAGGTTTTGCAAACCAGGTGTGAACTTCTTCTGTGGTGTCAGTATCCCACATAGCAATGAGATTTCTTAGCACATCAGGTATGCACTTCCAGCACAAATTTTGGTGATTTCTTATGTCTCAGCCTAATGGCTACATATAGTCATGCTGCAGTTAGGCAAGAAAAGGCCACACACTTGTTTTGATTTAAACCCCCAGTGAGTATGTTTGGCACATTTATCAGCCAGTAATAGAATGTTCAAATTCTACCAAGCCATTTTTCTCTTTAATTGTAGAAACCATTTCCCAAAAAATCTGTCAGAAATGAGTTCATTTTTTTCAACTTTATATATACACAAGAAAGTTGCATATATATAAAGGGAATTTTTGAATTTCCATAAGTGATTCTAATTTCATGCTACTTCTCAGCACTGCAGCAAAGGAAGACTGATGGTTTATCTTTATATATTTATTTTTTTCTCTGGGGCAACATTTCTCGGTAAAAGTACAGAGAAATGTTTGGTTGCTGGTTATGGCCCATTAGATGTGCTCTCATGGGCATATTTATTTAGAATAGACCTCTGGGTTTAAAGCTCATCTTCAGCAAGCCATTGCAGAGGCTTCACATTTTAGGATTAGTGACATGATACTGCAATAATTCTGTAAGCATTGTGTCTAGCCATAAAGACTAAGCATTACCCCCCATCTGGAGTATAATTATATTAGCCTTTTTGAAAAACAAACCAACAAAAGCCAGATTAAGAAAAGAAAAACAAAAACCCAGATACAGGAGTGTTGTTTGCTCTGATCTGGCAAAATCATTCAGGCATCTCATTTACTAAGTTGACAGGTTTGGCTCCTCTCATTTTGTTACCAATTTCATTTTCCTTGGCTTCTTGTCTTATATCTTGTTCTTATTTTCAAGGAACATACCAAATATGAAAAGGGAACTCTGTATTATTTATCATTTTACCTTTTTACTTTCTTTCTTTTTTCTTTTATTTTTTTATTACTTTTCCTTTTTATATACTAACTTTTTGCTTTGGAGAAATTATGACCTCACTGTATTTTATCTTTAATACCACTCTATGCATGAAGCATAACAGAAAAAGCATACTTGATAGAATATGAACATTCCAACAATGACAAGACTGAGGAGACTGGTTTGGTGCAAGAATGGGAAATGCTGTACTGATAATGCAACTAATTTTTTAAGTTTAGAACATCAAGGAAGGGCTAGTTTTAATAATCTTAATAACCAAGTAAAAATACAATCCCTTTTTGTTAAAGAATACTAATGACTTTGAGGTAGATGATTTTGTTATCAGATAGTGAAGTAATTAGGTTTAAGATATAAAAATGGTGAAACTGAGGGAAAGTATTGATTTTTAAAAATTTGAATGGAAAATTAAGAACATTTGCAATTCAGAGTTCTATGTGAAATCCAGGTATGCCATGTTGGGGATTGCTTTTTTAAAGATGAATGAGGCAGTTGATGGAAAGAATCCATGCCCTATAACAGGACAACAGACCTCCTACTCTGTGAGGAGGTCTATAACTTTGCATTTCATTTTTCCATCTTGGCTCATTCACAACTGTTTGAGATTTGGATTCTTAAAGCCTTCTTCAGCATTTAACTAATTCTTTGTTGGTGGGACTATTACTCCGCACATAAACTGATCTTTGTCATAAATCACTTTTATGAGAGAGCAGTCAGGACACGTTGCCATGTCTTCCCCATTCTCCACATCTTCCCGGGTGATGGAGAAGTTATCACCACATGGGCATGGGGAAGAAATACATCTCCAAGTCTTCTTCATACTGGAAGTTCTCAGTCTCTACCTCATTATGGAACATGGCGAAAGGGTTGTTGCCCCTGCCATCTGACACTACCTCTGTGGGTCTAACTTCAGTCTCTGGGATATTTTTTGTCAATTTTTTTTTCCTGTGACTGGGCCATACTTTCTTATTCCTGGTATATATTTTTGTACATTTTTGTTGAGAATTGGACATTTTTAGTATTACGTTGTGGTGACTCTGGATATCTAGTTTTCCCACTCTTTAGACTGCTAGACCAAGAAAAAGAAACAAAGTGAAAAAAAAAATGCTAACAAACAAAACACCGCCCTCCCACAAAACTCCAGACAAGAACAAAAAACATGCACTGCCTTTCCACATCTATCAGTTAGGTGCCAGAGGTAATCCAGAAGCTGCTGCTGTTGAGACGAAAACTGAGGCCAGCATCCCTACTGGCCCCTCAGGTCTGACAGACTAAAAAAAACACAAAAGAGTGAAAGAAAAAGGAGGGAGAGGGAGGAAAGAAGGGAAAATGGGAGGAAGAGAGGGGAAAAGGAAAAGGGAAATGGGAAGGGGAGAAAAATGAAAACAAAAAGATGCACTGGCTCTTTACATACTAGTGGATGCTGGTGGGAGTCCAGAAGCTGCTGCTGCTGCTGAGAGGGCAGAACAGGCCAGTGTTCTTGCTGATTCCTCAACCCCAACTTTTGGAGAACAAGGCTTCCTTTGCCTGTCTTGGCCCCATCTGGCCACGCTTGGAATTAGGGCTGTGTTTCCACAGCTGCATATGTGGGGCTGAAGAATGGGACAGTTATTGCTTTGTACTTGTCTTCACTTACAGAAGCTGAAATCTTGGCAGCCTCTCCCTTCATCTGGCATGTCCATGTTATTTTAAATGTCCAGTCTCGTTCTAGGGTACCTTTTAGTTCCAGTCTTTTTCCAGCTTGTTCATTTTTCTGTGGAGTGATCTGTAAAACTTCCTACTTCACCATTTTGTGCTTTCCCCTGTTGTAGGTCTTTTACCTGGTGTTTCTGTGTCCTGAGCCTGATGCTGAGAAGACTGACTCCTCACTTCCTCCTCTTTTCTAGTCCTATATGTTCATTTTCTATATTGCATTTCTGCTGCTTTGTTTCTTCAGCCCCCACTCCTAACTGCTCTGATGAACCAGCTAATTCCCTTCTTTTTTACTACCATTTAATGGAATAGGATAGTAGAATGAATCCAATTGCATGTGGTCAATCTGTCATCTTGTATAGGTTAAATTTTACAGAATTTCTGGCTCTGTTTTAAGGATTTTCAGTGGAGATAGTTACCTATTTTTGTTTATTTAAAACCCAAAATGAGGGAAGCATATGTGGCTCAAGCAGTTGGGTACCTACCTACTACGTGGGAGGTCCTGGGTTTGGTTTCCAGTACCTTCTAAAGAGGATGAGCAAGACAGTGAGCTGACACAGTGAGCTGATACAACAAGATGATGCAACAAAGAGACACAGTGAAGAAACACAATGAGAGACACAATAAAGCAGGGAACTCAAATGACTGGGTGCCTCCCTCCCACATGGGAAGTCCCAGGTTCAGTTCCTGGTGCCTCCTGAAAAAGAAGACGAACAGCGGGCGCAAACAGTGGAGGCAGGGGGAATAAATAAATCTTTTAAAAAACAATCCACAATGAATAAGAATAGAGATACCCACATTGTGTTGGTTTGTGTTTTATGAATGGTCTTCAGTCACTCCTAACCTTCACATTTGTCTTATTGCATCTTGGTTCCCCACTTGCTCAGCCACTGTGGTCTTGGATTCAACTGGCACTCAAAGTGGATAGACCATACCCAGTACTGCCTCCCTTAGATGGAGGCAGGAAACTATACCATCTGGGCAGTGTCAGGTTTTATGTTTTTAGCAGGAGTCCTCACAGCTATCTGGGAACTATTTTTGCTGTCTATCCCTACTCCTTTGTCCCCCAGCCTCCCCAACAAACACACACGCACACAGCTTAGGTACTATGAAGCAGGACCACATGTGTGGGAGCCACTTTGGCTTACAAGCCCTAAACTTCATTTAGTTACTAATATCTAATTCCATGGGCATACTTCCAAGTCCCAGCAACAGGAACACCTGTTACAAGTTATGCCACACTCAAGGAAGCCCAAAGGTGTGGCTTCCTGTTAGGTATTTATAGTTCATTCTTAGTTCTCTCAGTCCAGATGTGGTCTATCAAGAGGCATTTTTTTTCATACAACAAGTAAGGGTTGTTAATAGCACAACTAACATTCCAACTTTATTGGGTTTCCAGGGAAGCAGAAGGAGAACCCAAGGTCAGTTCCCCATGTAGGAGGAGAAAGGGTTTTGTTACCCTTTATGTACATATGAGTTTATATTTATTGTTTGTTTTCAACCAGAGCATTTAACAGTTTATTTTGAAGTAGTTTCAAACTTACAGAAAAATTAAAGAATAGTATAAAGAAGTTACCATATACCTTACCCCAGATACACAGATTAATATTTTGTTACATTTGCTTTATTATTCTCTCTCTTCATTTGAGAGTACATTTCAGATATCATGTCCCTTTGCAGCTAACTACTTTGGTGTGTGTTTCCTAGGAATGAGAACATTCACCAACTTAACCATAGTACAGTCATCAAAATCAGGAAATTTAATCAATGCAATATTGTTATATAATCTACAAATCTTATTCAGATTTTGCCAGTTGTCCTAATAATGAATTTATATCTTTTTTTTTTTTTTTTTCCCTTGGTCTAGAATCTGATCCAGTATCTCACTTTGCATTTAGTTTTCATGTCTCTTTAGTCTTTTTTATCTGGGACAGTTCCTCAATCTTCCATGACATTAACAGTGTTGAGGAGTATAGGCTATTAATTTTGTAGAATGTTCAAGTTTTCTTATGATTAGATTATTCATTTTAGAAAGGAAAACCACACAAGTTTTGTCACATTAGGAAGTTCATGGGGGAGGAGTGGATGTAGCTCAGTGGTTGAGTGCCTGCTTCCTATGTTCGAGGTCCTGGGTTCAATCTCTGGTACCTCCTTAAAAAAAAAAAAAAAAAAAAAGAGGTACATGGTGTTGTTTTATCCCATTATTAGTGATGTTAATTTTGATCACATGGTTTAAGTTATCTCTGCTATATTTTTCTACAGTAAGTTACTATTTTCCCCTTTGATGAAGTCAGTTTGGGGATGATAGTTTGAGACTATGTAAATATAAATTGCCTCATTAAAATTTCATAACTAGTTTTAGCACCCATTGACAATCTTGCCTGGATCTAAGAATCCATCCAGTAGTCTGGTTATTGTTCTCTTCTGTAAATCAGCAGTCTTTTTGTTTGGCTAGTTCCAGGGATTTACTATTCTGAACTATCAGCCAATAACACAAAGTCCATTAGAGTGTTTGCATACAATCTCTAGCTCACTAATTCATAAATGTTTTCCTTCTTTAGGTGTTTGCTACAATCTGGAGGCAAGATCTTTCCTCAGTATGTACTGATGTTGGGGTTGCTTGTGGATTCACAGACACTGGTAGAAGAGAGTGCTGTTCAAGGAACAGAATGTACTCTTGGATTAAATATAGCACCTTTCATTAACCAGTTTAAGGTAAGCATCTAGAAAAAAATTTAACCAGTAGCTGCCATCCACTGTCCACCTTCTCTCTCTTTAGTCTTTGGTTCTATCCAGTCACTCTGTTGTTTAGCTGGATTAGGATGGTAATTAGTTTCCTAGACCGAAGAAAATCAAACTAGGGGTTAGCCAAGGAATTTTGCCATTCCTATTGGCAAGAGTCTATAGATATTCCCCTGAACCACTGTTACGAATGCAAAGTAGGGCACTAGTTCTGGTCTTATGTAAAAGGATGCCATGTGTCCAGAAAAGAAAACAGTCAGGAAACCTACATCCTAAACTTGAACCTTTACATTGAAACCTCAGGCTGGTAGGTGATAGGTGTGAATGGCTAATGTCCAGAGTCTAGGCAATCATACTGAAAGGGTCAGGAAACTGGAGCTCAAGACAAAATGGCTAGTTTCTGTTTGAGAAACAAGGAGTCAAGATTTATAAATGGGGGTGAAAGTGGCAAAGGCACTAGTATCAAAATACAAATCTGCAAGTTAAAATTGTGGAAGTGGATGGAGTGTCTAGGGAGGAGACTATTGCGGTTGGAGAAAGAGGTGGGAAGTAGTTGGAATACTGCCATGTAAGCTAAAGCAGAATTTTGAGAAGTGCAAGGTTAATGAATATAGAATTGGAAGAGTAATATCTAAAACTTTAAAGGCTATATAGTATGCAAGTTTTTAATATGCATTATTAGATCATCCATGAACAACACCTGCTCAATAAATATCAATTTGTTGAGGAACTGTCTTTTTCAGGGCTATTAACTAAAGTTGTAGTTTTTAAAAAAACTATTTTTTGAAGGCTTAATAAAGAGGACACACTTATTAGAAGTTAGAGAAATTAATTTTATTGTGTGGTTTAAAAATAACATCATCTCCTATCTTTCTAGCTTATCCTTTTCACTCACTGACCAACAATTTCTTGATTCCCTCAGAATCTACAATATACTGACCCTACACTCTTTTTTCACTGTCCTTCTCTTTAATGTCTTCCTTTCTTAACAGCTTATATTCTGTGGTCTATATGCTTTTCTAGGGGTCTGGGAAAACCCTATCTTGGTTAAATCCAACTCTTTGCCATCTCTACACCCAGTACCCCTATAGCTGAATATGCTGACTATGGTCTCACTTCAGCTGATTACCACACATCTCAAGAGGCATCGTAATCTTGCCTGGCAATTTTACATTTCCTAGTCACTCAACCATTCTCTTAGATGATACTGCTCCCTTTCCTCCAAAAGGGTGGTTTTCTGACTATTACACAGACAACTGAGTGAACCAATGAAACAAAAGAAGAGGTTGCAAAAAAAAAAAAATACTGGACAGAAAACAACAGAAATGTATTTATTCATTCAAAAAATGTTTACTGAATGCCGACTATATGCCAAGCAGATTTTAGGTTTGGGGTATATGGCCATGTAACTAAACAGATAAATTCCTGCACTTATGGAGTTAATATTCAAATTAGGAGAGATAGACTATAAACAAGTAAAAAGATAAGTATAGTAAGTGATGAGAAGGGAGATAGGGAGTGTGGGTATGGGCTCTACTTTTATAGGTTATGACTAAGGAAAGGACTCATGGGTACTTTCCTTAGTCATAACCTGTAGACTATAAACAAGTCTAGACTATAAACAAGTAAAAAGATTAGTATGATAAGTGATGAGAAAGGAGATAGTGTGGGTATGGGCTGTACTTTCATAGGTTATGACTGAGGAAAGGACTCATGGGTAAGTGATTTTAGGCAGAGACCTGAAGGAAATAAGGAAGCAAGTCATGTACAGTTTGAAGGATCAACAAGTGCAATGGCCTGAGGCAAGAACATGATTGGAGTATTCCAGAAACAAAAGAAGAAATCATGAGAGTGATGAGAGATGCAGTCAAAGAGATGAGGGAGCCAGATCTTGTAGAGCCTTTGGCCATTAAAAAGGCTTTGGCTGGGGGGCAGATGTAGCTCAGTGGTTGAGGGCCTGATTCCCATGTATGAGGTCCAAAGTTCAATCCCCAGTACCTCCAACAACAAAAAAAGAGACTTTGGATAGACATGCAGGTGTAGCTCAGTGGTTGAGCACCTGCTTTGCATATAGGAGGCCCTAGGTTCAATCCCCCGCCCTCCATACCTCCTAAAAAAACAAACAAAATGCACTTTGGCTTTTATTACTCTGGAAGGGGCAGGAAAACTACTGGAGAGTGTTGAACAAAGGAGTGACATGATATGACTTAAATTTTGAACGTTTCACTCTAGGTACTGTGTTGGGAATAGACCAATAGACCACTTTAGAGAGCAAAGACATGATTATTTCAATAATCCAGGTGAGAGAGGTGGTAGTGGCTTAGTTCAGAGTAGTAGCAGTGGAGGTGGTACAAAGTGTTAGATTATGGATCTGTTTTGAAATAGGCTTTTGATAGATAGGATGTACAATGTGAGAGAGCGCTCTGGTTTTTTTGTTTGTTTTGGGGGGGTGCGTCTAACTATCCTGGAAAGATGTTAGCATTTACTGTTCTGGGGGAAATAACAGGAGGAATAGATTGTGTTTATGTGTGCATGGAATCATTACTCAGGTCAGGCAAGGATCTCAACTGGAAATACAACTTCCCCAGGCAACAGCATACAGATAATATTTAAAGCCATGGGACTGGATGAAATCTTCTTGAGGGTGTGTAGAAAGAGAAGAGAGTTGAGAACTGAGCTCTGGATTATTCACAGTTAAGGACTTGGGAATATAGAGGAATCAACAAAGATGGGAGTAACCAGTAGGCTAGGTAGACCAACAAGAGAAATGGGACACTATGAAGAATGGTAGAACTGTGTGGGGATTAGAATCCAGGTGATGAGAGGTGACATAGGATTCTAGGGTTTCTTCTGGGGACTGATATAAATAGGGATAAAGATCATAATGAGGAGTCCTTGAGATGGTATGCGGTTACTTTGAGTTTTTATGGGTAGGGAAGGTTAGATTCCTTCAAGGATGCCAAGGGAGAAGTCAGTGTATCTTGTGTCCTCTTTAGCCACAAAAGTTGCTCTCTAATACAATGCAGGAAAAAGGGCATTTTTAAAACAATAGTTTCCTTTCTATTTCAAATGACGAGGCTAAAATTTATTATCGGCTGGTTTCTGTTGCTACCAAATTGATAAAACACTTTATACCAGTGGTTCTCTACTTTGAATGGTACATTGAAAACATCCGTGGACTTTTTTAGAAAACTGATACCTGGATCTCAACTCCAGATTAGTCTGCATTGTAGCCTGAGCTTTGAGCTTTTTAAAAGCACCCAGGTGATCAGTGCAGCCAACATTTAGAGAACCACTGTTTTCAAGAAATAAACTTACTTTCCAAATGAAATCTTCTATGAAGTAGTTTGGCTAAATTTAGCATTTTTTCTTAAATAATTCAATATTCAACAAATACTCTTTGCTTAGTTCATTTTTCACACACAAGCAGATCCTTGGTGTTAAGTTTCTGGTGCTGTTTGGCTTATGTAAAAACTTAATTTGCTCTTATCTATAAAATGGGTCTAATAGAATTGAGACCATGACAAATTACCTAATCTGCCTAAATCTTGGTTTGTTCAGTCTTTTCTGTCAAACTGGAAAAATGAAAGTCCTTATGCCTTAAGATTAGATGTAGGCATTAAATAAGGTGATAGATGTAAAAAGCACTGTATAATACAGAACCAAGCAAGTACTTGATGAACCTTAGCCACAAAAAGAATGAGGAAAAGTGAAAAATCTTTACTTTTTCTAGGTACCCATACGTGTATTTTTGGACTTATCCTCATTGCCCTGTATTCCTTTAAGCAAGCCAGTGGAACTCTTAAGATTAGATTTAATGACTCCATATCTGAATACCTCCAACAGAGAAGTAAAGGTAATGGCAACAAGCAAAATGGGTAACTTTCATTACATTTAGAATTATCTTAAATTAGATACTTCATATATATAAAGTTTTAGCCACTTTCTATGAAAATTAAATGTTCATTCTTTCTTGAACCATATACAAAACCAGGCTTTAGTAAATATTACTGAATAAAATAAGTTGATATTAATTTGGATTGGGTGATTAAATGTATTCATTACTCTGTAAAATTTTTTATCTGAAATTGACTAAAGTGAAAGATTTGCTTACCCAAGACTATGCTATTTACTCTGATAAACTTTTTCTGGTTTTCATAATTTCTTAATTTTTATAGGTACACATTTGTCGATCTGGACAAGTGACTGCCATTCCATTTTGGTATCATATGTACCTTGATGACGAGATTAGGTTGGATACATCAAGTGAAGCCTCCCACTGGAAACAAGCTGCAGTTGTTTTAGATAATCCCATCCAGGTTAAAATGGGAGAGGAACTTGTACTCAATGTCCAGCATCACAAAAGCAATGTCAGCATCACAGTAAAGCAATGAAGAGAAGTTTTCTAATGAAAAACTGTTCAAGTAGAGGAGCAAGTAAAAAGTTTCATGGCCTGAAATAGTGGAGTTGTAATCATAAGATGGAACATAAAAATTTAATTCCTTGTAACAAATATTTTAAAAATTGACCTTAATAAAATATTAATAAATTAAAAAGTAGCATTATACTAAAAATATTGCTGCAGACTTGCTTTCTGGAAAAGGCTGTCATTATTTGCTATTCAAATTAGGGAACTTTTTATTCACTTTCACTGTTTGATTTTACTATAGATTAAATTAAATTCTGCTAAACACTTTTGTCTACATACTCTGAAGCTGTAAAGGTGAGGGATAGTCTCATCTTCATTGTCATATATCAGTAAGTAAAGCAAAACTTTTCATCTTTCAGGTTTTTCTTAAATCCAAATTTATAATTGGATCTAAAGAATACTGAGAGCTATGGTTACCTGTAGATTCCAACCTTGCTTCCTTTAATACACAGTATATTTCTAAAACACCTCAGGTTTTGTGTTTGGGGAATGCAAACTTGAATAAGTATTTAAGCACTAAGCTAAATGTAATTAAGAGGGTAAAAGACTTACAAAAGAAATATCTTTAGGATTTTTCTCGGTCTACTTTGGGGGAAAAAAAAAAATTCCAGGAAGTTAATACCAAACCAGTGTTTTTCAAACTTTTGATCTGGAGACACATTAAAAAAAATACAGAATGATCCAGGTTTTAAAGATTTTTTAATATAGAGATTAATGTGATTATCATGCCTTATATATGTGCTCTGTGCTCTTTGAAATGTAAGCCACAAAGAAAATAGTATGTTCTTATTCTCCAGACTACCTGCTCTTCATAACTTCCAATATTATTATATTACCCAGCATTATTGAAAAAAAATTTTTTAATCAATTTTATTGGTACATATTAATAAAGCATACAGTTCATCCAAAGCATATAATCAATGGTATTTAGTATAAACACATAGTTGTGCATTCATCACTTCAATCATTATTAGTGTATTTTCATTATTTCAATAGTAATAAAGTAAACAAGATAATTCTTCACCCCCCAATCTCTCTCTGTTTTCCCTGCTGTACAAGGCTGCTATTTCTGGCTATTCTTGCAGTTATTTATTTGTTCAGCAGTTTTATTGAGATATATTCATTTACCATACGATCTATCCAAAGTGTATAATCAATGGCTTTTAATACAATCACAATGTTGTGTTTTCATCACTACAAAAAATTTTAGAACCATTTCATTTCATTACTCCCAAAAGAAAATCTCCATACCCCTTAGCGTGCCTTCCCCAGCCCTACAAAACCATTAATCTCATTTCATCTTTATAAATTGATTTATATTAACATTTTTTGTAAATGGAATCATACAATATGTTACACAATATATTTAGCTCATATAGATCATGCAGTATTTGTCCTTTTGTGTCTGGCTTGCTTGACTCACATAATGTCCTCCAGGTTCATCCACGTTATATGCTTTATGACTTCATTTCTTCTTACAGCTGCAATAATATTCCATCGTGTGATTTCACCACAGTTTGTTTATCCATTCATCATGTGATGGACACCTGGGTTGTTTCCAGCTTTTGGCAATTATGAATAATGCCGTAATGAACACCATTGGTGTGCAGATGTCTGTTCATGTCACTGCTCTCAGTTCTTCTGGGTATATACTCAGTAGTTGTATTGCAGTCATGTGGCAAATCTATATTCAACTTCTTTAGGAACTGCCAAACAGTTCTCCACGGTGGCTGTACTATTTTACATTCCCATCAACAGTGAATAAGTGTTCCTATCTCTTCACATCCTCTCCCAACACTTGGCCATTCTGATAGGTGTGAAATGATATCTCATTGTAGTTTTGATTTGCATTTCCCTAATCATGAGTGATGTTGAGCATTTTTCCAAGTGTTTTTTTTTTTTTTTTTTTTTTGCCATTTGTATTTCTTCTTTGGACAAATGACAGTTCAAGTTGTTTGCCCATTTTTTAATAAGGTCATTTGTCTTTTTATTGTCGAGTTGTGACATCTCTTTATATATCATGGATATGAAACCCTTATGGGACATGTGATTCTCAAGTATTTTCTCCCATTGAATTGGCTGCCTTTTTACCCTTTGATGATGTCCTGTGAGGTGCAAAAGTGTTTAATTTTGAGGAGATCCCTTTTATCTACTTTTTCTTCTGTTGTGTGTGCTTTGGATGTAAGGTCCAAGAAACCATCACTTACCACAAGGTCTTTAAGATGTTTCCCTATATTTTCTTCTGGTAGTTTTATGGTCCTAGCTTTTATATTTAGGTCTTTGATCCATTTTCAGTTGATGCTTGTGTAGCAGATAGGGGTCCTATTTCATTCTTTTGGTTATAGATAATCCAGTTCTCCCAGCACCATTTGTTGAAGAGACTGTTTTGTTCCATTAATATGGACTTGGTAGGTTTGTCAAACACCAGTTGGCCATAAAGGTGAGGGTTTATTTCTGGACTCTCAATTCTATTCCACTGATTGATGTGCCTATCTTTATGCCAGTACCATACTGTTTTGACCACTGTAGCTTTGTAATATGATTCAAGGTCAGGCAGTGAAATTCCTCCCACATTGCTCTTCTTTTTTAGAGTGTTTTTGGCTATTAAGGTGCACTTTCCCTTCCAAATTAAGGTGCCTTTTCTAATTCTGTAAAGTCAGCTGTTGGGCTTTTGATTGGTATTCCATTGAATCTTTAAATCAGTTTGGGTAGGATTGACATCTTCGTGATATTTATTCTTGCAATCCATGAATACATAATGTCTTTCCATTTGTTTAGGTCTTCATTGATTTCTTTTAACATTGTTTTATAGTTCTCTGCATATAGGTCCTGTACTTCTTTGGTTAACTTGATTCCTAGGTATTTGAGTCTTTTTGTTGCTATTGTAAATGGAATTTTTTCCCCTGATTTCATCCTCAGATTGTTCAATACTACTGTACAAAAACTTTACTGATTTTTGTGTGTTGATCTCATATCTTGTCACTTTGCTGAACTCATTTATTAGCTCAATTAGCTTTGTTGTAGATATTTCAGAATTTTCTAAATGTAGGATGATGTCATCTACAAATAGTGTTTTACTTTTCCTATTTGGATACCTTTAATTTTTTTTTTTCTTGTCTAATTGCTCTAGGTAGGACTTCTAGTACAATGTTGAAGAACAATCGTGACAGTGGGCATCCTTGTCTTGTTCCCGATGTTAGAGGGAAAACTTTCAACATTTCCCCATTGAGTACGATGTTGGCTGTGGGTTCCTAATGTTTTTTTTATCACATTGAGGATATTTCTTTCTATTCCTAAGTTTGTTTTTTTTTTTTTTTTATCAGAAAGGATGCTGGATTTTGTCAAATGCTTTTTCTGGAACAATTGAAATGATCATGTTTTTTTTTCCCCTTCAATTTGTTAATGTGGTGTATTACATTGATTGATTTCCTTATGTTGAACTGGGCTTGCATAACAGGAATAAATCCCACTTGGTCGTTATGTCTAAGTCTTTTGATATACTGTTGGATTCTATTTGCACGTATTATGTTGAGAATTTTTGCAGCTATGTTCATTAGAGAGATTGGTCCATAATCTTTTCTTGTAGTGTTTTTTACCTGGCTTTGGAATTAGGGTGATGTTGGCTTCATGAAATGTGTTGGGTAATTTTCCCTCCTCTTCAATTTTTTTTTGGGAGAATTTAAAGAGAATTGGTATTAATGGTTTTCTAAATGCTTGGTAGAATACACCTGTGAAGGCATCTAGTCCTGGACTTTCCTTTGTTGGGAGATTTTTGATGATGGATTCAATCTCTTTAAATGTGATTGGTTTAAGTTCTTGTCTTTCTTGTAGTGTCAGTGTAGGTTGTTTGTGCATTTCTAGGAATCTGTCCATTTCATCTAGGTTATCTAGTTTGTTGGCATAGTTTCTCATAATACCCTCTCATGATCCTTTTTACTTTTGTGGGTTCAGTCGTAACTTCCTTGCTTTCATTTCTGATTGTATTTATTTGCATCTTCTCTCTTTTTTTCTTTGTTAGTCTAGTTAGGGGTTTGTCAATTTTATTGACCTTTTCCAAGAGCCAGCTTTTGGTTTTGATTTTCTCTATTGTTTTTTTCTTCTCAATTTCATTTATTTCAGCTCTAATCTTTATTCTTTCTTTCCTTCTCCTTGCTTTCAGATTGGTTTGCTGTTATTTTTCTAGTGTATCTAGTTCAGTTAGATCTTTGATTTTAGCTCTTTCTTCTTATTTATTTATTTATTTATTTTTTAAGATTTTATTTATTTATTCATTTATCCCCCCCCTGCTGCTTGTGCTCGCTGGGTCAGCCAACCACGCCGTGCGGGCGGGAACCGAACCCGGGGCCTCCCACATGGCAAACGGGAGCCCCACTGATTGAGCCATAGCCGCCTCCCCTCTTCTTTTTTAATATAGGTACTTAGGGCTATAAATTTCCCTCAAGACAGCATTCACTGTATCCCATAAGTTTTGAGAAATTGTCGTCTTGTTTTCATTTGTCTAAACATATTTACTGGTTTCACTTGCAGTTTCTTCTTTGACCCATTGATTAGGAGTATGTTCAGCCTCCACACATTTGTTATTTTATCTCTTTCCCTTCTATTATTGATTTCCAGTTTCATTCCATTATGATCTGAGAAGATGCTTTGTATAATTTCACTGTTTTATATTTATTGAGACCTGCATTGTGACCTAACCTGTGGTGTATCATGGAGAAAAATCCATCAGCACTTGAGAAGAATATATAACCCACTGAATTTGAGTGCAATGTTCTGTAATGTCTGTTAGGTCTAACTCATTTCAAGTTGTTTCCTTGTTGATCTTCAGCCCAGTTCTATCTAATGACGTGAATGGTGTGTTGAAGTCTCCAAATATTATTGTAGAGATACCTATTTTTCCCTTAAGTTTTGCGAGTTTGCCTCTTGTATTTTGGTGTCCCTGGTTATGTGCATAGATATTTATGACTATGACATCTTCCTGGTGTAATGTCACTTTTAATAATATATAATGGCCCTCTGTATCTCTTATAACAGTTTTGCATTTCAAATCTGTTTTATCCGATATTAGTATAGCTACCCCTTTTCTTTTTTGGTTACTATTTGTGTGGAGCATCTTTTTCCAACCTTTCACTTTCAGTTGGTTTGTATCCTTTGGTGTAAGGTGAGTCTCTTTTAAGCAACATATGGATGACTCATTTTTTTTATCCATCTGGCAGCCTCTATCTTTTAATTGGGGAGTTTAATCCATTCACATTCAAATATATTCCTGTAGGCAGTATTTACTTCCACCATTTTATTCTTTGGTTTTCATGTCATCTTATTTTTGTCTTTTTACTCTTCCTTATCTTTTCTGCTCTTCTTTCTTCTATTCTCTCCTCCAAGCCTCTCTCTTCTGGCTTTTTCTTTCAGGCTCTAAGAATTCCTTTAAGATTTCCTGCAAAGGTGGATTCTTTTTTACAAACTTTATTAGTTTTGTTTGTTTGTGAATATTTTATACTCACTATATTAGCCAAAGGGGTACTGATGCAAAATACCAGAAATCTGCAGGGTTTTGTAAAGGGTATTTATTTGGGGTAGAAGCTTACAGTTACCAGGCCTTTAAGTTACTTCCCTCACCAAAGTCTGTTGCCACATGTTGGAGCAAGATGGCTGCCGACGTTCAGCCTTCCTCTTCCTCTTAAGCCTCCATGGTCCCAGGTTCTTCCAATATCAGCTGTAGGCTGGGATAAGTCTCTTCTCTCTCCTGGGGCTTGTTTCTCTCTCAGCTCAGCTGCTCTGTTCGCTCCACGAGGTCAGCTGTAGACTATCAGGCTCTCTAGGCTTTGTCTCTCCCCAGGGCTTGATTTTCTCCAGGCTCACCTGCTCTGTTCTCCTGTGTGTTTACTTCCCAGGCTCCAGCTCAAAAACTCCAACTCTTCTCTGCGTGGTCTTCTCTGTGAGTTTCCACCCTCTTGGTGGGTGGGGACTCAACATTCTACTGACATGGCCCAATCAAAGCCCTAATCATAATTTAATCACACCCAGAGGAACAGACTAGTTTACAAACATAATCCAATATCTATTTTTGTAATTCATAAACAATATCAAACTGCTACACTCACCTTCATATTTGATGGATAATTTTGCTGGATAACGAATTCTTGGCCAGCAGATTTTCTCTTTCAGTACCCTAATTGTATCATATCACTCTCCACTCATCTCCATGATTTCTGATGAGAAATCCTTACTAAGTCTTACTGGACATCCCTTGTATATGATGGTTGATTCTTCCTTGCTGCTCTCAGAATTTTCTCTTCATCTTTGATGTTTGATAGTCTAAGTAGTATGTGTCTTGGTAGGTCTATTCAGATTTATTCTGATTGGGGTATACTACACTTCTTGGAAATGTAAGTTCCTTTCTTTCATGAGAATTGGGAAATTTTCTGCTATTTTTTCCTCAAATACACTTTCTATCCCTTTTCCCTTCTCCTGGAACTCCCACAACATGTATGTTGTTGCATTTCATGTTGTCATTCAACTCCCTGAGCCCCTGCTCAGTTTTTACATTCTTTTCTCTCATTGTTCTTTTCTCTCTTCAATTTCAGCTGTTCTGTCTTCAGGATCAGTTATTCTTCTATCGAGTCTGCTGTTGTATGCCTCTAATGTGTTTCTGATCTCATCCATCATGTCTTTCATTCCAATGAGCTCTGCTACTTTTCTATTCAGGTTTTCAAATTCTTTGTGTTCAGTCAATGTCTTGTTGATGTCATTTATCTCTAGCCATTTTGTCTTTCAAGTCATTGATTTAGGAAACGTGTGTGCATCTTGTTAATTAGTTGTCTCAAATCCTGTCTCTCTTCTGGGACTTTGATATATTCCTTTCCTTGGGACATATCTTCCATTTTCTTAGTATGGCTCATAATTTTTTGCTGCTGTCTAGGTATTTGATTAGTATGGTGAATTTACTCAGATGCCCAATTTCTCTTTCATGTGGATTTAGTGGCAGGAGGCAGTGTTTCTGCTGTTCTTTGATTCTTGTTTCAACCTGGGTTTTTATGATTGCCCCTCATTGTTGCTCAGAACTGGGCTCTGGACCCAGTAATGGGTTGCAAACCCTAGGGCCTTGGGGAGGGAGGCTAAAATGGCTGGCAAAGGCCTTTCTTACTTCCTTATGAGCACCTCCTTGGTCTGCCAGCAGATGGGGCACCTCTTTGTTCAGTGCCTGATCAGAGTGCGTTTGCTGCGACACAGACTAGATCAATGTGATACAGGTTCCTGCCTGGAGACTAAGAGGCTTGTAATACAAACTTTCTCGGAGATAGTTCTCCAATCTTTGCTGGCTGCCTACTCCATTTTCCTAGGTAGGAAATAATTCCACACCCCTCTGCATCCTCAACAATCAGTCTCGGTTAATAGAGAGGCAGACTGAGCAGGACAGATCTCTTTAGTCCTGTGCTTGCTCCCAAGGCAAACAATGGTGTGGCCCCACCCAGCCTGGAAGGGCTCTGGGACACGGCAGACCAAATTTGTGGGTCAAAAGCTGAGTCAGCCTTAGTCTGTGAGCCTCTCTCCCCCCTTTCCTGGGGAGGTGGATCCCTGGGACCCCCTTTGTCTGTAGGCACAGGCCCCAGCAACCTGAATATTTAAAAATGTCTTTTAGAGTGGAGGAGGGTGCTAGCAGTAGCTGCCGCAGTTTTAACGTGGTTTTGCCATCATACTTTTCCTTTGTCCCTCTCTCTTCTGGGTGGTGTCCAGCCTTCCCCTGGTGTTCTAAACCCTAGAAGATTTTTTTACAGGCTGTTTCTGCCTGTCCTCTAGCTATTTTTTCTCAGCATTACTTTTGTTTTTAAAGATTTCTGTCCCCTCCCCCTTTGTTGTTTGTGCTTTTCGGTCTACTCTGTGTCTGTTCATTGTGTGCTCATCTTTTTAGGAGGCACCAGGAACTGAACCCAGGACCTCCCATGTGAGAGGGAGGCGCCCAATGGCTTGAGCCACCTCTGCTCCCACTTCTGTCTCTCATTGTGTTTCCTCATTGTCACATCATTGCATCTTGTTGTATCAGCTTACTGTGCCAGCCCATTGTGTCAGCTCACTGTCTTGCTTGTCTTCTTTAGGAGGCACCGGGAATTGAATCTGGGACCTCCCATGTGGTAGGCAGGCGCCCAACTGCTTAAGCCACATCCACTTTCCTTCCCAGCATTACTCTTTTTTTTGTTAAAGATTTATTTATTTCTCCCCAACCCCTCATTTTTTGCATTTGTTGTGTATGTTCGTCTTGTTTCTTTAGGAGGCACTGATAACCAAAACCAGAACCTTCAATGTGGAAGGGAGGAGCCTAATTGCTTGAGCCACCTCTGGTCCCTGCTTTTGTTGTGTCTCTCATTATGTTTTCCTCCTGCGTCTCTCGTTGCATCATCTCGTTGCGTCATCTTGTTGCGTCAGCTCACCGTGCCTACCCGTCATGTCGGCTCGCTGTCTTGTTTGTCTTCTTTAGGAGGCACTGGGAACCTCTGCTCCCTACTTTGTTATGTCTCTCCCAGCATTACTTTTAATAGAAATCTTTAGTTTATAAATGAGTGGACAGAATACTTTGTACCATTATTACTGTGAACCAGTATAAGTATACATATATGAAATGTGTATGTATAATATATAAAGCAAAGGTTTTGAGAAACAGTACTTTCTTTGCTATTTGTGACAATGGGTTGTGATTAGTAATTAGAGAAACATTATTCTCCTAAGTAATTTTTTTCCCAAATAGCACCTACATGTCTTGAGTGTGGTTTATTAATTACAAATAATTAAGAACAATCAGCCAATATTTACATTTGCTTCCATAGCATTGAGAAAAATTAGACAACATTTCTATCACTATTTTCTTATTTATTAATCTATTAGCAATGTTGCAAACATGAATTTTTGCTAATAGGAATATAATATATGGGAAATTTCATTGTAGTTATATAATATTTAACCATTTGTTCTTTTGACTTCTTTTTTCTGTGCTTCTAATCAAGAAATTTTTGTTAAAACTTAAGAGTTCATGTCCTAAAAAATGAGAGACATAAAAAATTGCAGAAAATAAATGATAAATTCTTATTTATTGAAAGACATCCAGTTGAGAAATAGAGAAATAATTGTTAAGTAAGCTTATATGGCACATGATTATGATTAAGTCCCACTAATTTATATTTCTGGATTACGCTTTTTGCTAATTCCAGAGTGTTATAGTCATGCAGCACTGGTAGAAAGCATTGTTGTTGTTGTTGTTGTTTCTTCTTTTCCTTCTTCTGTCTATCCTCTTGATAAAGCAATGTAAGATCAGGAACATTTAGTTAAGATCATTTTCTAACAAGTGAGTATATGATACTCTAATGTTTAGTCTAAGTCTAGGAAATTTAGACTGATTACTTGTGATATACAAAATGTAATTACATAAATCCAACAGTTGTACCTGGCTTTTGCCTATCTTTGTGTTGAAAATTTTCCATCATTTATGGCTTGTCCCAAGCAAAAAATCCTGAGCCAGTGGGATACCAGGTAATGAAATAACGTGGCAGTAGCATAGTTTGCTTTTGTATACCATTCAGGAGGCCAGAGATTTATCTGAAGTTTCCTGTTTCTCTTCAGTTCTATCACTAAATATTTCATCACATATCTTGGCTGTAGTAGGTGTGGTTTGGGGTGTCACAGTGTGTCCAAACCCTTGATAGTGACCCATGGGTGAAGGTGGCATAGAAGAGGCAACAGAAATTGCATCTTGTGATGATGATGATAACAAGCTTGTATGTTCATTTTGATCTTGATCCTCAGGAAAAAATTTTTTCCTAGGATGTCCCATGACTGTCCTTCCTTTAAAGTAACAGAAAGGTTTCCAAGTTAGATAAAAGTTAAGTTACTTTTACCATTATAAACTCACCATTCTATAATTGGCTCCCACTCCACATCTGAAGCACTTGTATACCATGGTATTGCTTTAAACAAAGTCCTTCTGTCAGTTATATAGCTACTAATTAACTTATTAAGAGAAAAATTCAATAACCTACCTATCTAGATGAATTAAATGGCTGGTACTTACCAACATGCCTTACTTGTTCAGAAATATCATCTCTAATATCTGAAACATCCCACATGGCAAGAAAGGAATCAAAACATGACCCTTCTTCTGCTTCTTGGACATACGGTTTATATGAGAAAGTGTAGTGATGAGCAATAGCAGCAAGGAACATCTCAATACAGATAATAAAGTCCTACAACAACAACAACAAAAAATATATATTTTTTTGGTTTAAATCTAGTTTTCTAGGTACGAGAAAAACTTTCTCTGTTTGCAAAAGTACTTAAGTATCAACATTGCTTTCTGGAATATTATATTCATTTTCCATTTTTCCCAATTATTTTTTACCTCTTCCCCCTCTCTCCCCAAAAAACCCAGACAGACAAAGTAGGACCTGTGTTATCAAGTCTAGTGGAGCTAATATGTGAAGCTGCTTAACACATAGTAAAGATGTATAGAACTCAAAGATAGTATTACTTACTTGGAGTCCTGTAGCCACAGCTTCTACAGTTTGCCATTCCCATGTATGCTTTTCAGAAATAACGCCCACTTTTACCAACAAAGCAATAACTACTGCTTGCCTATATGTTAGGAAAAGGTAAACGCCAAATCTATATCAAGCATAAAATGAGCAGTTGTTTTAAAAATATGCCATTTAAAAAAATTAATCCCCATTACAACCTGTGGATTGCCCTCACCCCCAACCCTCAATCCCATCCCATCCCATCCCATCCCCAACCACCACCAACACCCTGCATTTACAGCATTTAGAAATTTGGCACATTCCTTTTGTGAGGAAATTAGGTATCTATATAAATATATTGCTTTACAAGTTTTATTGCTCTGGTTCCATTTCATCAGATGAATTTTTATCTCTCTGAGCTTCACATGAAATACTAGGCTTATACATTGTTTATTTGCTTTCAAAGTATGCACAAATACTTAGATTATAAATTCTTCCTATACATAGACAAAGCCTAACACCTTATACAAAAAGCACTTAAAATTAAATAAAGAACAGATACTCAAATGTTTATACATGCATTGATTGGTTTTTCTTTTGAACAGTCATTTAAAAACAGTTGTTTGAACTACTGGTGCTAGAGACAAAACTCAGAAGGGAATCTGACTTAAGATAGGGAATCATGCTGAAGCATTTCAAACAAATCTAGTGCTATGATCTCAGGTTAGATTTAACAGTGAATAATGAAATAAACAAGCTTTTGTAGTTCTATGTACAAGAATATTCATCAGCGTTTCTTGAAATGGTGAAAGAATTAGGAACAATGTAAATGTCAGTAAAAGAATACTAATTCTCTTTACTAACAGAAAACTAAATTCCCAATATATCAAACATATTGTTCACTTACACAAGTTTTTGTAGCATAAAATCATTTGTGGAGTTTTGTATTAGACAATTATGCACCAAAATATAAATCTTTCTTACTGGGTGGTGGTATTTGCATTTTGGTTAAAATTATATCTTTGTTTCTGGATTCTCTGCCCCACCCCTCCCTTTTACTAAACCTGTAGTTTTGCCTTCTGTTTTAAAAAGTGTTTTTTCCTGACAAACATCTCCTCACATTATTAAATATTCTACATCGTTTTCCTTCCAACCTGCATAGTATTCTATTACATGACAGAACCACAATTTATTCTAATGATTTCTCTACTGTTGACACATATTGTCTCAAATTGTTTTCCTATTATGTTATAATATCCACCTGATTATTTCTTTATGAAGTACTTAGAAGAGCTAAAGGATGAACTTTTTAAAAGGAAAGTGGGGGCATTTTAGTCCATTTTCTGCATTAAGATTTTTAAAATGCCTTCTTTAATAAAGTTTTTTTACCACCTTTTAGACATTGAGAACACTTACTAGAGAGCAACACTTACCAGAATGATACAAAAACCACCAACTTTACACAAAGAAATTTGCCAACAGGTTGGATTGGACTCAGTTCTTCCTTTAGTACTTTATAAAATAGCAGGAGACAATACATGGCAAACTAGAAACAATTAAGATTAACATTGGAACTTCTTCAATAAGAAAAACTAAATATAGTAATAGAAATTTTTTAAGTTATAAACCACAGACATGGTACAGAAGAATATTTCAGGCCAATTTTTCTAGGCTTTATTATGCTATTTTTGGATTACCAACACATTCAAAGTTTATTGTGGATAACTATACGACATTTCTCAGCAGAGACATGATATAACATTAATACTTCCCTGAACATGTTTTACATGGTCACTTACTGGGGCCCATAAAGAAACCAATGACAAATGACAGGTTAATAAAAGGCTCTCAGTGGGGCGGATGTGGCTCAAGTGGTTGAGTGCCTGTTTCCCATATGGGAGGCCCTGGGTTTGGTTCCCAGTGCCTCCTACAACCAAAAAAAAAAAAAGAAAAGAAAGAAAGAAACCAACTCAGGGGAGCCTATGTGGCTCAGTGGTTGAGCACCGGCTTCCCACATACGAGGCCTGGGGTTCAATTCCCAGCCCCAGTACCTCAAAAAAAAAAAAAAAAGAAGGCTCTCATTCATCCAAAATAAAAAGTTATCTGCTTATTAATGGCTTTTATAAACAAATTCCCACTATCTTACAAAAGTTTAGCTTATTAACTAGTCTATTTTATATAACATTGTATGCATATTATTTATAAGGGAATACCAAAAATAAGTACTATTTCAATAAAATTGTGACCATGAAATCTAAAAGTAAAAAATCAGGGAAACATTTTTCTTGAGGACAGAATTTTAGTCCAGTTGAATTTACTTTTAAAAATAAACTCCTAAGACTTATTATTTTAGAAATCATTGGTAATAACCTAGTGCAGTGTTGAATAGCAAAACATTTTCCCCCAAAAGTTTAATTATATTTTTGCATTAAAATATAAAATTCTCATTTAAAAATATTTTAGAATATGAAGGCAGTAGTCAAAAGGATAAAGTTATTCATAGTCCCCCATCATCCAACCAATCACATATATATATAAAATCTTGTTGCCTGATTTTTTTTTCCCAGTTAAAGTACCTTACTTTCCCACTGTTTCATAAAGATATTTTAATAACTGTATATTATTTTGGCCAGACCACATCATATTCAACCAGTTCTCATCTTTGGGCTTTTGGATTGTTTTCAGCTTTTTGCTGTTATAAATAAAAGGCTTCATAATGAAAAGATATTCAAAACAACAGTACTCCTGACCATTTCTTTAGAAAACATTTTGAGAAATGAAATTACTGGTTCCAATGAATATGAACATATGTGAAAGCTATGGATACAGAGGCATTTACTTTTTATTATAAGGCTCTAGTACCACATATGGATGCCATTTCATTTCTAAACCATTATTTTGCTTAAAGCATTAATCAAAAATTTTAAATGCACATTCTTAAGTTGATAGGACCAGATAGGTATATCTTTAGCAGATTTAAGTTTAAAGAATATCATCTATAAGTTCTTTTTATAAATCAAATTTCAAGATTAAAAAGTTTTTTAAACTTGGCATTCTAAATTTTCCTTTAGTTCCAAATATGATGCTAGAGAATTTTATTCTCCCATTTTTATCAAACTTTCTACTGTCATATACCAATTAGACATTGTCTCTTACTGACTCTGCCTAGGATGTGGTTCTCCCTCTCTTGCATTTTTCTTTTGCAGAACATTGTGCTTTACAAATATGGCATACCCACACAACTATGTGTGAGTGAGCGAAACAAATCAGCACAGTCAATAGGTCATTGCATAAGTCACTAGATATTTAATAAAGATATACATTAAAGTTTCTTGAATTTCTTCTTATAAATCAAATTTCAAGATTAAAAAGTAAGCTTTAGTCCAAGAAGAAATTTTCCCTAAGAAAATTTAGTTACAAATACTAATTTAGTACAATTAAGAAAAATGAATATTTACTTACCAATTGTGACATATTGTTTATTATAACCAAGTAAGTCCAAGCATTTGAAAAACTAAAGTTACCTTCATCATATATACCAAGCAGCTCACAGATTCTAAAAAAGGTAAAAATGAGACTTTATGATTAAACAAATCAAAATGTACTTTAGAATACTACATGGACAGCAATACTTAAATGTAGAAGTCATTTCATTTGAAAGATCCTATATATAATCACTTGATTTTTTTTTTATTTAAAAGCATTTATTTTTATTTTTTTTACCGGGAGGTCCCAGGGATCGAACCCAGGTCCCTCCATATGGGAGACGGATACCCAACCATTTGAGCCACATCCATCCCCCCAATCACTTGATTTTGATCACGGAGATGGTTCAAAAGTTACTAGAAAAACATTTTTTTAAGAAATGGTACCATGTGGTAACACCTCCAACTTGCTATTAGATTAAAAAACATGCTGCCTAATTTTGAAAAACTTGATTTTTATAAACATAGAATGCAGGCCTCTGTAATTTCGTCTCCTAAAATTGTCTTGGAGATAAATTTTATGAATATCCAGATTCACTTTAGTAGATATTGCCATAAATATTAATTTATATGTTTGCCTGATTTATAAATTGCAGAGAAATAAAGCATGCTTTCATAAAGTGAAATAGTCTGAATTCTAAGGCAAATGTACCTAAATAATTGCTAACAAAAAGGCAGAATAAAGAATCAAAGGCTTCCTTCATCTATCTCCATTTTTCCATTATGAACATGCACAATATAAGGAATAGCTGATAAAGCATGTAACCTACCTGTTTTAAATTATTTAATGTCCTTGAATTCTTAGGAAACAGTTTTGCCAGGTAGCTTAATGATACCCCATTCTACCTCAAATCCTAAGCCTTGACAGAATTTTGTAAAAAAGATAAAATATAATTTCTTTCTTGGCATATAGTGCTCATGTTTCTAAATTAACTATGCAGAAAATAAAATCATGTAATTAACCAAAAGTAGTATACTTAAACTTCATGCAATAGATGTTTCTGTAAAGCTGCATGAACATTAACATTTTTTTTTTTTTTTTTCTTTTACTGGGAGGTCCCGGGGATGGAATCCAGGTCCCTCCACATGGGAGACAGACGCCCAACCATTTGAGCCACATCCGACCCCAAACATTAACATTTGAAAAAAGCATTTTGAGGCTTTAGAGAGGATGTCATTTAGAACGGTGATTCTTTGCCTATAAATGTCTATAAATGGTCACCTTACTTATTTTAATAGAGTAAGGTTTCTATATACTATGTTTTCTACATCAAAGTAGAACTATACTATAAACAAATGTTGTTTTCCTATTCAGTTCTCACATAAGTAAAAATAACATCATCAGGATTAAAAAAAAAAATTATTGATAATTTCAATTCTGTATACTTACAAAGCAACAATGGTGGTGAATGGCCTGACAACTGTATACTGCAATACACCCAGTTTGCACCTAAACAGCAATACTCTACAAAAGAAAAATAATTTGTACCACAGTGACTCATTTAAATAACATTAGATTTTTCCCAAAGACCCCAAATTAAAATCATTTTGACAGATGATGGCATATTTAAATGTAATTCTTTCAGTTTAGTCATTCTAAGTGGCAGGGAGAGAAGAATATGGATAGTGGCAAACATGATCTAGATACCATTTTTGACATTTTATTCTTTATTTACTAAAAATGATAATATATGTGAGAAAAATTATTTGACAACTAGACCTTCTGAAATGTCCTCCCTTCTTTGAACAGTCTTAACTTTCTCAATAGTGCAGCAGAGAGCAAAAGGAGCAAAATGTGTTCCTGTGTTTTGTAGAAGAAAAACCGAGTGGCAAATAAATGAATGTGTATGTATGTGAATGTGTACTTAGAAAGTATTGCTTACATTTAGTATTCTGTTTCCTTTCAAATTTGGTATTTAAATATCATTCTAGAGAGTATCATTGAGTAGATTCTCTGATAGGACAAAACAAAGATCCTGCATAAAACAATTTTTATTCTATTACTGGGAAATATTCAGAAGGGGTAGCAAACACAATGTTGGGAAAATTTCAGAAGGGGTAGCAAACACAACATCAAATACAACAAAACACAAAAAGCCTCACAACAACAACAAAAAGTCCCGAGCATATCGTGAAGAGAGTCTTCAAAGGCCAACTTGCTCTGAGGGCAAATGCTTATTTACCACTCCTGTCCAAACTGGTTTTCAACTTTGTATAATATAAATCCCATAATTTAACAATTGCATCTAGACTGAGAGCATTGCAAGCCTGCATACTGATCTTGAGATGTTGTATTACTAAGATTCAATAAAAACTATTGGGCTTCTCTATGCTGAGAGCCCACTCTCTGCCGAGGTGATTCACTTCCAAATCAGTCTTTTGTCTTGTGGTGGAGTCTAGAAATTGCACCAGAGCTTGTTACAAGACTTCTTAATTAGAATGCCTTGGCTATATATGCTCTGCTTCCTGTCCCATACACTTCACAAAGCTAAGTTGGAGCTTGGCTAAACCTTAAGTTTTAACAGGAGTTGATTATTAAATTGAACCTGAGACTACTGAGAGTGATTGTGCACATGAGTTAAATAGCCAATTAGATATCTCTGAATATTGTGGAGAATTAATTAACTAGAAGATATATCTCAAGAAATAATCCAGAATGTAGTAAAGTCTGAAACAGAAACATGAAAAAGAGCTTGAGAGTTAACAGAGAATAGAGTGAGAGGTCTAACGTATATTCAGAGTTTCAGAGGAAGAGAAAATTTGAAGAGATAATGGTTTAGAACTTTTCAGAACTGATCAAAGACATGAATCTATACATTGAGGCATACGATAAAATCAAGCAGGACTGAAAAAACAAACAAAAAACCCAAAAAACAACAACCACAACATAAACCTAGACACTTTGTAGTGAACTATAGAACACCAAAAACAAAAAGGATTTTTTTTTTTTTTTTAAAGGAGGTTATCTGGGATTGAACCTGAGACCTTGTACATGTAAAGTAGGCATTCAACCACTAAGCTGCACCTGCTCCGCTAAAAAGAGGATCTTAAATGCAGCCAGAGACATGTCACTATAAAATACTGACAGTAGAGAAAGGTTAGAAGATGGCGTTAGTGTAGGAGGGCACACACTGCAAGCTCCCAGAGCAAGGCCAATTGTGGACGGGGTCCTGCCCAGGGGTCTGTGCTGTGCATGCGTGGAGTGAGAAGCTTGGGACATATATCTGTGCAGATCAACGGCGTGGACGGAACGGTAGAGATTCGTGAGTTTTAAGGCTCCCGGTGGTGTTTGGTACAGACGGCTGAGCCCCGCGGTTAGGGAGGAAAAATAAAATAAAATAAAACGGCCACTTGGAGCCGTGAGCAGGGCGAAAAAGTTTTATTTTCTGGGGATCTGGCTGCCTGGCGCCCCTTGGACCTTGTGTGAACAGAACAAACGAGCTAATCAGCACCCAGTGAACCGGAGGGAGGATTCTGGTCGGGGAACGGAGCTGATTTCCCTAGCGATCGAGGGATAAGACCCGGGTTGCTGTGGAACCAGGAAGAAGGGACACTTCCCAAAAGAGGGAGGGTTCTGTTGGAGGGCAGGGAAGGGTATTTTATATTTTTAGACATCGATCTGGTTGCCTGCACCGCCCCATAGCTTTGGGGAGCAGATAAGCCGACCTGAAGCACCATTAGGCTGAGAGCAGACGCGAATCTGCACTCAAACTGATTTATTTAGCAGCCCGGTGACGCTCGAGCTCGGCTCCAGAAGGGGCGGAATCCGCTGTCTTTAGCACTCCTCACTGACTAACAACAGAGCTACAGGTAACATAGGGAGTCCAGAAAGTGGGACGTGCTTGATTAATTTCCACGGGCCCAGCTAGGGTCCCTTTCGTAAGGGGGTTGGTCTAGAGGAGGAATTATTTTGGGTCCTGCATTTGGCTAAAAAAAAAAAATTAAAAAAAAAAGTGAGGTCACCTCAACAAATGAAAAATAAATTCTTTTAAATTTAGTTTAATAGCTAAAAGCTGCTTCAGGACCTGCATATAGAACCCAGTGGGGAAATTGATTGATAAATATAAGCAGGCAGGAAGGATCCACGTGGACCCTAGGGGAATCATTGACCCCCCTTAGCTCTGTTTGACTGCTTGCCTGTGTGGATCTTTGGTTTCTCTGTTTCTTTCTGGTCTCTTGCTATTCTTTCCTCTTTCCTCCCCCCTTCCTTTTTGCTTCTTTTTTTTTTTTTTTTTTTTTTTAAATAGGTGCTGCCAGCTTGTCGCTTCTTTGCTGGGCTTCTTTTACAGTAATTTCCCACTTGCTGTATATATTGATTCTGTATTACAAACTATTGCTTATCCTTCCTGCATCTTTCTGCCTTCTGTTTTCTGTTGTGGCTCTTAGAGACAACATTTTTTCATAGGCCCACAACTTAAGGGTGTCAATTTTTATTCCATCTATTTTGTTTTCTTTTTCTTTTTCTTTTTTTTATTAGTATTAACTTTTTCCTTTCAGACCTTTCTTTACTATTTCTCTCCCTCCTCATATTTCTAGCCTTCTAAATCACTATATATATATTCCTCCATTTGTTTTCCCAGTCCATTGTAGGAACTCCATATTTTTTCCTAGTACTCTACACTGCCTACACAAGTTAAATATTTATCTCATTAAGTCTCATTTTGCCCCTCTTCTAACTTTTATCAATATTGCTATTATCCTTCTGCCTTCCTTACATCTTTTGATTCCTCTGGCCCTAACCTTTTGCCTTCAAGGGAACATAGAAAGAAGCAAGGAAATAAAATAAGAAGAAAAACTGCCAAAGAGAAAACTTAACTCACACGCCAAACCAACAGCTAAATAAAATTCTAGAGCATAGAGAAAAACTAATCAACTGAACACACCCATCAAGATAATATGATGACCAGAGGGCAACAGAAAAATACAAATGACTCTGAGAAACTGGAAAACACGGACCAGTCCAGTGCACAAAATAAAAACCAGGAAGCAATGCAGAACATCGAACAACTAATCAAAGCTATCCAAACAAATATCATGGACCAACTTAAAGAACTGAAGGAAGAGATTAAGGATATAAACAGGACACTGGGAGAACATACTGAAGAAATAGCTAACAGGCCTAAAAAGGTAATGGATATGATGGTGAACAAAGGCACAAGCCAAGAAATGAAAAAGACGCTGGACTCACATGGCAGCAGATATGGACAGGCAGAGGAAAGAATTAGTGATATGTAAGACAATACAGTTGAAATCAAAGAGATTGTAGAACAGATAGACAAAAAGATAGAAAAAATCCAGCATGGTCTCAGGGAATTAACCGATAATACAAAACGTACAAACATACGCATTATGGGCATCCCAGAAGGAGAAGAGAAGGGAAAGGGAACAGAAGGAGTGTTGAAGGAAATTATGGCTGAAAACTTCCCAACTCTACTGAGAGAGATGGATGTGCAGATCCAGGAAGCACAGTGCACCCCAAATACTATAAATCCCAACAGGCCAACTCCAAGACATATACTTGTCAAAATGTCCAATGCTCAAGACAAAGAGAAAATACTAAAGACAGCAAGAGAAAAGAGAACCATCACATACAAGGGAAGCACAATAAGATTAAGTGCTGATTTCTCAGCTGAAACCATGAAAAAAACTTCCAGCCACGAATTCTCTTTCCAGCAAAATTGGCATTCAAAAATGATGGAGAGTTCAAAATATTCACAGATAAACAGCAATTAAGAGAGTATGTCAAAAAGAAACCAGCACTTCAAGAAATACTAAAGGAATCTCTACAAGTTGAAAGGAAAAAACAAAGGAGAGTTGAAAGAGAGTTTAAAAACTGAAAAGTCAAAAAGAGAAACAAAACAACATATGACATACATTAACCCAAAGAAAAAATGGCTGAAGTAAGAAATTCGTTACGAGTAATAACACTGAATGTTAATGGATTAAATTCTCCAATCAAAAGACGCATATTGGCAGAATGGATAAGAAAATATGATCCATCTATATGCTGTCTACAAGAAACCCACCTTTGACCCAGGGATTCAAGGAGGCTGAAAGTGAATGGCTGGAAAACCATTTTACAAGCTAACAATAGCCAAAAAAGGGCAGGAGTAGCTATTCTAATATCAGACAAAATAGACTTTACATGCAAAACTATTGTAAGAGACAAAGATGGGCACTACATATTAGTAAAAGGAGTAATCTCTCAAGAAGAGAGAACAATCATCTACATTTACGCACCTAATCGAGGTGCCTCAAAATACGTGCGACAAAGTCTGGAAAAACTAAGAGGAGAAATAAATTCCTCTACAATTATAGCAGGGGACTTCAACACACCACTATCATCATTAGACAGAACATCTGGGCAGAGAATCAATAAAGAAACTAAGGCACTCAACAATACATTAGAAGACTTGGACTTAATAGACATATACAGAACACAAATACAGCGGGATTTACATTCTTCTCGAGTGCACACGGAACATACTCCAAAATAGACCACATGCTAGGCCACAAAACACCACTCAATGAATTCAGAAAGATTGAGATTATACAAAGTAATTTCTCTGACCACAACAGAATGAAGTTGGAAATCACTAAGGGCCAGAGAAACAGGTTAGGCACAAGGATATGGAAGTTAAACAACACACTCTTAGACAAACAGTGAGTCAAAGAGGAAATTTCAAAAGAAATCAGTAACTACCTTGAAACTAATGAGAATGACAACACAACATATCAAAACCTATGGGATGCAGCGAAAGCAGTCCTGAGAGGGACTTTTTAAATATAAATTCATATATAAAAAAAGAAGAGAGAGCTAAAATTGAAGACCTAACTGCACACTTGGAGGAACTGGAAAAACAACAACAAACTAAACCTAAAGGAAGTAGAAAGCAGGAAATAACAAAGATTAGAGCAGAACTAAATGAAATAGAGAATAAGAAAACACTGGAAACAATAAACAAAACCAAAAGCTGGTTCTTTGAGAATATCAACAAAATTGACAAACCCTTAGCCAGACTAACAAAGAAAAAGAGAGAGCAGATGCAAATACATAAAATAAGGAATGAGCAAGGGGATATCACTACTGACCCCACAGAAATAAAGAGTATCATAAGAGGATACTTTGAAAAATTATATGCCAACAAGAATGACAATTTAGAGGAAATGGACAAGTTTCTAGAAACCCACAAACAGCCGACATTGATGAAAGAAGAAATAGATGAACTCAGCAGTCCAATTACAAGTAAAGAGATAGACTCAGTCATTAAAAACCTCCCAACTAAGAAGAGTCCAGCACCAGATGGCTTCACAGCTGAATTCTACCAAACATTCCGGAAAGAGCTAACACCAATTCTACTTAAGCTCTTCCAAAAAATAGAAGTAGAAGGAATATTACCTAACTCATTCTATGATACCAACATTACCCTAATACCAAAACCAAATAAAGATACCACAAGAAAGGAAAATTACAGACCAATTTCTCTAGGTTCATTAGACCTAGGTTCATTTCTCTAGGTTCACCACTCCTATTTAACATTGTCTTAGAAGTACTTGCACGAGCACTGAGACAAGAAAAGGACATAAAAGGCATCCAGATTGGAAAAGAAGAAGTAAAAATTTCATTATTTGCAGATGACATGATCCTATACATAGAAAGCCCTGAGAAATTGACAACAAGGCTTCTAGAACTTATAAAGGAGTTCAGTAATGTTGCAGGCTATAAGATCAACGCTCAAAAATCAGTAGCATTTCTGTACACCAATAACCAGCAAACTGAGGAGGAAATCAGGAAAAAAATACCATTTACAATAGTAAATAAAAGAATCAAATACCTAGGAATAAATTTAACTAAAGATGTAAAGGACTTATATACAGAAAACTACACAACACTGTTAAAGGAAATCAAAGAAGACTTAAATAAATGGAAAAATATTCCCTGTTCATGGATGGGAAGATTAAACATCATCAAGATGTCTATCCTACCCAAACTAATCTACAGATTTAATGCAATCCCAATAAAAGTCAACACTATATTTTTTAAGGAACTGGAAAAACTAACCACAAAATATATTTGGAGAGGCAAGAGGCCCCGAATTGCCAAAGATATATTGAAAAAGAAAAATGAAGTTGGAGGTATCACATTACCTGACTTTAAAACATACTACAAAGCTACAGTGATCAAAACTGCGTGGTATTGGCACAAGGATAGACCTACTGACCAATGGAACCGAATTGAGAGTTCTGATACAGATTCTCGCATATACAGTCATCTGATATTTGACAAGGCCACGAAGCCCACTCAGTTGGAAGAGAATGGCCTCTTTAACAAGTGGTGCTTGGAGAACTGGATATCCATATCCAAATGAATGAGAGAAGAATACCATCTCACACCTTATACAAAAATCAACTCAAGATGGATCAAAGATCTAAATATAAGAGGCAAAACCATAAAAACCTTGGAAGATAATGTAGGGAAGCATCTACAGGACTTTGTAATAGGAAATGGTTTCATGAACTTCACAGCCAAAGCACGAGCAGCAAGAGAAAAAATTGATAAATGGGATCTCCTCAAAATTAAAAACTTCTGCACCTCAAAGGATGTTATTAAGAAAATAAAAAGGCAGCCTACCCAATGGGAAAAAATATTCGGCAACCATATATCTGATAGGAGCCTAATATCCTGCATATATAAAGAAATCCTACACCTTGAAAATAAAAGGACAAACAACCCATATAAAAAATGGGCAAGTGACTAAAAAAGACACTTCTCCAAGGAAGAAATACAAATGGCTAAAAAGCACATGAAAAAATGCTCAACATCACTTGCTATCAGGGAAATGCAAATCAAACCTACAATGAGATACCATCTTACACCCATCAGAATGGCAGCTATTAAAAAACCAGGAGACACTAAATGTTGGAAAGGATGTGGAGGAATAGGAACCCTCATCAACTGCTGGTGGGACTGCGGTATGGTCCAGCCACTGTGGAGGACAGTTTGGCGGTTCCTCAGAAAACTAACAATAGATCTTCCGTATGATCCAGCAATTCCACTGCTGGGTATATACCCAGAAGAACTGAAAACAAAAATACAACAGATATATGCACACCAATGTTCATAGCGGCATTGTTCACCATTGCCAAAAGTTGGAATCAGCCCCGGTGCCCATCAACAGATGAATGGATAAGCAAAATGTGGTACATACATACAATGGAATATTACTCAGCTGTAAGAAGGAACAAAGTGCTAACACATGGAATAAAGTGGATGAATCTTGAAGACCTTATGTTGAGTGAAGCAAGCCAGGCACTGAAGGATGAACAGTATATGACCTCACTGATCTGAACTGAGGAAATTGAGCAGTCTCTGAGAACCATTGTCTGAAAGATAGGTTTACAAAGGAGAGTAAGAGAAGAGCAGGCTTTGAGCCATCACCCATATGGACATAATCTATGCTAAAGGGATAGAGTGTGGTTGAATGTTGGGGGATGGGGCAGATGAGCGGTGGTGTTCCTGGGTTTGGTGGTGCAGCACTGGGGGGTGGGTGGATTAGTAAGGGCAGGTTCAAATCCCCAGGGCATGTAACTGTGAATCTTGACATTCCATGGGTAGGGAGAGGGTGGTATCATGGGCCCTGTGGGGCTGGGGGGAAGGGAACAGTCAAGATCTAATGGGGTGTTTGGTGGTCATGGGGAAGGTTTTTCATTACCTTACAGTAATGGACACAGGAAATGGTAAATATCATCAAAATTATTAAACTGTATCATCTAAATTGTAAACTATACTGTAAATCATTGACAATGTTTAGTTGCTATATTTTGCTATCTGCATAAGAGTTATAACAATGCTAACATTCAAAAAAAGGGGGGGTTAATATGGGGTGGGGAAGGGGGGGTGGTTTGGTATCTGGGAGTCTCTGGCACTCCGTATGTGACTTTGCTGTGACCTAAAACTTCTTTGAAAATCAAATGAAAAATTGGGAGACAATGGGGATTGAGAGGGGGAAGGTATCTCAGCACACCAGACATCCGATAACACAGTGATAAAAGGAAGGAAAGAAAAAAAAAGAGAAAGGAAAAAAAAATGAATATATATATTTTAAAGGCATTTCCTTTGCCTTTTTGCCCATTTTTTGAATGTCCCAATCCACTAATTATATTTTATATTGTTTTGTTTATTTGTTTTTTTTTCCTTTTCTTTCTTCTTTTTTTTTTTCCCCTGAGTTTCCTTATGTTTGTCTCTTGCATGTAAGCTTATCATACTTGTTTCTTTTTCCTAGTAAGTGTATTTGATTATTTTATGGACTACATGTTCATGGAGGATTTGGATCACAGAAGGGTTACAATGGGTACTGCAGGGGATTATTGGTGGGGGGTGTCTGGGAGGGGGGTTTCATGGGAATTAGTTCATCCGAATATACATGAAAGATATACAAAATCGTTCAAAAGATCAAAAGATGGGGCATGGCCACGATGGGTGGACAATCACACAATAAATGAGGGAATTTGAATTCCTAGCCTGGAGAGCTCTGCCACAGTCTCCAAGGGAGCAGCAATAGTCCTCTGAGTGCAGGGACAGTGTCTGTCAAAAGAGGATGACCCACTGATGTGTTCTTTTTATTGATGACTACCCTTTTGAGTCTTTGCTCTTATAACTGAGACTTAGCCTACAGTTGTGGGGTGCCTAAGGGTTGCCACCTGGGAGCCTCCTTGTTCCTCAAATGTGGCCTCTCTCTAAGCCAAACTCAGCATATGATTGCATTACCTTCCCCCCAACGTGGGACATGACTCCCGGGGATGAGCCTCCCTGGCAACAAGGGATTAATACCAAGTGCCAACTGGCAACACAACTGGAAAAAGACCTTAAATTAAAGGGGGGAAAGGTAAAGACAAATGAGTTCAAATGGCTAAGAGACTGCAAAGAGAGTCGGGAGGTCATCCCAGAGGTAACTCTTACGCACACCTCAGTAGGAGCTCATAGAACATCTAAGTGCCTATCACCCCACACAGAGGGGCTCCTGAGAACTCTGGAGACAGCCAGGTCCTATATAAGTGGGGATAGACCCAGAGACTGATGCCTTATCAGTGGGTTCTATTTTGGAATCTGTGCTCCTGAGAGTGACAGAATTGGACTCAAATAAGTCCTCCCTGCACATGGTTCATCAGTCCCTTCTATTCAAACCTATATGTGATGCTGAAGTTTTTAGGTATACTTCCAGAGACTGGAGCCTCTGGCCTACCTATGTGCCAGGTGTGCGTGGAATCTCGGTGGAGCTGCAACTCCTCCCCGACAGCTCAATGGACTCATCCAAGTCACCTGGTGAGGAGACAACGATGGGCAATGGCCATCCCAGGGAATGTAGAGGGCCTGCATCTGCAGGCAGGATCATCCCACCCACCATATCCATGGAATATAAACCCTCTCTCACTTGGAGGTGGAGTGGACATCACCATCCCAGTCCCCTCAGGATTGGGGGAAGAACTATGGACTAGAGTGGACTTGATGGTATTCTCTTGTTCACATATGGTGATTCTAGCAATGGAAGAAATTATAACAATGAGGTGGAGCCAGTGGCCACTAGACACTTTTGGGGCAGGGAGGGGACAAGCAGTTGAAATACAGGGGCTTCTTTGGGATTTGGAGGTTGTCCTGAGTACCTTTGTGGCAACGGATGTAGGCCATTTTAAATCAGCATACACCACTCAGAACTGTGTGGGAGAGAGTGTGGTCTACGATGTGAACTGTGGTCTATGGCTGGTGGCAAGGCCCCAGGATGTGTAAGTCCATTGAGGGTGGTGGGCCACACTTGTGGGAGATGTTTGTGTGGGATATGGTGGGAGGTGTGGGAGGTGGCATCATGGGAATCCCAGTGGGTCCCGTGTAATATTTTGGGTATCTAAACACCTCTTAAAATATATTTATATATATACATAAATGACATTTTTGTAAGCAAATGCACATATATGCATATATATATATATATATATATATTTATATATCATTTTGCAAATGTTGGTATGTATTGTGAAAATTTTGATTTTTACCCACAATAAAATAAAAAAAATAAAAATAAGTATGAAAAAAAAAATATATATATATATATAAGCAACATACCTAAAACAAATGGACATGGAAAGATGAATGTAAAAGGTGGAGAAAGTTATATTCCAGACAAACACTAAAACAAAGCAAAGTTGGGAAATCTGTTAATATCAAACTAAAAGGACTATTTGAGAAAGAAAGGGTCATGACAATATTAGAAATTAAATTCGCCAGGCAATGTAACAATCCTAAATTACATGTACCTAATAAAACATCACCAAAATATATAAAGCACAAAATGACAGAACTGAAGGACAAATCCATTATCAGTGGCAGAAGTTAAATAACTCTTCCAGTAAGGACACAGCAAACAGCCAAAATCAATAGCAATATAGGAGAACTGAATTACTTAAGTAAGCTTGACCAAATGGACATAAATAAAACATAGCCTCCCATTAATATAGAGTGCACATTCTCTTCAGATACAGAGGGAACCTTTATAAAAATTGACCATGTACTAGAGGCTGTGAAATGAATCTTTACCAATTCCAAAAACTATCTTGGAGTACATTCTGTGATTCTAATTAGAAGTCAACCATAGAAGGAAAAACAAAAATAACCCCCCACAAAATCCACGTTTGGAAATTTTAAAATACTCCAAAATAGCTAGGGTAAAGAAGTCATAATAGAAATAAAAAAATTTTAAAAAAGTTAGAATAATAAAAATATAATATATAAAAATTGTAGGATTCAGTAAATTTGTAGTCTCAAATGCAATATTAAAAAAGAAGAGACATTGCCAAACTCGTCGTGCCTGAAGCCTTGTTGTGTGGGCCCAGGGCTCCTGCAGCTGCTTGCGTGGAGCCAGTGATGGAGGACTGAGACTGACACTTCTGCTCCCTGCAGGCTGCCACTTGAGCGGTCCCCTATCCCAGCCACAAGGCAATGCGTTTTTTTTTTTTTTTTAAAAAGGCAGCCCTTAGCCCCCTACTCCCTTTCCTGCTTCTGTGGGAACTCCCTCCCTCCAGCTCCGCCAGCTGAGCACCTCTTTTCTGGATGCCGCCACCGCTTCTTGCAGTATTGCAATATAGGGGAAAAGCAAACCCTGGTGAATCTGGGCAGCACCTCACATCCGCCCCCGGTGATGGCTGGCTCCCCCTCCTGGAAGCAGTGCCCAGGCTGCGGAGCAAGACTGCAGAGTGCTTTCTGCTCTATGCCATGGACAGCTGCGGGCACAGACAGTGCCTCAAGTGCTCCTGCTGCCAGGCGCAGCTGGGCCACGTAGGCTCATCCTGTTATACCAAGAGCAGCATGATCCTTTGCAGAAATGACTACATTAGGTTATCTGGGAATAGTGGTGCTTGCAGTACTTGCGGACAATCAGATTCCTGTGAGTGAATTTGGCATGAGGGTGCAAGGCAATGTGTATCACCTTAAGTGTTTTACATGCTCTACCTGCCAGAATCGTCCTGGTCCCAGGAGATCGGTTTTATTACATCAGTGGCAGTTTATTTTGTAAACATGATAGACCCACAGCTCTCATCAATGGCCATTTGAATTCACTCCAGAGCAATCCACTACTGTCAGACCAGAGGGTCTGCTAAAAGGTCAGAGTAAGGCAAAATGTGTGCCTTTATCTCAGAATCTATTCATCACAGGTATATCCCATGTGTCATCAGTAACTAAGTCACCATTGGTAGCTAGCACCAGTGCCAGCTTCATGCCATTGCATCTTCTTTAGTCTTGACTGCCCTTCCTGCATTTATTGGTGTATTAAAATGACTGAATATGAATATTAAGGACTCCATGAACCTGGGCTAATGGGAGACTATAGAGAAAATGAAAAAAAGATCCATGGCGGGGGGTGGGGGGCATCTTTGGTGGGGGGAGTTTCGTGGGAGGGAAATGACTAATGAAGCTAATTAAAAGAAGCATTCAGGGAAACAGATGTGGCTCAAGCGATTGGGCTCCTGTCTACCATATATAGGAGGTCCAGGGTTCAATTCCTGGGGCCTCCTGGTGAAAAGCAAGCTGGCCTGAGCAGAGAACTGGCCCACACAGGAGAGCTGGCCCACGCAGGAGTGCTGGCCTGCACAGAGAGCTGGTGCAGCAAGATGACACAACAAAAAGAGAAACAGAGGACAGACAATGAGAGACGCAGCAGACCAGGAAGCTAGGGAGCTGAGGTGGCACAAGAGATTGAGCGCCTCTCTCCCACTCCGGAAGGTCCCAGGATTGGTTCCCAGTGCCACCTAAAGAGAAGACAAGCAGACACAGAAAAACACACAGAGAGCAGACAGTGAGCCCAAAACAACAAGGGGCATGGGGGGAGGGGGGGAAGAGAAAGAAATAAAATAAATCTTTAAAAAATAAAAGCAGCATTCAAATCTGTTTTTTTTTTTTTTTTTTTCCAGTGAGAAGGTGATTTATTTCAAGTGCACAAACAAGGAACTGGGGCAGTTTCCAAATCTGCTTTCTACCCTCATTAACAATTAGCAGGGCACTGGCCAGAGTTTGTGCACTGTTTTACCTTAACAACATTCTATTTGCTTTTTGTTCATTTAAGTGTTGTAAGGAAATGTGTTTCAATCAAAACCAGATATGAGATAAAGGAAAGAGATGTGGCTTTTGTGATATTCTAACACAAAACTTTTATTGTATCTCTGTGAAACACAATGTATGTATGCACGTATTTTTTGTCCTAATGTTGCTACTCCCATGGCAAAGGAAAAAAAAATTGGAAAAAAAATCAGACTCATTGCAGCTACTGTAGAAATTTCCTCCTACTTCTAATTTGCTGAATGAAAAAAAAACAAATCTTTTATTTGTGATATTTTCAGACAGTTGCTCTAGTATGGTATATTTAAATAGTATAATTTAAAAGAAAAAAAGAGAAAGACTGCATATTAATGAGCTAATAAGAATCCCATAAGTTAGGAAAAGAATACAGTAAATCAAAGGGAATGGAAGAAAGGAAGTGTGAATAAAGCAGAGATTAATGAAATGAGAAAAAAAAGCATACCATTAAGAAAATTAATAAAGCCAAAAATCAGCTCCTGAAAAGACAAGTAAAAACAGGCAAGCTTCTGGCAAGATTGATCAGGGAAAAACAAAGATAAAGATAACATTATAAGAAAAAATGAAAAACAAACAAACAAACAAAAAAACCCCCACAAACATTAGATATGGAAAAGGGATCATGACGAAAGATACAAAAGAGATTAAGAAAGTATGAATCAGTGCTCACCCATGTATTTTTAAATTGTTTATTCTACCAAATTCCTAAAAAAATATGCTTTTCTAAAAATGACATCAGAGAAGGAAGCCTAATTAGTTCTTTAATTGTCCTCCCACAAAAAAGAAGTCCAGGTATAATCTTTTAAAGTATAGTATACAATCTCTTACTGTGATATACTAATAAATGGCAATAATCCCTATTTAGCCAGTAAAACCCAGATATAAAACCCAGACAGGGAGAGTACAAGAAAGGAAATTATAATCTAATCTTATTCATAAACTAGACAAAAATTCTAAACAAAATATCGGTGAACCAAATCTTGCGAAGATGATACATCATAATCAATTTAAGTTTATCTTTTCAAAATGCAAGGTCTTTCAACATTAAAAGTTATTAATATAATCCACTAGATTAACAGACTAAAGAAGAAAATCCATGATCATTAATAGATATAGAAAAAGAATTTGATGAAATCAACACCTATTTATGACTTAAAACTCATAACAAACTAGGAGTAAAAAGGAACTGGCTTAACCTGATAAAGGGTACCTGCAAAACATCTTTAGAGTTACTCACCAGCACAGTGAGAAGAAAAAGAAACAAATGGTATAAGGACTGGAAAGAAAACAAATCCTTTATTCACATATGGCAGTCTACACCATCAAAGTAAGAGAATTTAGCAAAATTTTGGGGTATAAGATTAACATACAAAAATCAATTGCCTTTTTACATATGGGCAGCAGTTAAACTAATTTTTTAAAATATGCCATTTACAATAGAAATAAAATATAAGATACATAAATTCAGCAAAAGATGTCGTGATGGTTAAGTTCATGAGACATCTTGGTCAGTTCATAATGCCCAGTTGTTTGGTCAAGCAACCACTGGCCTGAATATTATTGTGAGAACACTTCGTGGACTTAAATCATCAGTAAGTTGATTGCATCTATGGCTGATTATATCTACAAGTGACTGAGGAGATTGCCTTCAACGATGAGAATATCATGGACTTGAAGGATGCAGGGGTGATGATTCCCACCACATCCCCATTCAACTTTTCTATTTGGCCTATGCAGAAAACAGAGGGATCCTAGAGGATGACAGTGGATTATCACAGCTTCTCTGCCATTTGGGCCATATGATTCAGCAGATCCAATGGCGCTAGAAGTGTCAGTGACAAACAGAGATACTGTCTAGAGCCTGTGGCAGGCCTTTAAAGGAGAATCACAATTCAGAACCTTGGGATTTTGAAGCAAAGCCTTGTCATCCTCTGCAGATAACTACTCTCCTTTTGAAAAACAGCTTTTGGCCTGCTCCTGGGCCTCAGGAGAAATCAAATGCTGAACCATGAGCCACCAAGTTACCATGAGACCTGAGTTGTCTATCATGAGCTGGGTGTTGTCTGACCTGACAGGCCATAAAGTTGGGCATGAACAGCAGCACTCCATTATAAAATGGAAGTGATATTTATGAGATAGAGCTCAAGTGGGTCCTGAAGGCACAAGTTACATGAGGATGTAGTCCAAATGCCCATAGCCCCCAGCCCACAGCTATTGCCTCTTGGGGAGTTCCTTACAATCAGTTGACTGAGGAAGAGTAAACTCCAGCCTGGTTTACAGATGGTTCTGCAGTAGAAAGGACTAACTGTCCTTCCTGGAACATCCCTGAAGGACAGTGGTGAGGGGAAATCCTCCCAGTTGGGTGGAACTTCAAGAGTGCATCAGGTTGTTCATTTTGCCTGGAAGGAGAAATGGCCGAAGGTGCATTTGTATGGTGATTCTTGGGCTGTTGCCAATGGTTTGGTTGGTCAGGAACTTGGTACATGATTGGAAAATTGGTGACAAAGAGGTCTGGGGGAGAGGTTATGTGGATAGACCTCTCTGAGCGGGCAAAAAAACATGAAGGTATTTGTGTCCCATGAATGTTCACCAGAGGGAGACTTCAGCGGAGGAAGATTTTAATAATCAAGTGGTTAAGATGACCTATTCCATGGAGAGCACTCAGTCTCTTTCCCCAGCTACTTGTGTCATTGCCCAATGGGCTCATGAACAAAGTGGTCATGGTGGTAGGGATGGAGGTTTTACATGCACTCAGCAAGTGAGACTTCCACTCACCAAGGCTGACCTGAGTGCCCAATCTTCCAGCAGCAGAGACCTACACTCAGCCCCCAATATGGCACCTTTCCCCAAGGTGATCAGCCTGCTACATGATGGCAGGTGATTACACTGGACCACTTCCATCATGGAAGGACAGCATTTTGTTCTAACTGGAATATACACATTCTCTGGATATGGGTTTGCATTCCCTGCATGCAATGCTTCTACCAAAATTACCATCCGTGGACTTACAGAACGCCTATCCACCACTATGGTATTCCACACAGAATTGCTTCTGATCAAAGAACCAATTCACAGCAAATGGGCACATGCTCATGGAATTCAATGGTCTTACCATGTTCCCCATCATCCTGAAACAATTAGACTGATAGACCACTGGGAATGGCCTTGAAGACTTAATTATGGTATCTACTAGATGACAATACTTTGCAGGGCTGTGGGAATATGGTAGTTTGAGGGTTTTGTAGACCCCAGAAAAGATCATGTTCTTAGAGCTAATCCATTCCTGAGGGCATGAATCTATTGTAGATGGGACCTTTTGATTAAATCACTTCAGTTAAGGGTCTTTCATTAGATTAATTCACTAAGGCTTGACCCAGGGTGAGTCTTAATCCTCTTACTAGAGTACTTTATAAAAAGGATGAATATGGAAACAGAGAGAAAAATCCACAGGAGCTCAGAGAGGAAACAGAGAGAAAGCCACAGAGGGCACAGCCAGGAGCTGAGAGCAATGGAGTTGGAGAAGGCAGAGATTGGCAGACTGTGACAAAGGAGTCCAGGATCACCCGCACCTTGTCTTTGGGCTAGAGAGTGTTGCCTGATGATGCCTTGATTTGGACACTTTTTTCAGCCTCAGAACCGTAAACTTGCAAGTCAATAATCCCCCATTGTAAAAGCCAACCCACTTCTGTTATATTGCCTTGGCAGCCTTTAGCAAACTAAAACAGTGTTCTCCAGGAGGTTGTGTATGCTGTAAATCAGTGTCCACCCCATAGTACCATTTCTCCCACAGCCAGGATTCACAGGTCCAGGAATCAAGGGGTAGAGATGGGAGTGGCTCCACTATTACCCCTAGTGATCCAGTAGAAAAATTTGTTGTTCTTGTCCCTGTAACCTTAAGCTCTGCTGGTCTACAGGTCTTAGTTCCAAAAGGAGCAGCGCTTCCACCACTAACAACGATTCCATTGAACTGGAGGTTAAGACTGACACTTGGTCACTTTGGGCTCCTCATGCCTCTGAATCGACAAGCAAAGAAGGGAATTACTACACTGTTCAGGGTGACCGATCCTGATTATTAAGGGGAAATAGGACTGCAACTACACAATGAGGGTATAGAAGAGCTTACCTGGAATACAGGAGATCCTCTAGGGCGTCTCTTAGTACTACCATGCCCTGTAATTAAAGTCAATGAAAAACTGCAACAACCTAATCCAGGCAGGACTAACAATGGCTAGTTGAGGTGCTTGTTGAGGGTGATGGGAACATGGAATGGGAGGTGGAAGAAGGTAGTTATAAATGAGCTTCAATTACATGACCAGTTACAGAAAGGACTGTAATGGTTACTGTAGCAGTTTGATTTTACTTATGAATTCCAAAAAAGATATTTGATTATGTTTGTACACTGCTCTGTTCCTCTGGACATGATACCCTTTGATTGTATTAGATTCAGCTGAGATGTCTCTGATTAAACTATGTTAAGATTAGGGCTTTGATTCTACCATCATTAGGGTGACTCAGTTTGAGTCCCTGCCCCCTTTGTGGGCTATATAAATGTATACTCAATCAAGGAGACACCCAGAAGTAGATACGCAGAGGAAATACGCAGGGGAAGAGAGAAAGCTCCATAGACATGGCAGAGGCCCCGTGAAGAGAGATGAGCCATTCGTCTGTTAGTTTGCAGTGGAAGAGACGAGAACTCTGAGCAGCTGAGCAAGCCTGGAAATAAATGAGTCCCCCAGCCTACAGCTAAGATCAGAAGAAGCTGGGACCACGGAGCCTTATGAGGAAAGAGGAACCTTAACCCTCGCAGAAGTTGCCTGCCATCTTGCTTCAACATGTGGCAACAGACTTTGGTAAGGAACTAACTTTGAGCTGAACTCTTTAGGGCCTTGTAACTGTAAGCTTTTACCCCAAATAAATACCCTTTATAAAAGCCAACAGATTTCTGGTACTTTGCATCAGCACCCCTTTTGGCTACTACCGTGGCCCAATCAAAGCCTTAATCATTATTTAATCAAGTGAAAGTGAAACCTCTGAATCCAATATAATCTAATATGTCCAGAGGAACAGACCAGTTCACAAACATAATCCAATATCTATTTTTGGAATTCATAAACAATATCAAACTGCTACAACTGCCAAGTTGACAAAGGATAGACTGTGATGGTTAAGTTCATGTGTCAACTTGGCCAGTTTATGGTGCCCAATTGTTTGGTCAAGCAAGCAATGATCTGACTGTTACTGCGAGGACATTTCATGGACTTAAATCATCAGTAAGTTGATTGCATCTATGCTGATTGCATCTATAATCAATTGAGGAGATTTCCTGTCCAATCATTTGAAGGCTTTGAAAGGAGAAGTGATGATTTCAGCAGTCAAAGAGAGAATTTCCATCTCTACTTCAGCTAGTCAGATTTTCATGGGGAATTCATCAACCCTCATCAGATTTCCCAGCTTGAAGCCCACCCTACGGAATCTGGACTTGTGCATCCCCACAGTTGTATGAGACAATTTTTATAAAAATCTCATAATATTTACAGGTATTTCCTGCTAGTTCTGCTTCTCTAGAGAAACCTGATTAATACAGATGTGCAACACCTTAATCAGAAAATTGTAATTTATTAAATGATATTAACAAACAGCTATGTAAGTACAAAGCTACACAATATTCATGGATAGGAAAACTCATCGAAATCATAATGATAGTCAAGAAGCTAAAGACTGAATTCAATTCCAATAAAAAAAAATCCCAACAAGGTTTTTCAATCAACTGGACAACTTGGTTTTAAAATTTATATGTAAGAGCAATGACCCAAGAATAGTCAAGATACTAGGGTTGGAGCATGTGCCCTTTCTATTAAGCTTACTAAAAAGTTAGAGTAGTTATTGTATAGAATTGGTCTAGAGATAGAAAAATTTTTGAAATGTTTAGAAGAAAAGTACAGGACACTATTTTTATAATTTGGGGGTAGGGAAGAATTTTTGAACATGATATAAAAAGTACTAAGTGTAAGATTGATAAATTCAATTATATTAAAATTCAAAACTTCTGATTATCAAAAGATTGATTCCCTATAAATCCATATGACATAATGAAAAGAAACACATTCAAACATTCCCTAGAAATAAAAACAAAAACAACATTCCCTAGAGAGGGAAATGCAAACAGCTAATAAACATGTGAAATGATGCTCAACCTCATTAGTAATCAGGGAAACAAATTAAGACCACAGTGATATACCACTTTATACTCTCTAGATGGGCAAAGAAGTCTGAGTAGTTCCAAATGAAGGTAAGGATGTGGTTCAATTGGAACTATTTTATATTCTTGGTGCAAGAGTAATTTTTGATACTACGACTTCAGAAAACAATTTGTCACTAATTTGCAAAGCTGAACAAAACCAAAAGAACTAGTATATCCACTCCAAGATATATACTGTAGAGCAATATTTTTCTTCCTTCCTCCAATCCAATCTATATAGTATGGCAAAATTAATTTTTCTAAAACATTGTTTTCAAATGTTTCCTGGCTATAAAATATTCCATGGTTCATTTCATATAAGGGCACTCAATCTTAGCCTCAATTTTCAGGCTTTATCTTCCTTCACTATCCTACAAGAACATATTATATGAAAAACTAACTTACTATTTGTTCCTAGAATAAACATTGCTATTTCTTGCCTCATGCTGTATTCACCTAGCCTACCTTCTCCTGAGTCTTAGAGCTTGGATAAGTTACCCTCTCCAGATGGTGGTTCCTGACTGTAAAAGAATGTTAGATTAAATTATTTCTAAGCTTTTCTTGCACCATTTTATTTCTTCAAATTTTCTATTTAGGATGAATAATGCAAAAGAGACTAACTTATATACACAGATTATAAAAATGTAATATGTAAGCTTTCAAACTTTTTTTTTTAAAGATTTTTATTTATTTATTCATTTATCCCCCCCTTGCTGCTTGTGCTCGCTGGGTCAGCCAACCACGCCGTGCGGGCGGGCCTGCCCCCACCAGGAGGCCCCGGGAACCAAACCCGGGGCCTCCCATATGGTAAACTGGAGCCCCACTGATTGAGCCACAGCCGCTTCCCTAAGCTTTCAAACTTGACTATAAACTATGCGAGGGCAGGGACCCTGTCTTATATGTTCTATACAGTTCACAGTACTTAACACACTGCCTTGCAGACAGATACTTAAAAACTCTGCTTAAATAAAACCAAACACAAAAGAATTAAAGACAACATACTTACTCTCCCATAGGCCATGGTGGACAGCAACATAACGGAGGGAAATGTTTCTGTTGATCTTTGGCTTCAAGGATTAATACCAGATTTGGATACCGGTTAGTTAGATAATTGGTAAGGAATCCCATAAAGTTGTAAATGACATAAGCTTCATAGCATTCTCTGCACGTATCCACATATATTGCAATGCTGGGATACTTCAAAGCTATCCACTGTAAAAAAGCAGATGTTAAAAATAATTACAGCTAAGATAAAATGAATTACCATTCCAATTCATGGTCTTCACAATAAGCTAATTTTAAAACTTGAGATGTCTTGTCACATACTTAGCGCAAATGCTCTAAAATTTTTTATTACAAGGGTTACCAGACAATCCGTAAAATGAATTTTTAAAAGGAAGAAATATCTTGGAAGTTATTAAAAGGATTAAGTGTTTGGGATAAATAATGAATATAAAGAGAGAAGCTAAATTAAGTACTTGAGTTGTTAACCTAAAATTTTTCTTGATAAGATCATAAAAAATGTTGCCAAAGACATTTCCTTTATATGTAATAAAATTAGGGCATTTATTGTAACCATTGTTTGCATTAGAATTTATTAAGAAATGTTTTTAGGTCCAAATATAAGATTTAATAAATAAAAGAGGTGATAATATAATTTCCAATATTATATTCTTTAAAGGACTAAGAGCTACTATTCTGTAAGTTTAAAAGATTAAGCAAAGAAAATGACTAGATTTAAAAAAAAATTTTTTTAATCACATTTTCCATTTTCTGTTATCACACCTTTTCTTCTCTATCAACATTAAATGCAAGTGGACAATTACCTTTTCAATTTTCTTATTAAGCTGACTATTGCCAAATAACATACTTTCATTACCTTAAGCATTCTGTAAGTATAGTTAGTATCATCTAACAAGTTCATAGTTAAGGAGATAAAATGAAACATACTTACACTGTCTAAACTGTATATGGGTACCATCCAAAGAATCCTATTTGGAAAGCAAAAATAAATTTAAAACATTTAACAACATCTTTATAAAAAAGCCAATACAATACTAGTAGCGTCAAAATATATTAAGATTTACCTTATTATTGGTTTTTGTAGCTCAGGCTGTGTATAATGCACTAAGTGTTGCAATATCACCCAGAGAGATACAGGTATAGTCAACAGCAAAAAGATCCCAGCAATAAACCAAGCCTTGGTGTGTATTCCAACCTTAAGAAGCAAAAAAACCACGTTCATATATATTCTCCAATATTAAAACTAAAGAGCTAAATATCTTTCTCAAATTTTCACTTCTTTAATTACTAATGAGGCTGGATATTTTCCATATGATTAGTGGCTATTTTTATTTCTTCTTCAGTATATACCTTAATTGTGCTATTTTGGAAGGGAGGGGGTCTATTTTTCCTCATGGGGTTGAAGAGTTTTTCTCATGGGGCCTTATGTAAAAGCTCTTTATATACATTAAAAATATTTACATCGCTTCACTGATTACGGACCCCTCCCCAGCTTATAATTTGCTGTTTATATTTGATTATGGTATTTGCAGATGCACAAAGCCTTTCAAATTTTCTGCAAGTCAAATTTAAAAATGTTTTAATGGTTTATTTCTTTACTATTATGCCTAGAAAGTTAAAAATCTGCCTAAATTTTCTTCAAATTTTATGTTAAGAAGAGGAAAAATTCATGGGAAAAACAGTGTTTTAGTTTGCTACAGTTTCCCAGTACAATATACCAAAAATTGGTTGTCTTTTATAAGGGGAATGTGTTAGGGTATAAGCTTACAATTCCAAGGCTGTGAAAATGTCCAAATCAAGGCATCAACAGGGATGCTGTCTCACCAAAGGTGATCCTGACTCCTGCCATGTGACAAGGCAAAATGGTGGCCGGTCTCTGCTTTCTTCTCCAGGCTCACTTTCTCTCTGAGCTCAGCTGTGGGCAATCAGGCGCATGGCTTGTCTGATTGCCAGTCTGTGGATATCTCTTCTCTTCTCTGGGCCTTGTTTTTTCAGCTTTGAGCTGCTCCATGGGTTTTACCTCTTGGAGGCCTGTTTCCATGCTCTGTGTTCTACTGATTCCAGCTTCCGGGACCACTCCAGTTTCTGAGGCCTTTTTTTTCTGTGTGTGTGGTTTTTTAGAACTGTTTTTAAAGGACTCCAGAATGAGGATTAAGACCTACCTTGAATGAGGTGGGTCACATCTTACATTAAGATCCTACTTCCCAAAAGATTCTACTTAAAATGGGGTCCAACACCCATACGAATGGATTAACTTTTCTGGGGTCCATATAGCTTCACACCATCACACTTCACCCTCTGGACCCCCAAAAGACATGTTCTTTCCATATGTAAATACATTCATTCCATCACAATATTTCAAAAACCTTAAATTATTTCAGTGAAAATGCTAAGCACAAAATCTCAACAAAATTGGTTATAGGCAGGCAATCTGTCTTGGAGCAAAACTCCCCTCTGGCTGTACACCTGTAAAACTTACAAAACAAGTTATATGCTTCCAGTATGTAAAGGAAGGACAGGCATAGGATAAGCATTTGCATTGCCATAGGGAAAAACTGGAAGGGAAACGGGTCACAGGTCCCAAACAGTTCCAAAAACCTGCAGGGCAAAGTTTGTTGGATTTCAAAGTCTGAGAGTCATCTATAGAATAATGTCTCCTTGGGGCCTCATGGAGGCCCACTCCTTCCAAGGGCTTGCCTAGTGATCATCTTTTCAGCTTTACCCTCATCAAAATCTGGGTGGTGGCCAAGCTCTAAGCCTCAACCTCCAAGAACATTGGAGTGACAGCTACAATCTCCAGGGGACAGGCCCAACCCCCTCAGAACAGTGAGGTGACAACCAAATTCTCCCAAATCTCTGGGGAATATGCCCCACCCTCTCTGAAGCCTGGACAAAAGGGCAGAAGGCCTGCTCTCTCTAAGCCCCAGGGTATACTCACTAGCCCCCATACTCACCGCCCCCCCCCCAGTGGGGTCCCTTTCTTGGCCAGAGATGTTTTTAGCCCAGACCTCAACTTCCATGGTTTTGTCCTTGAAGTAGATTTTCCTTCAATCTCTCCCTTTTCTGTCCCTTTTAGTCCAGATTGGCTGAGGTTTTGTTCATACAGATCTCGCAAAAAACTTGTTGGTTTAGCATGCAGGAAACAGGGGTCCAAGCTATCAGCCAGTAAGACCTTCCACAGATCCTTCCTGGCCAACTACATTTCTACTCCTGACTGACACCAAAATGACTGGCTGGTTCCAAGTTCAGTTAATTCCTCACATGGGACATTATTCTCTTGGGATTCATTTCCCAGAAGCTTGGAATTTCCCAAACCATCAATTCCTGGAGGTTTTTTTGTGCCAAGGAGTTTGTGCTCAGCTTATTTCTTTTCTCTCACATTTTGCTATAAGATACAGGCCACATTTTCCAAATTTAGTTTGAAGATCTCCTCAGCTAAATATCCATGCTCGTCACTTTCAAACTGTGCCTTCCATCTAATATCAGGAGTCAATTTTGCCAAGTTCTCTACTACTTTAAAGCAAGGATCGCCTTCCTTTCAGTTTGCAATGACAGTCATCATTTCTAAGGCCTCATCAGAAGTATTTTTAGTGTCTATATTTTTACCAGCAGTCTCTTCAAAGCAATCTAGGCCTTTTCTATCAAGCATCTCTCAGTTCTTCCAAAATCTTTCCCTTACCCATTTATAAAACCGTTCCAACATTTTTGGTATTCACATAGCAGCATGTACTCCATTTTCCTGATACCAATTTCTGCTTTAGTTTGCTAAAGGCTGCCAATGCAATATACCAGAAATGGGTTGGGTTTTATAATGGGAAATTATTTCATTAAAAGTTTACAGTTGGGTTTGGATGTGGCTCAAATGGTTGGGCGTCTGTTTCCCATATGGAGGTACCTGGGTTCAATCCCTGCGACCTTCTGGTAAAATAAAAGAAAAATAAAGAAGGTGCACGGGTGAGCTGCCCTGGCCCCATGCACGGGTGAGCCACCCAGGCCCCACCTAACCATGCAGCAAGATGACGATGTAACAGGAGAGTGACACAAGGAAGAGCCAAGACGAGACGCGCTGAGAAACCAGGAACTGAGGTGGCACAGGCAGTAGGACACCTCTCTCCCAGATCAGAGGTTCCCAGGATCGAATCCTGGTAAAAACAGGAGGAGAAGGATGAAAGAGGAGGGCAGGAAACAGACACAGAGAATTGTTCAACCAATGGACACAAAACAGCAAAAACGGGGGGGGGGGGTTAAAACGGATGAAAAGTAAATAAATAAAAAAATCCTGGGGCGGGGGGGGGGGGGGGGAGTTTACAGTTCTGAGGCCATCAAAGTGTCCAAATCAAGGCATCATCAAGAGATGCTGTCTCACCAAGTTGCAGCTGTGGGAGATCAGGCATGTGGTGATTCATGTAAAGATGCTTTCTCTCCAAGCTAAGCTGTGGGTGATTAAGCATTTGCAGGACAAAATGCTGGTCTGCTGGTCTCTCCCCTCTCCTTGGGGACTTGTCTCTTCAGCTTTGAGCTGCTCTGTGGGCCTAGCTAGTCTCTCAAGGGCCTCTTTCCAAGCCTCTATGCTCCACTGATTCCAGCCTCCAGCCTCCAGGAGCTCTTCTTCTGTTTCTGAGGCTCTTTTACTGTGTGTGGCTTTTTAGTCCTCCATTTATAAAGGACTCCAGTAAGAGGATTAAGACCCACCCTGAATGAAGTGGGTCACATCTTAAGTTAAGATCCTACTTGCCTTTCCAGGAAGATGGCAGACTAGTAACACCTGGGAATACCTTTTCCAGAAAAATGGCTAGAGGACAGGCTGAAACAGCCTGGAAAAAGATCTTCAACACTTTAGGACAGTAGGCGAAGGCTGGACACCACCCAGAGAAGAGAGGGACAAGGGAGGGAAATCGTGACGATGGAACCATGAGTTGAAACCTGCAATTGCTGCTGCTGGCACCCTTCCCCACACTAAAGACACTTTAGAATTCTTGAGCCTCTGGGCCTGTGACTACAAAGGGGGCTCCAGGGATCCACTTCCCCAGGTAAGGGGAGAGAGAAGGACACAATCTAAGGCGGACTCAGCTTCTGACTCACAGATTTGGTCTGCTGTGTCCCAGGAAACCTTCCAGGCGGGGTTGGGCTTTGCCATTGTTTGCCTTGGAGCCTGCAAGGGGCTAAGGATATACAATCTTCCCAATCTCCTGCTTTATTAACAGGGACTGATTGTTGAGGACTCAGAGGGGAGTGGAAATATTTCCTAGCTGGAAAAAGGGAGAGGGCTGCCAGTGAAGGCTGGAGAACTGTATCAGAGAAAGTTTGAATTACAAGGCTCCTAGCCTCCAGACAGGAAGCTCTATCACATTGATCTCATCTGTGATGCAACACAGACAATACAGTTCCAACCAGGCATTGAACTGAGAGCTGCCAAAGAGCACCATCTCCTGGCAGACCAAGGAAATGCATGCAAGAAAGTTAAAAATAAGTAGGAGAGGCTTTTTCTGGCCTCTATAGCCTCCCTGCCCAAGGCCCTAGCAAGTGGCTCTACAACCAATTACTGGGTCCAGTGCCCAGTTTAGAGCAACCAGCAGGACGATCCTAGCAATCCAAATCGAGCTAAAAATCAAAGAGCAGTGGTAACCCACAGCTTCCTGCCACTAAGCCCCTACAAAAGAGAAAGAGATTGAGCATCTGAGTAAACAATATCCTAACCAGATGCCTAGATATCAGCAAATACTTATGAGCCAGGGAAGTGGATGTGGCTCAACTGATGGGGCTCCCGTTTACCATATGGGAGGCCCCGGGTTCGGTTCCCAGGGCCTCCTGGAGAAGGCAGGCCTGCCCGTGCGGTACGGTGAGTTGATGCAGCGGGATGGCCCAGCAGAGGGAGACAAGCAGACACAGAAAAATGCACAGCAAATGGACATAGTGAGCACAAGCAGCAAGGGGGGATAAATAAATAAATAAATAAATAAATAAATAAATAAATAAATAAAAAAAATCTAAAAAAAAAAAAAAAAAAAACCCTTATGAGCCATACTAAGAAAATAGAAGACATGGCCGAAGAAAAAGAAGACATCAAAGCTCCAGAAGAGATGCAGAATTTGAGAGAACTAATCAGCGAGATGCATACAAATTTCCAAAATCAAATCAATGAGTTGAAAGGCAATATAGATAAAGAGATAAATGACATCAAGAAGACATTGAGCGAACACAAAGAAGAAATCTGAAACCCTGAACAGAAAAGTAACAGAGCTCATAGGAATGAAAGACATAATAGGTGAGATCAAAAACACATTTGAGGGGACGGATGTGGCCCAAATGGTTGGGCGTCTGTCTGCCATATGGAGGGACCTGGGTTCGATCCCTGGGACCTCCCAGTAAAATAAAAAATATATATATAGAAGGCGCATGGGCTGCTAGGCTGTGTGTGCTGGTGAGCCGCCAGGCCCTGGGAGCCATGCAGCAAGATGATGATGTAACAGGAGAAAGACGCAGGGGAGAGACCAAACGAGATGCTCTGAAAGCTCCGAAAGCCAGGAACTGAGGTGGCACAGGTGGCACAACACCTCTCTCCTACATCAGAGGTCTCCAGGATCGAATCCTGATGAAGACTGGAGGAGAAGGATGGGAAGAGATGTCAGGAAACAGATACAGAGAATTGCCAAGCAAATGGACACAAAACAGCAAATGGGGAAGGGGGGGTTAAAATGGATAAAGTAAATAAATAAATCTTTAAAAAAAAAAAACAAAACACACACACACATTTGAGGCATACAACAGCAGACTCATAATGAGAGAAGAAAGAATAAGTGATACCAAAGACAGAATAGCTAAAATTGAAGAGAGAAAAGAACAGAGAGAGAAAAGAAAGGAAAAAATTGAGCAGGAGCTCAGAGAGTTGAACGACAACACAAAACACAACAGGATACGTGTCATGGAGGTTCCAGAAGGAGAAGAGAAGAGAAAAGGAGCAGAAAGAGTATTTGAGGAAATAATAGTTGAAAATTTCCTAACTCTCACGAAAGAAATGAACTTACATGTCCAAGAAGCACACTGCACCCCAATCAGATTAAATCTAAATATACCTACTCCATTCTGACACATACTACTCAGAATGTCAAATGTCAAAGATAAGGAGAAAATTGTCACAGCAGCTAAGGAGAAGCAAACCATCATGTACAAGGGACGTCTAGTAAGACTTAGTGCAGATTTCTCTTCAGAAATCATGGAGGTGAAAAGATAGTGGTATGATACAATTAGGAAACTGAAAGAGAAAAACTGCCAGCCGAGAATTCTTTATCCAGCAATGAAGGTGAGTATAAAATACTCACAAACAAACAGAAACTAAGAGAGTTTGCAAAAAATAACCCAACCTTTGCAGGAAATACTAAAGGAAGCCTTAGAACCTGAAAGAAAAAGACAGGAGAGGAGGCTTGGAGGAGAGTATAGAAGAAAGAATAGCAGAAAGGACCACCAAAAGAATAAAAAGACAGACAAAAAACAAGATGACATATGAAAACCAAAGAAATGTGAGATGTTATGGGAGGTATGGGAGGTGGAGATCATGGGAATCCCTGTAATTTTTGTGTTACATTTATGTAATAGAAGCATCTTTAAAAAAATATAAATAAATAAATAAATAATAAAATTAAAAAAAAAAAAAAAAGAAGTAAATAGTGCGTTTACAGTAATATCATTGAATGTGAATGGATTAAACTTCCCAATCAAAAGATACAGGCTGACAGTATGGATAAAAAAACATGAGCCATCCATATGCTGCTTACAAGAAACTCACCTTAGACCCAGGGATACAAACCAGCTGAAAGTGAAAGGTTGGAAAAAGATATTCCACGTGAATAGTAACCAGAAAAGAGCAGGGGTAGCAGCACTAATATCAGACAAAACAGATTTTAAATGCAAAAAAGTTAGAGGAAATACAGAAGGACCTTATATATTAATAAAAGGGACAATCCACCAAGAAGATATAACAGTCATAAATATCTATGCACCTAACCAGAGTGCCCCAAAATATGAGACAAACTCTGACAAAACTGAAGGGAGAAATAGACATTTCCACAATAATTGTTGGAGACTTCAACACCCCTCTCACATCATTAGATAGAACAACTAGACAGAAGATCAACAAGGAAACAGAGAACTTGAACAATATGATAAACAAGTTAAACCTAACAGACATATATAGAACACTGCATCCAAACACAGTGGGTTATACATTCTTCTCAAGTGCCCATGGATCTTTCTCCAGGATAGACCACGTTAGGTCTCAACGCAGCTCTCAATAAATATAAAAAGACTGAAATTATACAAAGCACCTTCTCAGATCATAATGAAACTGGAAATCAATAATAGACAGGAAAAAAGTAAATTCACAAATGTGTGGAGACTGAACAACACACTCCTAAATAACTGGTGGGTCAAAGAAGAAATTGCAAAAGAAATTAGTAGATATCTTGAGATGAATGAAAATGAGAACACAACATATCAAAACTTATGGGATATAACAAAGGCAGTGCTGAGAGGGAAATTTATAGCCCTAAATGCCTATATTTAAAAAGAAGAAAGAACTATAATCAAAGACCTAACTAAATACCTGGAGAAACTAGAAAAAGAACAGCAAACCAATCCCAAAGCAAACAGAAAGAAGGAAATAATAGAGATCAGAGCAGAAATAAATGAAAACGAGAACAACAACAACAACAAAAATAGAAAAAATCAACAAAACCAAAAGCTGGTTCTTTGAGAACATCAATAAAATTGACAAACCCCTAGCCAGACTAACAAAGAAAAAAAGAAAGAAGATGCAAATAAATGCAATCAGAAATGAAAGGGGGGAAGTTACAAATGACCTCACAGAAATAAAAAGAATCATAAGAGGATATTATGAGAAACTATATGCCAACAAACTAGACAACCTAGATGAAATGGACAATTTCCTAGAAATGCACAACCAACGTACACTGACGCTACAAGAAATACAAGAACTTAACAAACCAATCACATTTAAGGAGATTGAATCTGTCATCAAAAATCTCCCAGCAAAGAAAAGTCCAGGACCACATGGCTTCACAGGTGAATTCTACCAAGTATTTTGAAAAGAATTAACACCAATTCTCTTTAAACTCTTCCAAAAAATTGAAGAGGAGGGAAAATTACCCAACACATTTTATGAAGCCAACATCACCCTAATTCCAAAGCCAGATAAAGATACTGCAAGAAAAGAAAATTACAGGCCAATCTCTCTAATGAACATAGATGCAAAAATTCTCAACATAATACTTGCGAATAGAATCCAACAGGATATCAAAAGACTTACACATCACGACCAAGCGGGATTTATTCCTGGTATGCAAGGCTGGTTCAACATAAGAAAATCAATCAATGTAATACACCACATTAACAAATTGAAGGAAAAAAAAACCACATGATCATCTCAATTGATGCAGAAAAGGCATGCAACAAAATTCAGCATCCTTTTTTTGATAAAAACACTTCAAAAGATAGGAATAGAAGGAAAATTCCTCAATATGATAAAAGGCATATATGTAAAACCCAAAGCCAACATCATACTCAATGGGGAAAAGGTTGAAAGCTTTCCCTCTAAGATCAGGAACAAGACAAGGATGCCCACTGTCACCATTGTTATTCAATATTTTACTAGAAGTTCTAGCTAGGGCAAGTAGACAAGAAAAAAAATTAAAGGCATTAAAACAGGAAAAGAGGAAATAAAACTCTCACTCTTTGTGGATGACATGATCCTGTAACTTAGAAAATCCTGAAGTATCCACAGCAAAGCTACTTGAGCTAATGAGTTTGGCAAAGTGGCAGGATACAAGATCAACACTCAAAATTCAGTAATGTTTTTGTACACTAGTACTGAACAGTGTGAGGAGGAAATCAGTGGGAAAATCCCATTTTCAATAGCAACAAAAAAACTCAAATACCTAGGAGTTACTTTAAAAAGAAGTATAGGACCTACATGCAGAAAACTACAAAACAATGCTAAAAGAAATTAAAAAAGACCTAAACAAATGGAAAGACATTCCGTGTTCATGGATTGGAAGAATAAATATCGTGAAGATGTCAATCTTGCCCAAACTGATTTATAGATTCAATGCAATACCAATCAAAATCCCAACAGCTTACTTTACAGAATTAGAGAAGGCAATTACCAAATTCATCTGGAAGGGTAAGTGCACCCGAATAGCCAAAAGTATTCTAAAAAAGAAGAGCAATGTGGGAGGAATTTCACTGCCTGACCTTGAAACATATTACAAAGCTACAGTGGTCAAAACAGCATGGTACTGGCATAAAGATAGACATATCGATCAGTGGAATAGAATAGAGAATCCAGAAATAAACCCTCACCTATACAGTCAACTGGTTTTTGACAAACCTACCAAGCCCACGCTGATGGGAAAAAACAGTCTCTTCAACAAATGGTGTTGGGAGAACTGGATATCTATAACCAAAAGAATGAAAGAGGACCCCTATCTCACCCCCTATACAAGAATCAACTCAAAATGGATCAAAGATCTAAATATAAAAGCCAGGACCATAAAACTACAGGAAGAAAAAGTAGGGAAACATCTTCAAGACCTTGTAGTAGGTGTTGGTTTCTTGGACTTCTCACCCAAAGCACGTGCAACAAAAGAAAAATTAGATAAATGGGACCTCCTCAAAATTAAACACTTTTGCACCTCACAGGACTTTGTCAGAAGGGTGAAAAGGCTGCCGACTCAATGGGAAAAAATATTTGGAAATCACATATCTGATAAGGGTTTAATATCCAGGATATATAAAGAGATGTTGCAGCTCAACAATAAAAAGACAAATGACCCAATTAAAAAATGGGCCAAAGACTTGAATAGACATTTCTCCGAAGAAGAAATATAAATGGCAAAAAAAACACTTGAAGAAATGCTCAACATCACTCATGATTAGGGAAATGCAAATCAAAACTACAATGAGATATCATTTCACACCTATCAGAATGGCCACTATTAAAAAGACAGAGAACCACAAGTGTTGGAGAGGATGTGGAGAGATAGAACACTTATTCACTTTGGTGGGAATGCAGAATGGTACAGCCACCGTGAAGGACTGTTTGGCAGTTCCTAAAGTTGAATATTGACTTGCCACGTGACCTGGTAATACCACTACTGGGTATATACCCAGAAGAACTGAGAGTAGTGACACCAACAGACATCTGCACACCGATGTTCATAGCAACATTTTCACCATTGCCAAAAGTTGGAAACAACCCAGGTGTCCATCAACAGATGAATTGATAAACAAACTGTGGTCTATTCACGTGATGGAATATTATGCAGCTGTAAGAAGAAATGAAGTTGTAAAGCATATGGCAACATGGATGAACCTGGAGAACATTATGTTGAGTGAAGCAAGCCAGAAATAAAAGGACAAATATTGTATGATTGCATTACTATGAACCAAATATATTGTGTAACATAGTTTGGTTCAAAAAAAAAAAATTATATGTATCTAGTACATTTAATTGAGAAATGTATATATTTATTCATTTGTATTTACTTTTTAGTTTTTAATTGTTTATATTTTCAATTATTAAATGTACAAAATAAAATAAAATAAAAAACAAGGGTGGGGGAGAAATAAATAAAATAAATGTTTAAAATTTTTTTTAATATGTATCCAGTACATTTAATTGAGAAATGTATGTATTTATTCATCTGTGTTTACTTTTTAGTTTTTAATTGTTTATATTTTCAATTTTTAAATGTACAAAATAAAGTTAAAAATAAAAAATCCTACTTGCCAAAAGATCCTACTTACAATGGGTCCACACCTACAGGATGGACTTTTTTTTAAAAAAAAAAAGATTTATTTTTCTTTCTTGCCCCCCCCCACCCCTATTTATTTTTTTTTTTTTTTAAACACTCGCTGTCTGCTCTCTGTGTGTTCTTCTGTGTCTGCTTGTCTTCTCTTTAGGAGGCACCAGGAACAGATCCTGGGACCTTCCAGAGTAGGAGAGAGGTGCTCAACTCTTTTGCCACCTCAGCTCCCTGGTCTACTGTGTCTCTCATTGTCTCTCTTTTTGTTGCATCATCTTGCTGTGGCAGCTTTCTGTGTGAGCCAGCTCTCCTGTGCAGGCCAGCATTCCGCACGGGCCAGTACTCCGCGTGGGTCAGCTCTCTGCCCAGGCCAGCTCACCACGCGGGCCAGCTTTTCACCGGGAGGCCCAGGGAATTGAACCCTGGACCTCCTATATGGTAGGTGGGAGCCCAATCACTTTAGCCACATCTGTTTCCCTGGACTAACTTTAAAAACACACTTTTCTGGGGTCCATACAGCTTCAAACCATCACAAATGGTAATGTCTTTTTTTATTTTCAGAGGGATCCAACTGACCACAGATTAACAAACTTTTTCTATAAAGGGCCAGATAGTAAATATTTTGATTTTGCAGGCCATATGACATCCATATAATCTGTCTCAATCCTGACCTTGTAGCACAGAAGCGGCCATAGGCAACATATAAACAATTGAGCATAGCTCACTTTAGGTGTATTTTGCTGACTCTTCCAATAGACTAGTGGTTATCAACAATGGGCTCTTCAGTGATGCACTGGTGGCTTCCTTGGGCATAAGAGATAAAGAAAGGATTGAGAGGTGACTGCTAAGCAGTATGAGGTTTTTCTTTTTGGAGTAATGAAAATGTTCTAAAATTGATTATAGTGATGACTGCACAACTCTGTGACTATACTAAAAGCCACTGATTGTACACTTTGGATGGATTGTAAGGTAGGTGAATATATCTCGATAAAACTGCTTTTAAAAAAAGATAAGGAAAAGGATCTCCTGGGGATGCTATATGATTTCTACCCTTGCTTTAACCAGTGCATCTAGAAAAATCACTGTGTTAGACTGAGTGGGAAAATTCTGGTTCCGGCAAGAGAGAGCTAAGATAACATGAAAACTTACCATAAATACCTAAAAATGTTGTGATAAAAGAATATATTTTAAAGCACAGTTAAGTCTACAAGAAAAGTAAAGGGGAGCTCTAGGTTCAGAAGAAGAAACTTTAAAACCAGAGAATGTGAGCTAATGCTGTGGCTTCTTGGGAAATTATTAGTCACAGTAATCTAGGGTAGAAGTACAAAGAACAGAAGGGAAGGCCTTGGTCCCAGGTGATTCAAAATTTGAAACCAAAACTTACATAAAAAGCCAGGACCCTTGAAGGGCTGTACCTTGGAAAGGTAGAACCGAAAATTTGAGAAGGGAAGTCTCCCCAAGAACTGAAATCTTAGTGGCTGTGCCTCACATAAATGTGGGGTTTAAATAAACATATCTCTTGAACCTGATAACTGCAATTCAAGAAATTACATAACAATCAGCTCCTAGTCAGTGATAACCTTGGGGCTCTTGGCAAATACAAGCTGTTCTCACAACCAGGCCCAAAGAAGGGGTCTGAAGGAAACAACAGGTCCCATTAAGTTGAAGGCACAATGCAAAATCACAAATCACAGGAAGAAACAATCTATCATGAGCAAGAGTTATCAGATGAATAGAAGGATGATAGCTCCCAAAATAAGGGATGATAATAAAATATCTTGAAAGAGAATATATGTATAAATACAAAATTATTAAACGAGAAATTGAAACCCTGAGACAAAAAAAACAAGTAGTATAAAAAATACACTAACTGGAAATAAAACAGATACAAAAGGACAAATATTGTATGATTGCACTTCTATAAAATATTTAGAATAAGCAAATTTATAGAGATAGAAAGTACATTAGGGGCTAAGGGGAGAGAGATGGAGAGTTATTGCTTAATGAGTACAAATTGTCCCTTTGGGGTAATGAAAAGCTTTACTTTATGAATGTAATTAATGCCACTGAATTGTAAACTTAAAAATGGCTAAAATGGGAGACTTCATATTATATATACATTACCATAATAAAATTTAAAAATATGTAAAGTGTTATGCACGTGACAGTCATTAAATAAATGGAACCTACAAAAAAACATATACTTCAATTAGGTAAGAAAAACAAATGAAAGGTATCCATATTGGAAAGGATAAGGTAAAACTATCTCTATTTGCAGATGACATGATCTCAACTATTGAAAATCCAAAGGAATCCACAGAAAACCTACTAGAACTAATAAATAAATTCAGTAAAGTGGTAGGGTACAAAATCAACACGCAAAAATCAACCGAGTTTCTATCCACTAGAGATACGAAGAGGATTAAGGAAACAATTCCATTTACAGTAGAATCTAAAAGAATAAAATATCTAGGAATAAATTTAAGGATGTGAAAGACATGTATACTGACAACTACAAAACACTGCTGAAAGAAATTAAAGAAGACCTAAATAAATGGCAAGATTTCCCATGTTCATGGATTGAAAGACTTCATATTGTTAAGATTCCAATACCACCCAGAGCAATTCACATAAACAATGCAATTCTTATCAAAAACATCTCAGGAGCATTTTTTGCAGAAGTGGAAAAGCCGATCCTCAGATTCCTAGGGATCTGCAAGGGGCTCCAAATTACCAAAGTAATTTTGAAAAAGAAGAGTCAAATTGGAGGACTCACACTTCCTGATTTCAATATTTATTATAAAGCCACCATAATCAAAACAGTGTAGTACTGGCTTAAGGAGAGACAAATAGACCAATGGAATAGATTTGAAAGCCCAGAAATAGACCTACACATCTATGGCCAATTGATTTTCAACATGCTTGTCAAGTACATGCAATGGAGAAAGAACAGCCTATGGTGCTGTTAAAAAACAACATATGGGGAAGCAGCTGTGGCTCAATCAGTGGGGCTCCTGTTTGCCATGTGGGAGGCCCCGGGTTTGGTTCCCGGGGCCTCCTGGTGAAGGCGGGCCCGCCCGCGCAGCGTGGTTGGCTGTCTCAGCGAGTGCAAGCAGCAAGGGGGGGGATTAATGAATAAATAAATAAAATTCTTAAAAAAAAAAAAAAAACAAACAACATATGGTGCAGGGAAAAAATGGATATTCACATGCAAAAGAATGAAGTTGGACCCCTATCTCATACCACACACAAAAATTAACTCAAAATGAATCAAGGATCTAAATATAAGAGCTAAACTGGACTCACCCAGGACAACTGGCAGGGAGATGATGATGGACAATGGCTGTTCCAGGGAATGAAGAGAGTCTGCAGCTGCAGGCAGGATAATCCCATCCACCTTTCCCATGGGATATAAGACCCCTCTCAATTGGAGGTAGAGTGGACATCACCATTCTAGACTCCTCAGGATGGGGGGGAAGAGCTATGGACTAGGGTGGACTTACTGGTATTCTACTATAGACATATTGTGATTCAAGCAATGGAAGCAATTACAACATTGATGTGGAGCCAGTGGCCACTGCAGGCTCTGCGGGCAGAGAGAGGAAAAAGCAGTTGTAACACGGGCTTTTTTGGGTCTTGGGAATTGTCCTGAGTGACATTGCAATGACCGATACAGGCCATTTTATACTATCATATAACATGCAGAACTGTGTGGGAGAGAGTGTGGTCTACAATGTGAACTATGGTCCATGCTTAATGGCAAAGCCCCAGGATGTGTTTATCAATTGCAATCAATGTGCCACAGTAATGAGGGATGTTTAAGTGGGAGGTTGTGGGAGGTGTGGGAGGTGTGGTGTATGAGAATCCCTATATTTTTTGTGTAAATTTATGTAATTTAAGTATCTTTTTAAAAAAGTAAAAATAAAATAAAAAATTAGAAAAAAAAATAACTATAAGAGCTAAAACCATAAAACTCTTAGAAGATAAATAGGGGCAAATCTTCATGCAACAAAAACGATAAATTCAACTTCTTCGAAATGAAAAATTTTGTGCATCAAATGACATTATCAAGAAAGTGAAAAGACAACCTACAGAATGGGAGAAAACAGTTGCAA
>JAKSZT010054458.1:21750145-21879115 GCA_026826555.1 Tolypeutes matacus | reverse complement strand
CAAGAAAGTGAAAAGACAACCTACAGAATGGGAGAAAACAGTTGCAAACCATATATTGGATAAGGGTTTAATATCCAGACTACATAAAGAATTTTTTACAACACAGCAATGAAAAGACAACCCAACTAAAAGAAAATGGGCAAAGGACTTGAACAGACATTTCTCCAAACAGGATATACAAATTACCAATAAGCACATGAAAAGATGCTCAGCACCTTCAATCATTAGGGAAACTTGAACCAAAACCACAATGAGGTAACACTGCACACCTACAAGGACAGCTATCAATAATAAAATAGAATATAATGAATGTTGGAGAGGAGGTAAAGATTATGAAAGGAATTCTGAGCATTGATTTTCCAGGGCTTTGTGCTTTGCTTAATTTCACTTAAAATTGAATATTTATTTCAACGATGATTTAAAAAAAACAAAACAAACCATAAGCATATCTGAGACCTTCTCTATTATAAGGTGATCATCAAGAACAGTATTGCCAAGTTAATTTCAATACCCACCTTTGTTTTTATGATTGCCTTAGCCAAAAAGTAAAATTTGGTGGTAGACTTAAGAGAGATGATGTGATAGTGACTGATAAAGGCTAGTGTGCTCAAGCAGAACATGTACTTTTTGCCCTAGGTGCTCAATTGAGAGACGAGCACCAGCTAAGATACTATCCCACAAGAATTGCTGCTCCAATGCAACATTGATGATATAATAAAAACAATAAGTATATAGGGCTTATTGAGCACCTACTAAATGCTGGGGACAGTGTCAAGCATTTTAGATAAGGATACTGAATGTAGAGGACTTAGCACAATGTCACTTTAGTTACTTAACACCTCCCTCACCAGTTTTCAAGTCTATAAAATAAAGGTAATTCCTATACTGTAGGCCTTTTAAGAGGACTAAATAAGATTATACCTAGGGAAGCGGCTGTGGCTCAATCAGTAGGGCTCCCGTTTACCATATGGGAGGCCCCGGATTCGGTTCCCGGGGCCTCCTGGTGAAGGCAAGCCCGCTGCATGGCGTGGTTAGCTGACCCAGCGAGCACAAGCAGCAAGGGGGTGATAAATGAATAAATAAATAAAATCTTAAAAAAAAAAAAAAAAAAAAGATCATACCTAAATCTCAGGGGCATGCTTAAGTTATTGTCTCTAACCCCTAAAAACAAAACAAAACAAAACAAAGAAAAAATTACCTCTGTGTCTTGTGAAAAAGCAATGGCCCTCTCAGCAGCAAGGGACCAATGTTAATTACTTTGTCCTTACTAACAATCTCCGGTCTTGGCTTCCATGACATCATTCTCCTGGAATTCTATTTTCCCATTGGCTGCTGCTTCATGTTTTTAAGTTCCTATTCCTCCACTTAACCTCTAAACCACTGGTGCTAGGTCCAAGGCCTTTTCTTCTAACTCTTTATAACCTTATCCATCCTCATGGCTTTTAACACGATCTATGTTCTGACAACTTCCATATTTATAGCTGCAGTTCAAATCTATCCGAGCTCTAAATCTGCATTTCCAGCTGTATATTTGAAATGTCTATTTGAATGTCTCTCATATATCTCAATCTAAATGACAAAAGCAGAACTCGATTTTCCTCAAACCTTTCCCTATCCCTCAATTTTCCATCTCAGTAAGTCACCATTTACCCAGTTATTCACTTCAGAGTCATCCTTGATTATTCCCTTTCTCTGACTGCATCTCCTCCCCAATCCAATCTACTGCTGAGTCCTGTTTGTTCACTACCAAGGATACTGAAAATTCAGTTTTCCATCTCTATTTCTGCTATCCTGATCCAGGCCATCATAGTAGCCCAGGCACTGACCATCTTTTAGCTACCATAAAGAGCTTCTAAACTTTCCTCTACTTCTACTTAATTTTCTATAGTTAGAGTAGTTATTTAAAGTTGTGCAGTAGGATCGCCCTGCCTCTGTTAACTTCTCGGACCTTCTTTCGTTTCCTCCATAGCATTTTACACAATTTTATTTGATTGGTATGTTTTTGTTGGTTGTGTTTGTCTTTATCACTAAGTTCCATGAAGGTAGGTGCCATGTTTATATTTTTATCCATATAGTACAAAGCCTGATTCATAACTGGGACTAAAATATTAATTAATTCAAGTATTAGACACTTGGGTAGGACAAGGAGAGAAAATAAGTAAAATACATATCATATTAGATGGTGACATGGGCTAACAAGAAAAATTAAAAATATGGTCTTGTGGAGGGGAGGCTTACAATTTTAAATGTTTGTCAGGTGACATTTTAGTAAAGAACTAAAGGAGATAAATGAGAATACTCTCAGGGAAGAGCATTCCCTGAAGAACATTTACTGCAAAGGCCCTGAAAAGGGGGTGCATGCCTGGCATGTGAGCAAAGTCATGGCATGGTATAAATCTAGGAACTGAGGCAAAAAAATCAGAAGGGCAGAGAGGCAGTGGGGATAGTGTCAGATTATATTGGGCTTGTTTGTCCTTATTAGCCTTTATTCTGGAAGTAGGAGTGATTGGAGAGCTCTGAGGGAGAATAGACACAATGATTTATGTATGTTTTACTTGGATCAGTTTGACTGCTGTATTGAAAATAGTCAAGACATGTTAATAGCTTGGCTCAGGGTGTTAGAAGTGGAAATAATGAGAAGTGGTCAGATTAATTTCTTAAAATGCTGACAGCTTAGATGTGGGTGAGAGAGAAGGTGAGCAATAAGGATAATTCCATGGAGTCAAAAACTGCTTACTTGGTCATACTGACATCTCAGATTAAAAGGTATGGCCCATTGCATATGATATTAAATAATATTGAGATGTACCTGGTACAAAAATATTATATTTACCAGTTTGGTGAGGTACAGAAAAATTAAAACTGGTATTTAAACCAATATTTCTATTATAAATGTTGAACAGTGTTTCTTGAAATAGAACACACACAAAAGAAAGGCAGGATATTATGTTACTAACCCTTCATTTCATGCAAAACATAGTTTCAAACTTGTTTTATTGTTGCAGATTAAAGTTTTCCTTAAAAGCTAGTAACACTTAAACTAGAGTTGAAACCAACTAAGAGACGCCTTAAAATAGGTTGATAATATACATATTATTAACCTTAAAATAGTTCCTATACCACACTCCAAGAAAATGCTTTAAAGTGGTAAAACCCTATTTGTATGAAAATGTTTATGGCTGAATTTTGGTAGACAAATTATGGAGGAAAAAAACCCCAAGTATTTAACAAACAGGAAATGTTTAATGAATGGAATGTGACATTACCATTAAAAATAACTATATGGACTATATCAATATCGGAAAGTCAACAAAAAAAGGAATTTAATGAACATACAGAACACAAATATATATAAAGTATATTTTGATTAACAATGTAAAATCATTTCCACTATTTAAAAAAAGGTCCTATAATGCCCATGGAGCTGTAAATAGCATTTGTAAATGGGCCTTTTTCAGTGAAAATATTTTCTGATTTCCATTAACTCTAAATTTAAAGTTCATTATACAATTTTAAAAAAGTATACATCTTAGTTATTTACTTTAGGGATTTCCAGGCTGCTTATAGTACTTTACTGATGTCATAATAAGAATATGACATCAAAAAAAAAAAAAAAAAAAAAAATACAAGTAACTTTTTGCAAAACCTTTCTTGGTTAAGAGCTAATTTCAAATATAAAACCAAACTATGAAATTAAACCAACCAGAATCCTTTGATTCAGAACGCTAGTTAAAAGCCAATACAATTCAATACATGGTTTTCAAGGTAGTTCATTTGATCTGGTTGAGGTAAATCCAATATCTGAACAGATCATATTTCAGGATTAAAATTACCTCATTTTCAGGAAATTGATGATTACTTGCAAAACAGTGCTCTTCTAAGCAGCTATCTTAATATACAACTATTTTCTCGAACCGGTCCTACGTCCATCTGCAGTACCACCTTTAAAACCATGAACAAGAAACCGGACAGGTTTATGTCCTAAAGCTGGACTCTCATTTATAGGAGACGGTTTTCAAGATACCAAATCTAGGAAAGGCAGAAATGGGGGAGAGCTGACGCTCCCAATCATAGATGGACAGGGAGGTGGTTTGAGGCCAATGGTGCACGACCCTCTTACCTCCAGTTTCTGTAATTCCCAGACGCATAGGGGAACGGCAACCACTATGGATACTAGGTAGATGACCACCGCTAAAGGTCGAATCCACTGTCTCCAGTTCCTCCAAGTGCAAGTGCAAGGCATGTTTTCGCACAAATCTCTTCCGCGTAGCAAGGACAAAGAGCTCGAAGGAGATTGTAATGGAGAGTCCTGCGCTCTGGCTGTTTTGTCAACTCGCATACTATGGAGAAAGAACTGTTAGGCGGCTTTACCAGCAACTCGAGCCGCCTCGTCGGCGGGAGTTCTGCTTTCGGCTGCTGCCGCAACGGCGGCTGCCCAGGGTGTTACAGGGAAGCTGTGAGGGCAGCATCTTTTCTTTCCCACCTCACATCTACCCAGTTCCTCCACGGTAGAAGCTCCGGGTGGAACCGCTGCCCTCACCTGGGGATGGCCCTGAGCTCCGCCTGCACCATGGCCTCGAGAAGAGTGGCGCCGACCAGGTCCGGCCTCGAGGGACCCCACACACAGTCCGGGTGCGCCCGCTTGCTCTTCTCCTTGGGGGTCGAGCTTCCTCCCTCCGGCGCTCGCAGGTGTCTTTTCGTCCGACTATGCGGACAGAAGAGAAGCGAGGGCTCAAACCTGAGGACCCCAGGATTTCCTCGCTTGCTACCACCGGACAGACCACATCGCTTAACCCAAGGCCTAACACCGAATTTCGGCTCTCTTCCGCTTCCGCCCCTGCTGTCCGAGGGAGGTGAGTTGCCGTCAGCGCCAAACAGGGACCGCCCCATCCGGCCCACCTCTCACTTCCTGATTGGCCACTAGCGGAGGCGGGGCTGTGAGGTTGCACGTGAAGTGTAGAGGAAAGCAGACGTGATTGGAGGGTGTAGGAGCTGCTGTGGTGTCCCAATGGCCCTTAAGAAAGATTTGCAAGCTGCAGGAATAGTTAGAGAACACTTGAGGAACATCTGCTACATTCTTTTGTTGACCTTATTCCAGTTTTAAATAGCTTTATGGGAAGCGGCTGTGGCTCAGTCAGTGGGGCTCCCGTTTACCATGTGGGAGGCCCCGGGTTCGGTTCCCGGGGCCTCCTGGTGAGGGCAGGCCTGCCCGTATGGCGTGGTTGGCTGACCCAGCGAGCACAGGCAGCAAGGGGAGGATAAATGAATAAATAAATAAAATCTTTAAAATAAATAAATAAATAAATAAATAAATAAATAAATAAATAGCTTTAAAGCCTGGGTAGTATGGGGCAGTTCCTTTAAAATTGAACTGGAAGGGAAAAGGCCGTTTTCTGCTTAAAAGATCTCCGATTCTCTCTGGACGTGGCTCCTGGGGGCAGCTGAAATCAGAAGGCAGAGAGGAATGGGAGACTTTGGCCTCATCTCTCAGATGCTAGAATGTAGGGGTAGGCTGCTCTGTATTTTCTGGATCCTGCAGAAGGGCCTTTCTAAAATTAGCTTAATTTTAGAAGCAGGTGCAAATTCAGAAACTTAATTTTAGAAACAGAATGCCCTTTGCGTATTTGGAACTTGTGCTAAAACATAAGGTTGACATTTCAAAAGGTTGACATTCTGACTGATGAAAGGAGTTTTTGTGAACTTAACGCCTTTTTAGCTAAATCTATAGAGCAGACAATTTGCTCTTTTTCATTTAGATATATACAATTGTGTTTGTGTCACTTTTATTCGAGGGCTGTTACTGAACTTGCTGAATGAATTTTACCACAGAATTCATTTCTTTACTAGAAAAGTGATGCTTAAATTTATCGGAACTTCTCACTCTGAATTTTTGGAGAAATTCCAGTTATTGTTCCAAAACCGACATTGGAAAATCATGGATTTACTTTTGTTTGTTTTTGTTATTAAGAATAAGTTCAGGGAAGCGGCTGTGGCTCAATCAGTAGGGCTCCCGTTTACCATATGGGAGGCCCCGGTTTGGTTCCCAGGGCCTCCTGGTAAAGGCAAGCCCGCCTGCACGGCGTGGTTAGCTGACCCAGCGAGCACAAGCAGCAAGGGGGGGATAAATGAATAAATTTAAAAAAATAAAATAAAATAAATCTTTAAAAAAAAAGAATAAGTTCAGGGGGGACGGATGTGGCTCAAATGGTTGGGCGTCCGTCTCCCATATGGAGGGACCCGGGTTCCATACCCGGGACCTCCCAGTAAAAAAAAAAAAAAAAAAAAAGAATAAGTTCACTGATTTTAAAGGGACTGTGCAGTAAATTTGAAGTAACAGGGCACAAGGCTTAACTTTAGAGCCAGGATAAGGTGAAGTAGAAGATTCTACCATGTATGACTAAGTATGTGGAAGCCGGAGCTGCTCTCCTTTTCACTTCTGATATACTTTGCTGATTTTACTTTGAGCATACTGCATCCTTTGAACTCTAGCATGTCTGTCCGACAAAAAAATTCCCAAATTCTCATTTCATGGTGCCCTTGGTGTCTCAGTAATTTTTTCATGGTGCTCCTAGACCAAAGAAATACTTAATGCTTCCTTTTATTAATTAATTAGGACCAAACAACTTATGGTGTCTGACAGATGTTGCTGTGTTTCCCTCAAAAGTTTTTCTTGGCCTTGCTTCTTGTTTCATCCCAGATTCTATTTTCCACATTTCCAGGCTTGACTAACATTAATTCCTGATGGCTTTCTTTGCTTTCAGTTTTAATTTTCTCTTTGTTGATTCAGGTTTTCTCCCAGTATATTAACTTTCATATTGGGGTTTCTTTATAAAGGCTCTTTGTTTATACTACTGAAATAAATATTTAAATGAATAGAACCTTTGCACTCATCTTCAAAGAGTCTATTGCTAGAATTACTGGATTAATTACTATAAGGCTCTCTAGTTTCCTCACAAGAAAGGTGCTAAAATATCTTAAGCTACCTGATAATGCTTAGGGGTATATGTTGTCCTTTATCACCTAAGTGAGGAGGATACTGTGAATGGTCAAAAACTTGCATAATAAATAAAAAATGACCTTTTCTATAAATTATTACTTACTAGATGAACTTTTAACTAGCTTGATCCACTGAAGAATTTTTTTTTTTCTTATCTCAGTTGATGTTTTATTTTTAGACTGATTTCAGCCATACTGCTGGAGAAAAACCTTAATAACTTTATTTTTTATTTTATTTATTTATTTATTTATTTTTTATTATGGGTAAAAATCAAAATTCTCACAATGCATACAAACATTTGCAAAATGATATATAAATATATTAATAACTTTAAATAAATAACAGATTCAAAACTAGATAATTCTGAAACTTTGGAAGAAAAAGGTTTTTGATCAGGAAGAAGGTTCTGTGCATTATAAAAAATGTAAGAATGGAAAAATGTCTTTATACTGAGATAAATTCTTTTATGATTTAAATAAAAATTAACATGCCATTTATTTGTACATTAGATGCTAGACTGAGATGATTCCCATAGAAAGAAGGCTTTGATTTACATGAGGTATGGTGAATTCATGGGAGAATTTTGTCCCATGACAATGTCTTTGTTTTTTCCCTCCTTGCTTGACACTCTCCCTAGAATCATCTCTAGGTCAGGATATAAGAATCAGGCAATTGTCCCAGGAACTAGTTGTTTTCAAGTCCCCTTCCATTCTCAGGTACCCTGGCTTTTTAATTAGTGTCCCCAGGGCAGAAAACTTAAGGGGAAAAATTACCTTGCTTGGTTGTATTAGTCAGGGTTCTCTAGAGAAACAGAACTGACTGGAGATATCTATAACTATTAGGAGATTTTTATAAAAATTGTCTCACGTGATTGTGAGGGTAGGCAAGTCCAAATTCCTTAGGGCCAGCCACAAACAGGGAAGGTTTTTGATTAATTTCCCAGAAGATACTGGCTGGCTGAAATAGAGATGGAAATTCTTCCCCTCACTGCTGACATCATGACTTCTTTTTTTTTCTTTTTATTTATTTTTTTCTCATAACTTCTTTTAAATACTTCAACTGATAGGATGAGACTTCTCTCATCATTGAAGGCAGTCTCTTTAGTTGATTGTAGATATAATTAGCCATAGATGTAATCAACTTACTGATGATTTAAGTCCATATACTATCTTCACAGTAACAATCAGGCCAGTGCTTGCTTGACCAAACAACTGGGCACCATAAACTGGCCAAGCTGACAAATGAATTTAACCATCTTACTGGTATATTAGTTTCATTTTGTTGCCATAACAAGGGACGTCAAACATAGAGGCTTAGATAATACATATTTTTTATCTTATTGTTCTGGAAGTCTGACAAGGGTCTCAGAGAGCTAAAATCAGGGTGTCAGTGGGGCTATGCTCCTTTCTGGAGGATCTTGGGGAGAATCTGTTTTCCTGCTCATTTTGGTTGGTGGCAGGTCTGAGATCCCTATTGGAATCATAGGTCTGAGGTCCCTGTTTACTTGTTAGCTGTCAGCTGAGGGCTGTTCCTAACTGCTAGGGAATGCCCACTTTCCTTGGCTTGTGGTCCCCTTACTGTACCTTCAAAGCCAGCAACAGCAAATCGAGTCCCTTTCATGTCGTATCTCTCTCTGATCCCCTTCATTCATCTTATAGTTTTAAGGATCCATTTGATTAGTTTGTGCCCACCCAGGTAATCCAGAATAATTTCATTGTCTCAAGGTCTTTAACCTTAATCACATCTGCAAAATCCTTTTGCCATGCAAAGTAACATATTTGCAGTTCCGGAAAGGACATGGACATCTTTGGGGGTGAGGAGGGGCAATATTCTGCCTAACACACCTCATGTTAAAAAAGTGACCTGACCCTGAAACAAACTGTCGTGAACGTTCAATCATTCTACAGTTTTCAGTTTTGTACATTGTCTATTGATATCCAGAACTTAAAGACTTTTCTACATCCACTGATAAATAAACATCTAAAGTCAATTCTTTCAGAATATTTAATTATATAGGACAAGAGGAGAGGAATAGTTAAAGGGGGACATGGAGATGAAATGTGGGAAATTTTTTTTCCTCCCCAAATAGAAGAAACAACAACCACAGCCTGTGAGCATGTTTAAAAACTGATAGAAAGAACAAGTAGAGGAGAGCTGAGTGTGGCAAACACTAGTTCTCTCCCCAAATCTGTTCTTTCCTTCTGCCATAGTAAAAGAGTTTTAGCTAGGCACATAGTCACCCAGCTAGGAACTACATTTTCCAAGCTCCCTTACAGCTAGGGTTCTGAATACTGATTGAGTTCTTCCAGTAAGATACATTCACCTGATATTTGGAAGGTAGAAATGAAATGGCCAGGACAGTTTTGTTCTTCCAGGAGCATTCTGGGGTTCATTGCTAAGAAACTGGTGGCAGCATCTTGACTTGATTCCCTGTTATTTGCAAGCAGCCTTGCCACCACCTACCTAATCATACCCTCGAGGAGGGCCTGGCAGGCACTGTTTTCAACAAGCATTGGGGAAAAGGGATAACTCTGGTAGCTCTCCTCTGACTTCCAGAGAAGACAGTGGGAAATGCTGCAGAACTGGATTTTCTGATTACAGGGGGATAATGGGATTCTGGAATGGTAGAGGATAGATGGTGGAGCTTAACTGAGAAAAATAAGTTTAGGTGCAGTTACCACAATGAGTCACAGAGATGGAATGGTAATAAGGGTGTTTTGAAATGAAATAAATGGGCAGCCTACTAAAGGTTCTCTTTGATTCATAATATTAATGGAAGGGATACTTCTAGGTCTGCTGGGCAGAAACTAACTAGTCACCATTGTTAGGATTCATGGCTTCTTACCAGGCTCACAAACCTAAGCCTGTTCACAGACCTGAGGCCCCTCAATGGTGAAGGAGGCCAGGTACCTTTGAGGAGGCACCCTGCAATGCTGCCATGGGTGTATATGGTGAATTTCCTCCCAAGCCTTCTGTGGAGTCACCTGAAGCTCTTTATGTGGGGGGGGCTGTACACTGGGGAAAGGAAAATGCCCAGACATTCTGGCAGCTATTCTGACTTTAATACTGGTTCTCCAGAGACTCAAAACACTAATATCGTCCACCAGTCAAAGTAGGAGCCTATCTGTACTTATGGTGGATACATAGGTGTGTGTCCTTGTTCTTAGGAAATGTACATAGTGTTAAGAGCCTGAAGTATGCAACTGACTCTCAAATGTTTAGAAAATGATAGATAGATGATAGATAGATAAATAGATAGATAGGCAAAATGCCTATAGTTGGTAAGTATGGATATTTGGGTAGAGGGTATGTTGGAGTTCTATGTATTATTTCCGTATTATTTTTGCAACTCTCTTGAAAGTTTGAAATTATTTCAAAATAAAAAGTTAAAAATAAAGTAGTGGCTTATGGATGTCAGGTGTTACATGAAGTTTTGGTTCAAGTTACTCTAACAGTGGGTCTAGTGGGACTACAGACCCATCCTTTGGTTATTATTTCAGTCCCAGAAGATATGGTGGGAATACGAATATATATATACATTTACATGTACATATATGCATACACATATGCCTACATATACACATACATGCCCTTGGTAACTGGTAGAGCACCCATTTTGTTCCTTGTCCTGTGACTTGAGGGCTATCATGAAAGGAGGTACCCCTGGAGAGCCCCTGGAACTCTTCTCACACAATACACCAAAATAGTAAATGGTAAGCAATATTGCTTGGGGGCATTGTGAAAATTACCACTGTCATAAAAACGTTGACCAGAGCAAAAGCCTGATGATCCTTAGAAAATGGTAATAGATTATCTCAAACCTTTCTCAAACCTGTCAGTTGCAGCTAGGGATTTAGATATAGGATAGTTACTGAAACAAATCATAGTCCCTGGCACCTGGCATGTAACCACTGACCTGACAAATGTATTCTTTTCCTTCCCAATCAGTAGGCAAAGTCAGAAGCAGTTTGCATTTACAAAACAGAGAAAAGGGTATATATTATATTCTACAGAACATCACAGTCCTTTACATTGATGATATTACGTTAATTGAACCTGGTGAACAGGAAGTAGAAAAGTTACATACCAGAAAGTGGAAGATAAACTTTGTGAAAGTTCAGAACCTGCTGCTTAGTGAAGTTTCAAGAGTCTAATGGTTTGGGCCATATTAGGAAATTCCTTCTAAAGAGAGACAAGTTGCAGTACCTTGCACCATCCACATCCCATCAAGCATTGGTCCTCTTTGGATTTTGGCAACAACATATACTATATTTGGACAAGCTGTGCTAACCCATTTGTCAGATAATCCATAAACTACCAGTTTTAAGTGAGTGAGTCCTGGACTAAGAATGAATTTGGCAGCAGGTCCACACTGCCATGCAGGCTGCCTGCAACTTGGGCCTTATGGTCTAACACACCCAATAGCAATGGAAGGTGTGGTATATGTGGCAGCAGAGATGCTAATAGAGACTCTGAGAGTCCTAGAGCAGATTCTTAGGATTCTGGAGGTAGGCCATGCTGCAACTATTCTTTGTTTGCAAAGCAGGACTTAGCTTGCTACTGGGCCCTGACAGAAATTGTACACCTGACCCTGGGACTCCAAGTAATGACACAACCTAAATACCCATCACAAACTATTATCTGATCACTGAGCCATAAAATTGGGCATGCCAAGTAGCATTCCTCTATGAAATGGAAATGGCAATTACAAGGCCTGACCCTACCTGGTCCAGAAGGTACCAATAAGTTACACAAGCCAATGGCTCATGGTACCTGCTATCTGTGATGTACTGTCTCTCAACTCTCAGCTACAGCCTCATGGGGCCTTATAAGTGATTCTTTGAGGAAGAAAACATGTAGATTCTTGGGATAGTGGTTATATGGTGTATTAGTCAGTCAAAGGGGTGCTGATGCAAAATACCAGAAATCTGTTGGCTTTTATAAAAGGCTATTTGTTTGGGGTAGAAGCTTACAGTTACCAGGCAATAAAGCATAAGTTACTTCCCTCACCAAAATCTGCTGCCATGTGTTGCAACAAGATCGTGGGCAATGTCTGTGAGGGTTCGGGCTTCCTCCTTCTCCCAAGGTTCTGTGGTCCAGGTTCTTCCAATCTCAGCCACAGACTGGGACAAGTCTTGTCTCTCTCGGGGCTTGTTTCTTTCTGGGCTCAGCTGCTCTGCTCTCTCCATAAAGCCAGCTGTAAATTCTCAGGTAAGCTGCTCATCTCTCTTCCTGGGGCCTCTGCAGTGTCTACTGGAGCCTTCTCTCTTTGCTCCCATATCTGCTTCTCTGTGTGCTTACTTCCAGGATCAAAACTCCAGCATCAAGACTCCAACCAACCCTTCTGTGTTCTTCTCCTGTGTGTTTTCTCTGTGAGTCCCCACCCATCAATCAACCTTAATCATTATTTAGTCAAGTAAAAGTGAAACTTCTGAATCCAGAGGAAAAGACCAGTTTACAAACATCATCCAATATCTATATAAACAATATCAAACTGCTACACATGGGTATACACATTTTTCAGAACACTTAAAATGGGAGCATTTTATTGTATGCACATTATCCCTTAATAAAGTTGATTAAAAATAAATGTAGAATAAACAAACAAAAAAGAAAACAAAAATTAAATGTAGTCATAGCTCACAGATAGAACTGCATGCTATACAAGTACCAGGTGGAAACTGCAGGCTGCTGCACTGTCAGGAAATTCCTTCTAAAAAGAGAGACAAGTTGCAGTACCTTACACCATCCACATCCCATCAAGCATTGTGCCTCTTCAGTTCCAGGATGACCATGGAAAACTATGGTGAAGGGAAATTATTTCACTGGGCAGAACTTTGGGTGGTATAACTGGTTGTTCACTTAATATGGAAGTAAAAGTGGCTAAGATTAGGGTCTATGCAAATTCATGTATAGTGGCTGATGGGTTGGCCAACTGGTCAGCACTTGGAAAGAGCAACATTGAAAAACTGGTGACAGTTATGTCTGGGGGGAGGGGTATGTCCACTACTCTTATGATATTAATATACTGCTGAAGTACGAAGGACTTCGGAGACGATTCAACCAGACCCAGGAGAGCCAGTTAGTTTTTATGAACCTTTATTTTAACGGCCGGGCACTCAGACCTGAACACAGGTGTGAGGCCCCGAGAAACTAAAGTTCAAGGCTTTTATAGTATTTTGGATAGTTCAGGAGTTTGAAAGAAAGAAATGTTCAGTTCTATAACTCTTAATTTGGTTTGGCATAGCAAGCAAGCACACTTAGTACAGAAGCGAATTTTTGCAGTTAGCTAGTTTTAGCTTTTAGCACAGTGGGGTAACCTGCTTTTCTGGCTTTTTGCAGGTGGGCGCCTTCAGGCGAGGAGCCAACCCATTGTTCTGTGGTTAATATGTACAGCTTAAAATTTTCCATTGTAGGCCTTGAAGTTATCCATTACACTGGTGTCCCGCATAAATGTCCACCACAGGGCAGCCACAGTGGAGAAGGCTTTCAATATTTAAGTGGACAAAAATATTCTGTGGATGACAGTCAACTTCTTTCCCCAGTCACCTCAGAGCTTGTTTAGTGAACACATGTACAAAGTAGTCAGAAGGGTAGGGAAGAAATTTATGAATGAGTTCAACAAATTAATCTTCCCCTTACCAAAGTTGACCTAGCTGCCACCACTACTGGTACCCAACCTGCCAACAACAGAGGCCAGTGCAGAGCCCCTGATATGGAAATATCCTCCAAGGGACCGACTATCTACTTTTTTCCTGTAGGTTTGATTATGAGAAACAGTGGTTAGTACGTCTGCCTACAGGATGATGTATATCCCTTTGACCGGACCAATGGCCAATGAAGATGATGGGCATTATCTCCCTACAGTGAGGATGCATGGGTCCAGGAACCAGAGGGTGGTGGGAGTGGTGCTCTTATTACATTCCATGATCCACAGGAAGAATTTCAGTTCAGGTTAATTGGAAACTGAAAGTGCCTGGGCAGTTTGGGGTCCTTATGCTGCTGAACAGCAGCATGCATGGGGTGAAGGGGAGGTCTCTGTACCGACTGGGGTGATTGATCCCACTTACCAGGAGACTGATGCAGTTACGCTGTTCAACTTGGAGAATTGCAGCAGCTCTGTTTTACGTTATTTAGCTGTTTCTTTTCTCCCTCTCCACTCCCATATTTTATATGTAAAACAACTACATATAATTAAGTGACTACTATTTTAGGTTTCTGGTGAGAAAATATCTGAACTGCTGTCACCTTGTGATGGGATTTCATGTGTCCCTGTGTTGGAGATTGTATTAGTCAGCCAAAGGGGTGCTGATGCAAAATACCAGAAATCAGTCAGTTTTTACAAAAGAGTATTTATTTGGGGTAGAGGCTTACAGTTACCAGGCCATAAAGCATAAGTTACTTCCCACACCAAAGTTTGTTGCTACATGTTGGAGCGAGATGTCTGCTGACATCTGCCAAGAGTTCAGGCTTCCTGGGTTCCCCTCTCTTGGGGCTTGCTTCTCTCCAGGCTAAGGCTGGCGTCTCTCCGCAAGGCCAGCTGTAGACTATCAGGCAAACGGCTCATCACTTTTCCTGGGGCCTTCTCTCCTTCTTCACGACCAAGCTGCTCTCTGTGCTTACTTCCCGGGGCTCCAGCATTAAAACTCCAAACTTCCTTCTCTGCAGTACAGTTTCTCTGTGAGTCCCTGTCCACCAAGGGGTGGGGACTCTACGTCCTACTGATGTGGCCTAATCAAAGCCTTAATCATTATTTAATCAAGTAAATGTAAAACCTCTGAACCCAATACACTCTAAAATGCCCAGAGGAAAAGACCAGTTTACAAACATAATCCAATATTTCTTTTTGGAATTCACCAGTAATCTCAAACTGCTACAGAGATGTATGTTTCATCTAGTGTAAAGATGAGAAGGGAAGCAGAGAGACAAAGAGCAAACACATTCCATCTCTCCATTAATCCACTTTCTACCCATTTGTACTCTGTTCTGCACCCCAGTGGCTGACCCGCATGTATGACATCAAAGGGCTCCAGTGCCCTATAGCTTCTGGTTAACTTTAACCTATAGAGAGCCCTGACAGGATATCCAAGGGAGGGAAAAGAGTAAATCAGGATATTTATTCTCACCTAACTGTGAAGTCTCTATAAAGTCTCTATACACAGCTCTCTCTTGACAGAATGTCTGTGTTCCTCTCAAGGTTGCTTTGCTACTCAAAATGTGGTCCATGGATCAGCAGTATCTGTACCACTTGGGAATTAGTTAGAAATGCAGAATTTGGACCCTATCCCAGATCTATGATTAGAATCTGGACATTTTAATGTTTAATCTGCACATAAATGTTTGAGAAGTGCCACTCTAATGATTTTCCTTCTCAAGTCTAATAAACTCTCCTTCCATTCCGCTCCCTCTTTCTATCTCTTTGGGCTTAGGGGTGGTGACGATGCCCATGGTTCCTTGTAGTTCCTGCTATCCCTTGTAGTTCTCTTACTCCCCAATCACACTTTGTAGTTACATTCTTGGTAAACAGTTCCTCTAACAATTAATCTTAATTTGAAAGTGTCATCTGTCAACTGTTTGGACTCTCTGTCTCACATGGGGAGTAATCAAATGATTTTTTTTTCCTTACAGGGTAGAAGAGGATGAGATCCAGAGAAGAGTAGTCAGGATTAGCCCTACACAAGAGGAGGGACAACTCTTTTGTTGTATTAGGATGGGAGGAGATGCACGTAGATTTGCAGTTGGGTGGAAATTCAGGAATTTCAAAAGAAATGTAATGTAGATGGTGAGGTTACCTGTTAAGGGTGAGGGAGGAAATATTGGCTGGAGGATTGATTTACTGAAGAGAAACCAAGTAACTGCTAAGGAGTATGGGAAAGAGAGCTGACTGGGAGACTTAGAAGGATTCCAGGGAGTACTGAGGCCTTGTGGCTATTGGAGACCATGAAATTATAGTGGTGGTGTTTTATATAGTTATGGGACATTTCTGTATCAGGATTCAGCTGCCAAGGATAGCATTCAGCTGCCAAGAGTAGCATTCAGCTGCCAAGAGTAGCATTCAGCTGCCTGTTCCTAGGGTAGGGACAGAGAAGGCAAGCAGGGAAGACGAATTAATCCAGTGTTGGAGTTTTGCCAGGCTGGTGTGGCAGAAGGAGATTGGGGCTCAGGAGTTGAGAATTTAGGCTACAGAATGCTTGAAGGGGACCATGAAGTCTAAGCTTCATATAGAAGGATGGGAGTGGGAGAGAGAACTGGATGTCCTAATGAGATAAAGCAAAGGGGACATGAAGACTTAATGAAAACAAATAAGAGAATAATGAGCAAACTGGAGGCATTTTGTGGTCAGAAGGTTAGATATTTGAATATAAGATTTCAGAGGTATCCGTGGGAATAGGTGGGTGATAATGGAGGAGGTCAGGGAACAAAGAAGCTAGAGTGGAAGATGACTCTTCCAAGAGGACATTGACAAGAAAAAGGAGGACAGCAGCACTCAGAACAAAGAGGGCTAAGGCACATGCTAAATTATTAATTAATAAGGGAGGTCAGGTGATGACTGCATGAAAAAAAATAGAGGCTACCATAGTTGAATGGCATGGATCTCCAAGATGCAGGGATTTTGACATCAAGATGGCAGAGAAGTGACACTCTGGAAAACACACTGGGGAGCAGGGAGGATGCCCACCCCACCTCTGGACCCTGCAGTGTGAGAGAGGATGTGACCATTCTGCTCTTCCAGCCATCTACTGAGTTTGTTATTTTAACAATCATACTTTTAAATGCCAATTGTCTCTTTTTTTGTACTAGCCTTCTTTGCATAATGTGTGTCCTTTTTCTGTGGCTATTGTTTATATGTGTTTTTAAGGTTTTAAGCCATATATTTATATATATTTTAAGTCCCCCCACCTTTGTTTCCTATAGCACAGCTCTTTTACTTATGTTGAATCTACTATTGACTACATTTGGCTTTCCTCAAAGATATGGTAACTATTGGTTATTTGTGTTGAGGAACTAGATTGAATGGTAACAATAGAGAAATATATCTCCTCCATTCGAGTTTAAATCCCTGTTCATCTGGCCATGAATAAAATGACTGATTTCAGGAACTCTGGTTCTAGTGGTTGTTTGGGGGAATAAGGGAGGACATGTAGCCAAATGGCTGTCCATTATGGGGTGTGAATAGTTTGGGATATTGTAACCCTTCCTCACTGTGGCAGCCTTAAATTACCTGGGTGCAGGGCTCATGCATAACCAGTTCTCCCATCCTTCCTGGACCCTGAAAGGAGTACACTTTCCTGTTCCACTTGCAGTTAGGAGAGACTGGTCCTGGCCAACAGGTTATGAGAGGAAATAACCTGGCTGAAATTTAAAATATATATATTTCCAAAATTTCTAAAATTTACAGAATTACTAAAATTTATAAAATTTACAAAAATTTCTAAAATTTACGCACCAAGCAACAACTCCCTGAAGTATTTACTGAAATATTTACTTGCTGGAGTAGGACCCTCCAGCATTCTCTTCTCTACTTCACCAAACCTGGAAGTGTCATGTCAAAATGGAAGTGCACTAGATGGAAGCAGCTGGAAGTTCTCAGCCAACACATGGAAGCACAGGTAGCCTTATGGGTTATTTGGACCCACAGCAGACTTTGCATGGGTGATAAACTTTTGTTGCATTAAGCCACTGATATTGTGGTATAGTATATTTCCTGCATCCCAATAGCCTATACTAACTAATACATTGGGTCCACTTCCTGTTTCTCTGTTCTCCATGCTCCCATTCATTCATTGAACCCATTTAAAAAAATTTAGAACAGTTTTGGATTTACAGAAAAATTTTAAAGATAGTGCAGAGATTTCCCATAAACCTCACAACCAGTTTCTCCTATTATTAGCATCTTACATAATTATGGTACATTTGTTATAATTAATGAGCCAATATTGATACATTTTTATTAGCTCAAATTCATACTTTATTCAGATTACCTTAGTTTTTTGCCCAATGCCCTTTTTCCATTTCAGGATCTTATCCAGAATACCTACCACATTATATTTAGTTGTCATGTCTCCTTAATCTCCTCTTGGCTGTGACTGTTTCTCAGACTTTCCTTGTTTTAGAAGCTCTTAATAGTTTTTAGGGGTTCTCATCAGATATAGACTTTTGTAGAATATCCCTCAATTTGGATTTGTCTCACGTTCTCCTCGCAAGTAGACTGGAATAATGCAGTTTGGAGAGGAAGACCACAGAGGTAAGTGACATTTTCACCTCATCATATCAACATTTCATCTTGTCATGTCAACATGATTTATTACTTCTGATATTGACCTTGGTCATCTGACTGAGGTACACATTTCTTCACTGGAAAGTTACTTTCATTTCTCTCCCTTTCTATACTGTATTGTTTGGAAGGAAGTCCCTACCTGTAGCCCACATGTAAGGAGTCGGGAGTTATGTTCTACATCCTTGAAAGCAAAGTATCCACATAAATTATTTGCACAAGAGATTTTTCTCTTCTCCCCCATTTATTTGTTTATTTATTCAATCACTTATTTATATCAATATGCATTCATGGATAATTATTATACAATTTGGATTATAGTCCAATATCACTATTTTGTTGTTGAAATTGTTTCAGTTTTGGCCAATTGGAGCTCTTTCAGTTGGCTCCTATGTTCCCTTTGATATACCCTTGTTGTTGTGGGGTTTAAGTGTGTTTGTTTATTAATTTATTTTTTTTAGCAGCACTTTCTTACTTTTTGGTACTATAAGATGCTAAGATGCTCCAGACTCACCTTGTATATTTCCTGACCTGGGACCTAGAATCTACCATTTCTCCAAGGAGTCCTGGTTCCTTTTTTTTGGAGAATGCTATTAGAAACCAAGATCTGGATGCTAGGTGTGCTCATTGCTACTGGGGTGTCATTGCTTCCAGGTTTTCTCAGTTGATGGAGAAAGGGAATACATGTGTATAACTACCTGTGGTATATCACCTCTTTTTTTGAAGCACATCATTTGTTTGTAGGACTGTGTCAGGGAATGTGGGAATGCAAAAAGTATAAACTCAGGTTTTGATTTCAAGGAGATACTAATTTGTTTGATGAGGCAAGAGAGATACACATGGAAAAGTTAAAGAGTAGAAGACTACATAAAAATATTTTAAGACTGTATGATGAAGTGTCAAATGAATAATATAAGCTGTAGACTTTACTTATAGGTCTTAATTCCAATTCTTTCTTTGTCCCTTCGTTCTCCAGAGAACAAACACACCAGTGGTTCTTAAAGTGTGGTGCCTGGATCAGCAGCATTTTCATCACTTGGACACTTGTTAGAAATACAAATTCTACTGCCTCATTCTAAGACCTACTGAATCTGAAACTATGGGGTGGGGCCCAGGAATCTGTTACTTTATCAAGCCCTCTAGGTGATTCTGATGTAGCTGAAGTTTGACAAGCACTGCCCCAAATCCATGGTGAATTGCACAAAAGAAAATCATGTGAGTAACAATGTATTTGGGGGAAAAATTTTGAAAATAAGTCCTACTTTAGAGAGCTGTAGTTAAAGCTTTATCTAGGGGCTTAACCCTGTCACTGGCCAAATACCAATATTCATTTCCTCTCACTCCCCAAGCCTCGGATATTTTTTGGAGGGTAGGGAGGAGCAGATGGAGGCAGGGGAGTTCTCTTTTAACTGTGTCAAGTGGCAGCTTCCTTAGTCCTGTTGGGTTTTGTCATTGATATTTTTCTTTTCTTTTGAATATCTTTCCAAAGAGTCTCACTATTTTGGTGTGCTGGTGGCCCTTTCTATCAGATAGGATATAGACAGAGCTGCTAGAACAGATTCCCAGAATAAAAGTGCCTTAAGTAAGATAAAAATGAATTTATCCCTCATGTAACAGTTCAGGCATAAACAGCCCACTGCTGTGTAGTGACTCTGTGGTGTTAGGAGTCCAGACTCCTTCTAGTTTCTCTGCTCTCTCTAAAATGTTGCTTTCTTTTCCTTGGTTCACCACCAAGCTACCAGAAAATTGGAACAAGGAGGGTCCATGCCTTCCTCTTCAGAGCACAAACCAGAAGTTGCATACCTCATTTCTGCTCACATCCTGTTGGCCACAAATTAGTGCCATGACCACATCTACCTGCAAGGGAGGCTGAGAAATGCAGTCTTTATTCTGGGTAGTCATGTGCCCAGGTAAAAATTGGGGCATCTTTTAGTATCAAGGAAGAGGGAAACAGATTTTTGTCGACAACTTTTGGTTTCTGCTATACATCACTGTTAGAATTTCCCCCTTATGAAGTTTGCAATGATTGACATGTCATAGGACTGTGAATCAATGCCCCTGTGGCATAGGTTGAGGAAAGGCAGCCTCCAGCCATAACCCACCTGACAGATTGAGCAAGTCATCAGAGCCCATCTCCCCCCAAGAATAAACAAAGTGGAGCAGATAAGGGCCATCATCCCCTCCAAGCACCACCAATCCCTCCCACATTCCAAGATCTCCTAGCCCACTCCCCTCTGGCCATTTGGCCCCAGGCTGTACTCGGTTTCCACTGCCTCTTGTACTGTATAAAGCCATATCTACCACTCCCTGGGGGTGGGCTGAATTTTCTCTTCAGAACCGCACCCCCCATGCGGTGTGTGTGTGTGTGTGTGTGTGTGTGTGTTTGCTGAAGTCTATTCTTCAGACCCCCTCTGTTGGGAGAGCTTCCCAATTAACTTTCTGCCTGCAATCGTCAGTCTCCCAGTGAGCACCGTTTTTTCTCTAACAATCACTTTCAGCACTTTTGTATATCCAGGACTTTGGTGACTTTAGTTTACTTTTATAAATGTCTTCCATCATTTCAGTGGGAGTTAGAGAGAAAAGATAAATATTTATGTTTAGTTTTTTGTCTTGAGCCAGAGCCTGTGACCTATTTTCCAACTGTCTTTTTTTTTTTTGAGGTACTGTGGCTGGGGATTGAACCTGGAAGAAGCTGGCACTCAACCACTGAGCCACATTGGCTCCCCTGAGTTGGTTTTTTGGTTTGTTGGCTTGTTTGTTTTTTGTTTTTAGGAGGCACTGGGGACCGAACCTGGGCCCTCCCATGTGGGAAGCAGGTGCTTAACTGCTTGAGCCACATCCACTCCCCTCCAACTGCTTTTTATTAGCTGTCCTTTCTTCTACATGTTTACCTGGGGACTTTCCATTTCTTTTGGTGTTTTCTTTGCCACTGCTTGCTTTAGACTGAAGTTGTTAGACTGAAGTTGAGCCATACCTTCTAATTTAAGGACTGATCTTTTCCTTGTCTATGGAAGACAATTGCCATAAATTGGCTACCCAGCATCTAAATTCCTTCCTATGGGAAGCGGCTGTGGCTCAATCAGTAGGGCTCCCGTTTACCATATGGGAGGCCCCAGGTTCGGTTCCTGGGGCCTCCTGGTGAAGGCAAGCCCGCCCGCATGGCGTGGTTAGCTGACCCAGCGAGCACAAGCAGCAAGGGGGGGATAAATGAATAAATAAATAAAATCTTAAAAAAAAAAAATAAAATAAAATAAATTCCTTCCTGTTTTAAGGGATCCAGAAACGTTGGGATGCAGAACCCCAGCTCTCATTGTGGACAACAAAGGAGGTAAGATAATTCATTGATTCCCTCATCCCCTACCCCACCCTACTCCCCAGAGTTAGTGTGGAGGCACTGTCCTTTGCTTGTCCAGCCAATTGGATGCACCTCTTTGAAACTTCGAAACTTGAAGGACCAACACAAAGACATATGGATAGTCAGTCAGAGAACATTTAGTTGGCAGAGTGGTGAGCTCAGTGGTACAGCAGCAACTGACTGGTGGTCATGGACTATGAGCAGACAGTTCCTGTGAAATGTCCAGTTTGTTTTTGGTTCTTGCCCATTTTCTGAAACCTGTTTTTCTAGGCTTCCCATTGGTTGAGTGAGATGTGAACAGGGCTGAGGTAACCAAAAACGTAATGGAAAGTATGATTCAGGAGGTTGTTGATTTACAGCATAACTGAATTATAGCATTGCCTCATATCTTATATGTACATTAGGGCATTGTTTATGAAAAAGTGGTACCTTGGGACCTGGAATGTATATACATGAAAGGATTTGAAAGGTTTGGCAGTACTCTAAACCCACAGTTCTCATGGAAGTCTAACCAGCAACTCCTCCCTAATGGAGTCACCTTGGAAGATGGAGCCAATCCTAATACCTACTTGTGCCTCACTACTATTAAACTCCATACCTACACCTGAAGTCAGATCCAGCATGATTGGGGGTGGGGTGGGGGTGGGTAGATAATAGAAAATCAAACACAGGAGGAGAAAGCTTAAACACTAAAAGAATTATGGTAATTTGATAATGTATTAGTCAGCCAAAGGGGTGCTGATGCAAAAATACCAGAAATCAGTTGGTCTTTATTAAGGGTATTTATTTGGGATAGAAGTCCACAGTTACCAGGCCATAAAGCATAAGTTTCTTCCCTCACCAAAGTCCATTGCCACATGTTGGAGCAAGACAGCTGCAATGTTTGCCAGGGTTCAGGCTTCTTGGGTTCTTCTCTTCCCAGGGCTCCATTTCTCTGGGCTTAGCTCCTCTGTTTCCTTCATAAGGTCAGCTGTAGACTATGAAGCTCTCTAAACTTTGCTTCGCTCCACAAGGCCAGCTGTGAACTCTCAGGCGAATGGCTCGTTTCTATCCTGGGGCCTTCTCTCCTTCCTCACCAGAACTCCAACATCAAAACTGCTTCAACTCTGTTCTTGTCATGCCTTTTATATTTGATTCCCTCACCCACCAAGGGATGGGTCTCAACACCCTACTGAAGTGGCCCAGTCAACATACTAGTCATAACTTAATCATGCCCAGATTAACAGACCAGTTTACAAGCATAATCCAATATCTATTTTTGGAATTCATAATTACATCAAACTGCCAAACTGCTACAGCTAATTTTATAACTAAAATATAAATTATAAATTCTGAGGATGACTAGTAAGGGAAGAACATAATTTTAGATTTGGCTGGACTTATCAATATGGGTGAACTTACCAGAGTTATAATTTAGTATGCAATTGGAGTGGTGGGATGATTCTAGATGACTGTAATCTGCACTCAGTGGGTCCATACTAAATGAAGTCAAGGTGCTAAAGTTTTCTTGGTATAATGCAGAGAAAGGAATTTAAAGACTTTGGAAATGGGGATTCTAGAGTGGATTTTTCACGTGCAGACACCCAACACCCACCCTCTAACTTTATCTCCTTAAGAAGTCCCAGAATATACTCTTCATCAAGGTCTAGAGAAAATCCTTTGGTGAAAGAAGTGCCACTATCTTTGGAAAGTGCTTTAGTGGCTGTTATCTCTAGTTTGTGGCTGCTCCTGAGGAACAGTGCAGTTAATATAGGTTCCCTAATTTCATTGAAGATAGGAGGATTTGGATGTGGTAGAAGTGAGTAGCGGTACTTATTAGCTGGAGAAAAACTGGTTGCAGTTAGTATAAAAGGCAGCAGGTTTTGTACAGAACGGCATGACCTCAGTTGGCTAACTGAACTAGGAATCCTTAAGATTGTTAAGAACTACGAAGGATCTGAGATTAGCCTGTTACAGTTTCATAGAGGCTGGTAGAAGACATGAGGCACCAGGGTCAGGGAAAAAGGATGTTACAGCCCAGCAAGAAGCATGAGCTTCATACTTGCATCAATCCCTCTTGCCTTTCAAGTCCCTTGGGGCAATAAAGAGAGGCCCAGGTTGATGCTGTGCATGCAATAGGTTTGTATCACAGCTGAGGAGCCCCAAGCTTAGACAACCCCAATTTTTTATAATGGGTTGCAAGCAAACCTGCCCAACCTTTGTCCTGGAGTAAGACATCTGTGTTTCCTGGTCAAGAAAAAAAATCTGCCCTCTGCCACAGAGGGAAACACCTCCATCTTCCAAGGCTGATTGCTATAAACACATCCTTGAAAAGATAGTTTGGAATAAAAGTTGATAAAAAAAGAAAACAAACAAAAACAAAATAAAACAAAACAAAACAAAAAACATGCTGAAATGCCATTGGAAATTGTCTCCCAATAAGGCCTAATCTAGATAACCAGGCCTACTTGATTTGTATTACTAAAAATTATACATTTGGGGGAAATGGATGTGGTTCAAGAAATTGGACTCCCATCTACCATATAGGATGTCCAGGGTTTGATTCCCAAGGCCTCCTGGTGAAAGGCAAGCGGGCCTGCGGGACAAGCTGGCCTGAGCAGAGAGCTGGCTGGTGCGGAGAGATGGCCCTCACGGAGAGCTGGTGCAGAAAGATGACACAACAAAAAGAGACACAAAGGAGAGACAATAAGAGATACAGCAGACCAGGGAGCTGAGGTAGTGCAAGTGATTGAGTGCCTCTCTCCCACTCCAGAAGGTCCCAAGATTGGTTCCCTGTGCTGCCTAAAGAGAAGACAAGTACAGAAGAACACACAGTGAATGGACACAGAGAGCAGACAGCAAACACAAAATAACGAGGGGGAGAGGGAGAGAAATCAATCAATCAATCAATCAATCAATCTTTAAAAAAAATTATACATTTGGTGACTAGTGGCCTGAGTTGAACCAACCTGAAAGAGATGCTTGCTTTCCTTTCCCAACACGTCTCACTTTAATAAAATCCCTTTAATAAAAATAAAGCCACATACCTTTGATAGAATTGAAAACACATTCTGTGAATCTTTCTCTAAGTTTTGCCTGAAAGCGCCTGCCTCAGGTATATCAGGGAAACCATGTGCAGGGTGAAGGGAAACAGCCACCCCTTTCTTTTGTTATGATCAAACAATGCTTTGAATTAAGATTACTTGCCAAATAATTCCAAATAATGATTTACCAAGGCTATTGGTCATGTGACTCAGTCAAGGTTCTAGCTGAAAATACATTATAAATCCAATTGGGTGATTTGAGGAGAGTTTATTAGAGAGACTGTTTACAAAGGTTTGGGCAAAGAGTATGGAAATCACTTGGGATAGTGCATAGGGGCAAAGAGGAGAAAGTAGTTACTAGAACATGGAGATGCTATATGGAATGGACCACCTAAAAACAGCTGTGGAGTTGCCTTAGTTTGCTGGGGCTACTATGACAAATACCGCAAACTGGTTGGCTTAAGCAATAGGAAAAAAAATTTTTAATAACATTTTTTTAATAAAGATTTATTTTATTTATTTATTCCCTGCCCCCATTGTTTTTGTGCTCGCTGCCTGCTCTCTGTGTGTTCTTCTGTGCTTGTCTTCTCTTTAGGTGGCACCGGGAACTGATCCAGGGAACTTCTGGAGCAGGAGAGAGGTGCTCAATCTCTTGTTCCACCTCAGCTCCCTGGTCTGCTGTATCTTTTTTTAAGATTTATTTATTTATTTACTTATATCCATTTTTATCCCCCCCCCCCCATTTTTGCTGTTTTTGTGTCCATTTGCTGGGCAATTCCCTGTGTCTATTTTCTGCCCTTTCTTCCCATCGTTCTCCTCCTGTCTTCACTGGGATTCGATCCTCGGGAACTCCAATGTGGGGGAGAGGCATCCTACCACCTGCCCCACCTTAGTTCCTGGTTTTTCGGCATAGCTCGTCTTGGCTCTCCTTTGTGTCACTCTCCTGTTACGTCATCATCTTGCTGCGTGGCTTGGTGGAGCCTGATGGTTCACCTGCACGTGGGGCCTGGTGGTGTACCTGTGCATGGGGCTTGGCAGCGCACTGCTCATGGAGCCTAACGGCGCACCCACACGCTGGGCCTGGGGGGCTCACCCGCTTACAGGGCCTGACGGCGCACCTGCGCATGGGGCCTGGCAGCCCATGCACCTTCTATATTTTTCTTTTTTAACTTTTTACAGGGAGGTTCCTGGGGTCGTGCCTAGGTCCTTCCTTATGGAAGATGGTCGCCCAAGAATTTGAGCCACATCCGTCCCCCTGCTGTATCACTTAAGTTTGACCAAAGATACTTAGAGTTACAGTCTTTTCCCATACAGGATGTTCGTATAATAAATCAGGCATAGTTTATCACCAGCATTCTAAAAACCAGACCTAGGGAGAAAAACTAGGTCTGGGGACACATGCATGGTTTTTAATGTAGCAAATGTATAGCCTACCCTGATTATCACAAAATCAAGACAGTGAGAATATTCGCACTCTGTTGTACCTCTTACTGTCTCTCCTCTGTGTCTCTTTTTGTTGTGTCATCTTGCTGTGCCAGCTTTCTGTGGGGGCCAGCTCTCCTGCATGGGCCAGCAGGAATCGAACCCTGGACCTCCTATATGGTAGACGGAGCCCAATCGCTTGAGTCACATCCGTTTCCCAGCAATATGGAATTATTGTCTTAGTTTTAGAAGTCCCAAATCAAGGTCTCAACAAGCCATGCTTTCTCCTGGAGTTTGTAGCATTAGTGCCGTGGTGCCGGGTTGCCACAATCTTTGGGGTTCCATGGCTTACATCTCTGTATCTGTCTCATGGCAATCTCTCCCTCTCTCTCTCTCTCTGTTTCTGTCTGTCTCTGTCTCTCTCTGGCTTCTACTGCTGCATCCAATTTCCTTTCCTTATGAGGACTTTGGTCATAGGAATTAAGGCACACCCCGATTCAATTTGGCATCATATAAATAGGATCTTCAAAGATTCTATTCACAAATGAGTCCACACCCTGACTCACCTTAATGTATTCAAAGATACTACTTACAAATGGGTTCACACCCACAGGAATATGGTTTATGACTTGAACATGTGTTTTGTGGGGTACATGATTCAATCTCCAACAAGAGTTGTGGAGGGGTGATCTTGCAAAGGGGGGCTGGAACAATTAATGCTTGACCTCACTCTCTTTCCTTCCTCTGATCTCACGCCCATGTTCCCTATTGGTCAAACCCAACTGGAAGCCAGGGTACAAGGGAGCCTGTTGATGTAGTCCAAACAGATCATCCTCCCAGGGCACAGAGCAGGGCAGAGAAGGGTAGAGGATTGATTTGGAGTGACAAAAGGAAAAAAATCCAGCATAGGATAATTAAATAGAAAGTATTAAGAAAATTTTAGCTTGAAATATTCTGACTCCCCAATGCTTTCATTACTGGCTAATTTTTTTATTATGAGAGGGAAAGTATATGTTTGGGACATAAATCTGCCTAAAGTTATATAATAAACAGTATTGTTTATTTTTATTCTGCACATATATAAATATTAATGATTTACATTTTACTTACTAATGGTCTTCTGAAATTGACACATCACACCATCGTAGCTCCTATTTAGTAGGTAGAAAATCTGTTCCATTATGATTTTTAAATATGCCCTCATTTTTATGTGACCACTTGAACTGGCCTGCTGCAGATTTGGCTCAATTTTTTAGCCAACTTCACATCTGATTATCATCACTATGGGTTGAATGAACTATGTGACCACCTCCAATGATTATGAAGGGGCTTTGCAATGATAGGATCAACGGTGCCAGGGCTTGGTCATCCTACAGAAATATTCTTCTCAAGAATCATTAAAAAAAAAATCAGTGGTAGGAAAGATGCTGACCCATCCAAATTCTTTTCCATTTGAATTTTCAGCTACACTGTCACCAGCATTTTTTAAAGCTAATATAGTAGGACAAGTATCTTGAAATAAGTGCTCCAGTATCTTTGGAAAGAGCAAATGGTTGACAACATTCACATCTGAAGTTTACAGTAACACTGAGCTGACTATACTGTTTATCTTCAGGAAGCCCAAAGCTGCTTGACATTTACTCTCTGGAAGAGGTGAAATGAGGGAGGGTGAGAGCAAAATTTGAAACTGAAGACTAGTAAAATTTTATGCAAGAATATATAATACCAAAATGAAGCTTGGTGGTTCAGTTTTCTTTTCAGTCATAGTTAATCCCTAAAATTTCTAATAATGAGCTACTATTGTATATTGCATCAGCTGTTCCATTGTCTTCTTTATTTTTGACCTTAAATAATTTCAACTTTTATAAAGGTCTCTAGTTTCTTAAACAGATAATTTTAAATTTAGGAGAAGAGAGACAAGTTAAACATTCTGGCAGGGTTTTGTTTTGTTTGTTTTCCCCCACATATGGTTTGTAAAGCTAAATGTTTTCTTTGTTATGGAAGCCTACTGCCATGAACTCATACTTCAACCCATAAGCAGCCATTGGGGGCTGCATAATCCATTTTACTGTTGATTAAAAAATTTTTTTCTTTAGTCTTAACTGATAACTTTTTCTTCAAGAAAAGGTTAGGCATCTTTCAATTTGTCTCTCAGCTGCTATTTTCCTTACTTTTTTTTTACAGGAACCCTCTACTCATGCTTCTCAAGAGAAGTTTGAACATTTTCTCAGGGGTCTGAGATTTGCCTGAAGTTACCACAAAGGATACATTTCTCTCAAATCTCATATTTTAATTGACAAATTTTTTTGGAACTTGGCAACCTACTCCATTATATGTATGTGTGTATATGTGTGTATATATATGTAATTTGTTTTAATTTTTTTTAAGTTTTAATTTATTTCCCAGTACCTGGTAACATTATTGTCATATTTGTCTTGTCCCTCTAGACATTGCTACTTTGTCATTTGTTTTATGGACCAAGTTTGAGATGCACTAGACATATAGATTTCCTGTTTTTCAATCATCCAACAAATATTTACTGAGTGTCTGCTATGTGACTGGCATTATACCAGTGGGAACTAGGCATACTTAGTCCCGCCTCTGCACCTTTGCCTATGCCAGGCCCTTGTTAAAGTGCCCAACCTCCTTTTTTTCCACTGATTCCATTCCTATCTGTGGATCTACCCTCCTTTCTCACCTTACTCTGAACTCTGGCAGCTCTGAGAGAGCTTAAACACAGTTTCTGCACCTCAGTGGCTCAACTCCAGGCAGCCTAGCAACACTTTGGCTCAGCAGGGAGGATTTAAGTTTCAAGGTTGAAACCATTGGTCATTTGCAAGTCTACATCTGAGAAAAAGATATTTCTTGTACCAGCTGAATTTCCCAAAATGGTTGAGTGATCCCTGCCCCTCTCAAAGCTTCTATGAATATGGAAGGTGGCAGGGGATCCATGCAGCCTTCTTAAGAAGCCAGATGTGCAAGTCCCGGGTATTGAATGCACTGTGCTTGCCTTGTCTCATTTCTTTGGGCCTATACTGTGGGATACAAAGCCCTTGTTATTATTCAACAGGGCTGTTGGAACACCTATTCTTACAAAGATCTATCTTACAATTTAAATGTTTTCTGTGTCTGTATAGACAGTGACCAGAATTATCTTTTGCTTTATTTAGAAAATTTGGTACAGAAGTCAGCAGATAAACACTCAACAAGTGTCTGATGGTTCCAAGAGTAAAGAGAATACGTTTGAATTGTAAAAATTTTTATAGTGGAATATTCATGATTCTCTTTTACCTCTCCTAAATGTCATTGCTCAATTACTCTTGCTAAAACACAACATTAAGTGTGATGCCCAACTCAATAAATATTGAACAAATGAGTGAATAAATAAGTGAATGAATGATTGAAGAAATGAATGTTGGATGAAGTATAGACTTTCACCTGGATTTCTACCTTCTTCATGATTCCTTTTCAGACTATACCAGGTCTCAGTGATTACTCCTTATTTCGTTTTCACTCATTTAGTGGTTAGAATAGGCTACTGTAAATGGTTGGTTGTATCCTATGTTTGTTTTTGTTTGTTTTCTATCTACTCAACCAGATTTAAAAAAATTATTGAAGTATATCATTCATACATGAACATACATAATAAGTGTATAGTAAACTTTATGAACTTATAAAACAAACATGCATAACATCATACAGGGCTCTCATCTATCACCCCACCACCAACACCTGGCATTACTTTGAAAAATTTGTTATAAATTATGAAAGAATGCCACCAAAATATTACTACTAACTATAGCTCATATCTTACATTTGGTGTATTTTTCTCCCAACCCATCCTATTATTATTATTTTTTAAAATATATTTTTATTACAGAAGTTGTAAACTTACAAAACAATCATGCACATGTGTAGAATTCCCATACAACACCCCTTCACCAACACACCACACTGTGGTGGAACATTTGTTACAGATTATGAGATAATATCAGACTATTATCATCAACCATGGTCCCTGGCATACATTTTTGCCTATTTTTTTTTTTTTTTTTTTTTAAGATTTTATTTATTTATTCATTTATCCCCCTCTTGCTGCTTGTGCTTGCTGGGTCAGCTAACCACACCGTGTGGGCGGGCTTGCCTTCACCAGGAGGCCTCGGGAACCGAACCCGGGCCTCCCATATGGTAAACGGGAGCCCTACTGATTGAGCCACAGCCGCTTCCCTTTTTTTTGCCTATTTTTAAAGCTGGTCATTTGTCTATTTGATGTTGAGTTGTAGGATCTCTTTATATATTATGGCTATTAGACCCTTGTTGGATATGTGATTACCAAATATTTTCTCCCATTGAGTAGACTGTCTTTTTACCCTCTTCACAAAGTCATTTGAGGTGCAGAATTGTTTAATTTTGAGGAGGCCCCATTTATCTATTTTTTCTTTTGTTGCTTGTGCTGTGGGTGTAAAGTTTAAGAGACCCCCACCTATTACAAGGTTTTGTAGATGTTTCCCTACATTGTCTTCTAGGAGTTTAATGACCCTGGCTTTTATGTTTATGTCTTTCATCCATTTTGAGTTGATTCTTGTATAGGGTGTAAGATAAGGGTCCTCTTTCATTCTTTTGGATATGGATATCCAGTATATCATCCTTATATACACAGCACCATTTGTTGAAGAGACTTTTCTGTCCCAGAAAGGTGGACTTGGTAGGCTTATCAAAAATCAGTGGATCATAGAGATGCGGGTCTATTTCTGAACTCTCAGTTTGATCAATGTGTCTATTTTTATGCCAATACCATGGTGTTTTGACCACTGTGCTTTATAATAAACGTCAAGGTCATGGTGCATGAGTCCTCCAACTCGCTCTTCTTTTTTAGGATGCTTTTGGTTCTTCAGGACCTCTTTCCTTTCCATATAAATTTGGTAATTTACTCTTCTATTTCTATTAAGTAGGCTGCTGGAATTTTGATTGGTATTGCATTGAATCTATAAGTTATGTTGGATAGAATTGACACCTTCACCGTGTTTAGTCTTCCAATTCATGAACAAGTAATGTCCTTCCATTTGTTTAGGTCTTCTTTGATTTCTTTCAGCAGTTTATTGTAGTTTTCTGAATACAGATCCTTTACATTCCTGGTTAAATTAATTCCTAGATATTTGAGTCTTTTTGTTGCTATTGTAAATGGAATTTTTTTTCTTGATTTCCTCCTTAACTTGCTCCTTACTTGTGTATAGATATGCTACTGATTTTTGCGTGTTGATCTTGTATCCTGCCACGTTGCTGAACTCATTTATTAGCTCTAATAACTTTGTTGTAGATATTTTGGAATTTCTTAAATGTATGATCATGTCATCTGTGAATAGTGAGAGTTTCACAACCTCTTTTCCAACCTACATGCCTTTTGTTGCTTTTTCTTGCCTAATTGCTCTAGCTAGAACTTCTAGCACAGGTGACAGTGGGCATCCTTGTCTTGTTCCTAATCTTACAGGGAAAGCTTTCACCTCACCCCATTGAGTATGATGTTGGCTATGGGATTTTCATATATAACCTTATTATGTTGAGGAACTTTCCTTCTATTTCTATCTTTTGAAGTGTTTTTATCAAGAAAGAATGCTGGATTTTGTCAAATGCCTTTGCTGCTTCAATTGAGATGATCATGTGTTTTTTTCCTTTGATTTGTTAATGTGGTGTATTACATTAATTGATTTCCCTATGTTGAAACACCCTTGTGTACCAGGAATAAAACCCAATTGATTGTGAGGTATAATTCTCTTAATATGTTGTTGAATTTGATTTGCAAGTATTTTGTTGAGAATTTTTGCATCTATATTCATTAAAGAGATTGTTCTGTCATTTTCTTTTCTTATAGTGTCTTTATCTGGCTTTGGTATTAGGGTAATGTCGATTTCATTAAATGTGTTGGATAATTTTCCCTCCTTTTCAATTTGTTGTAAGAGTTTAAACAGGATTGGTGTTAATTGTTTTCAAAATGCTTGGTAGAATTAACTTATGAAACCATCTGGTCCTGGACTATTCTTTGTTGGAAGATTTTGTGGTTGGTTTGTTGAATTCCTGTATTTCTTGTAGAGTCAATGTAGGTTGTTTGTGCATTTCTAGGTCTTTGTCCTTTTCATCTAGGTTGTCTAATGTGTTGCCATACAGTTTCTCATAATATCCTCCTAGGATCCTTCTTATTTCCGTGGGGTCAGTCATGATGTCTCCCTCTCATTCCTGATTTTATTTATTTACATCTTCTCTCTTATTTTCTTTGTTAGTCTAGCTAAATGTTTGTCAATTTTATTGATCTTCTCAAAACCAGCTTTTGGATTTGTTGATTTTCTCTATTTTTTTTTTTTTGTTGCTGTTTGTTGTTCTCAATTTCATTTATTTTTGCTCTCATCTTTGTTCTTTCTTTCTTTCTGTTTGCTTTGGAATTGTTTTGCTGTTCTTTTCCTAGTTTCTTCAGGTGTTCAGTTATGTCTTTGATTTCAGCTCTTTCTTCTTTTTTAATATAGGCATTTAGGGTTATAAATTTCCCTCTCAGCATTGCCTTCATTGTATACCATAAATTTTGTTAAGTTGTGTTCTCATTTTCATTCACCTCTATATATCTACTGTTTTCTCTTGCAATTTCTTCTTTGACCCACTGATTATTTAGTAATGTGTTGTTTAGCCTCCATATATTTGTGAATTTCCCCTTTTCCTGCCAATTATTGATTTCCAGCTTCATTCCAGTATTATCAGAGAAGGTGCTTTCTATAATTTCAATCTTCTTAAATTTATTGAGAGCCATTTTGTGGCCCTACATGTGGCCTATCCTGGATAAAGTTCCATGAGTTCATGAGAAGAATGTATAGCCTACCAGTTGGGGTGCAATGTCGTGGATATGTCTATCAAGTTCAGCTTATTTATCATATTCAAGTTCTCTGTTTCCTTGTTGGTCTTCTGTCTAGTTGTTCTATCTATTGATGTGAGTGGTGTGTTTAAGTCTCTGACTATTATTGTAGAGATGTCTATTTCTCATTTCAGTTTTGCCAGAGTTTGCCTCATTTATTTTGGGGCACCCTGGTTAGGTGCATAAATACTTATGGTTCCTTCCTGGTGGATCATACCTTTTATTAATATTTAATGGCCTTCCGCTTCTCTTATCACCTTTTTAAAGAAAGATTTATTCATTTATTTATTTCTCCCCCTCTCCCATTGTTTTTGTGCTTGCGCTCTGCTCTCTGTGTCCATTTGCTGTGTGTTCTTCTGTGTCTGCTGGTCTTCTCTTTAGGCAGCACTGGGAATCGATCCTGAGCCTTCTGGAGAGGGAGAGAAGCACTCAATCTCTTTCGCCACCTCAGCTCCCTGGTCTGCTGTGTCTCTCATTGTCTCTCCTCTGTCTCTTTTTGTTGCATCACCTTGCTGAGCTAGCTCTCTGCGTGAGCCAGCTCTCCTGCCCGAGCCAGCTCTCATGCGTGGGCCAGCACTCCACATGGGCCAGCACTCTGCATGGGCCAGCTCGCTGCTCAGGCCAGCTTGCTGCGTGGGCCAGCTTGCTTTTCACCAGGAGGCCCTGGGAATCGAACCCTGGACCTCCTATATGGTATATGGGAGCCCACTCGCTTGAGCCACATCTGTTTCCCTGGATTAACTTTAAGAACACACTTTTCTGGGGTCCATACAGCTTCAAACCATCACAGTTTTTCTCTTTCAGTATCCTAATTATATCACACTACTGACTTCTCATCTCCACGGTTTTTTAAAATAGAAATCTGCACTAAGTCTCACTGGATATCCCTTGTATGATATTTTGCTTCTCCCTTGCTCCTTTCAGATTTTTCTCTTAATCTTTGGCATTTGGCATTCTGAATGTTATGTGTTTTGGGGTAGGTCTATTTGGATTTATTCTAATTGGAGTATGCTGTGCTTCCTGAACAAGTATATTCATGTCTTTCATGAAAGTTGGAAAATTTTCAGCCATTATTTCCTCAAATACTCTTTCTACCCCTTTTCCCTTCTGGTCTCCTTCTGGAACTCCCATAACACATAAGTTGGTGTGTTTGTGCTATCATTCAACTCCCTGAGCCCCTGCTGAATTTTTTTCCATTCTTTTCTCTTACTGTTCTTCTCTCTTTTAAATTTCAGTTGTTCTGTCCTCTACCTTGCTGATTCTTTATTCCATTATTTCAAATATGCTGTTATATGCCTCTATTGTATTGTATTTTTAACTTCACTCATTGTGTCTTTCATTCCCATAAGCTGTTATTTTTTATCCAAAGCTTCAAAAAAAAATTTTTTTTTTTTTTTTTTGCTCTGCCAGTTTCTTCTTAATGTCTTTTATTTCTTCTTCTTCTTTTTTTTTTGCAGGTGGAGAAGGGTTTATTCACATGGGGGCCAGGGCGGGGTGCGGGGTCGGCATCAGCTGAAGAAGTAGTGGACCGCTTCACCTGCTCCAGGTCAAAGGCCCCTGTCTTGGACTGCAGCGTCCCCAGCAGCTTGGTCACTCAGAGGTTCTGGGAGGCTTTCGGGGACCTGGGCACAGAGCAGAACCTCTTCACCAGGAACTCAGACAGCTCCTGCAGGAGGGGCTGGCTGTGCAGGCAGACGAACTGCTCGCGGGACATCTGGTTCATGACCCGGACGTAGGCCGCATGCATCCAGAAGCAGTCGTGGACGGAGACGAAGGTGAGTCCCTTCCTGTAGCAGTGCAGGGCCGTGAGCATCATGTGCGACAAGTCCAGCGAGTGGATGAAGTTGGGTGTTCTTCTGCTTCAGCATGTTGGACTTCTGGCTGCTGTCACAGTTGCTCATGAAGCTCAGGCTCTGGATCCCGCCCTTGATCGTGCACTCGGAGGCGCGGTGGTAGGGCTGCACGATGGGGACGCCCAGCGGCGTGACCCACTCTACGGTGTTGCCCGTGAGCGTGATGAGGCGAGTGCTCTCCGTCAGCCAGTGCTGGATGGCCCGGGTGCTGGAGAACATCTCCTGGAGGCTGCTGAACACCTGCCGCACCAGGTAGTGCGAGGCCTCCCACATGAACTCCTGGGGGAAGTCGCTAAGCTCCTGGAGGCGCTTCTTGATCTGCAGGCGCCCGCAGTAGCGGGTGGCCCCATACACCACGGTCATCACCATCTGCTTGACCACCTTGCGGCTGATAAAGCCCTCCAGCCCCCGCGCCACCTCTTTTATTTCTTTATCTGTGTCATCCTTCAACTCCATGATTTGAATAGGAGATTTGAGTGAATCTCACTGATTAATTGTTTTAAGTCCTGTGTCTTGTCTGGAACTTTGATTTATTCATTTGCTTGAGTCATATCTTCATTTTTCTTTATCTGGCTTGTAATTTTTTGCTGATATCTAGGCATCCAATTATGATGTTGAGTTTACCCTGATGTTCAGTTTCTCTCTCTTGCTAGAGATTTACTGTTAAGTAGCATGTGCTATTGCTGTTCTTTGATTCTTGGTTCAACTTGTTCTAGATATTTAGGATTGCCCCCCTTTAACTGCTCAAAGCAGGGCTAAGGACCAGTAATCGGGTGCAGGTCAGTTTCCAAGGCTCTTGTAGACGGGAACAGTAAATGCACCTGCTTGCCTCTTTTATTTTATTATTTTTCTCTTCTTTTCATGCACTTTTCTGGTCTGCCAGAAGATGGCACTCTTTGAACGACCTCTCAGCTCAGACCCTAGATGCTAGGGGGGAATGCATTCACAGTAACCCTATGCAGGTGGACAGTGCAGAAGCAATGTCCTCAAGGGGGGGGGGCAAGCCTCAGAAACAAACTTTCCCAGAAACTGTTCTCCTCCTTTGGCCTGCTGCAACCTCCCTCCTTCTGTATCCTCAGCAACCAGCTCAGGCACTAGAGAGAGTATTTGAGAAGGCAAATTATCTTTAGCTCCCTGACACACAATGTCATGGCCTCACCTGGTCTGGAAGTGTGTGACCCCTCCATGCAACTGACTGAGTTTACTGGCTAAAATCTGAATTTGCTGTGGGCTGTGTCCCTCCCCCTCTCCTCTCTTGGTCTGTAGCCACCTGCCAGGGGCTGGAGGACCTGCTTCTTTTTAGTATAAGGATTGGGGAATGGTGCCAGCAGCTGCTGCTGCAGCTTTACTTATGGGATTTTTCTAGCCATCTGAGATACCTTTCCTTTGCCCCTCTCTCTAATGGATGTCCTAAGCCCCAGATCAGCCCTCGAGACAGTCTCCACCTGTACATTGGCTATTTTTCTGGGAGAGATGTGATCCCTCTGCCTCTCTAATCCTCCATATTCTCGGAAGTTTCAGCCAGATTTTAAAAGGCTGGAACTGGGTCCTATACACTCTCTTTTATCCATTATGCCTGGCACAGTGCCTTATAATAGCAAGTGCTCAATATATATTAATAGTAGTTGATAATGAAATTCTTGGAGGGGAATTAATAATGAACTTCTGAGTTTTTGTTCCATTTTGCTTTAACCTTTCTGGTAGAAGATTCATGAATCCGAAGTAGTGTAAATAGCAATTTTTATGATTATATCAAGTGTGGATTTCATTACACTAAACTGAATGTATTTGAGAATGAGCGCATATTTTTCTTGCTACAAGTCACTCATTCAAAGTAGCTTTTATCATTTTCATTGCAGTAGATGATCAAGGGGGCAGAGGCAGTGTGGAATAGGTAAATGAGCCCTACCAGGAGTCAGGGATTTTTTTTCCTGATGTATACATTGGGTAGTCATTTTGTATCTCTGCCACCTGTGAAATGAGAACAAAGGCAGTAAAATACAGCGTAGAGTTTTTAAAGCCTTTCTTTAAAACCATGGTAAGTTCTGTTGGGATGCAATGTTGGGGGAAACTTCACCACATAATGACAATCAAATAGAGCTATCAGGGCTTCCAGGAATACTGGATTCCACTGGTACAGTACAAAGAGCAATCTTTGAAACCAGATCAGTCATACTACTTGATAGCTGTGAGATCTTAGGCAGGGTATAATCTCTCTGAGCCTCAATTTCCTTATATGCAGAATGGAAACCATAGTAGTAACAACCTCAAAGGGTTAGCAAAAGCACTAAATGAGATAATACATGCAAAGCTCTTAGTTTCGAGCCTGGTGTTATTGTAAGCCCTGATAAATAAACACTTCCCCATGCAGTGGACACCTAGGAGATTGTTTGCTCAACACTCTACTTTCTTCTGGAAACTGCTCCTCCTTTTCCCATTCATGTGGTACAGCAGGAGGAGTGATGTTACAATGTGACCCAGCCCTCTGGCTAATAAGTCCCTTCCTGAATTTCCTGTACTGGGCTCCAAGAGACAGAGCTGAGACTATCTCTGTTATGGTTTGAATTATATCCACCCAAAATGATATGTTTAAGTCCTAACCCCTGTCCAGTGAATGTGACCCTATTTGGAAACAGGATCTTTGAAGGTGTTGTTAGTTGAAATGAAAGCAACTGGCCTAGGTTGGGCCCTAATCCAATAAGGATCCTTATAAGGAGGGGAAATTTGGATTTCCAGATGCCAGATGCAAACAGACTTCAGAGAAAGCAGACTACAGATCTGCTGACACCTTGACTGGGACTTCTAGCCTCCAGAACTGTGAGACAATAAATTTCCATTAATTAAACCAACTTGTCTGTGGTACTTTGTTATAGCAAAGAGAAACCAAGACGATCTTTCTCCAGTTAACATATCTGAGGCTGTAAGAAGTAAAGCGTGATTGTTTCAGCAGTTAGATTTCCTGCAATGAAACAGGCCATTCTACCAAGAGACAGATTAGACAAGGAGCAGGTGTGTGGAGAAGACCTAGAGACACTAGCCACAGAAGGAGCCTGAAGGTGCTTGAATTCCTATTTCTGATATTTTTGAGAGCTAGCTGCATTCCTGTCCTCAGAGTCCTTACAATTTTTTCTCTTTTTTCATTGGTAGTGTTCTGGATTATGCTATGGTAGTTTGGTTAAGCTGGGGATTACATTTCCCAGAACCACCTTACATGCATGTTTTTTTTTTTGAGGAGTAAACCTTATTTATTTATTTATTTATTTATTTGTTGACTCAAACAATATATTACACAATATATTTGGTTCATAGTAACACATTCATACAGTATTTGTCCTTTTGTGTCTGGCTTGCTTCCCTCAACATAATGTCCTCCAGGTTCATCCATGTTGCCATATGCTCTATGACTTCATTTCTTCTTAGAGCTGCATAATATTCCATCGTGTGAATAGACCACAGTTTGTTTATCCATTCATCTGTTGATGGACACCTGGGTTGTTTCCAACTTTTGGCAATGGTGATAATGTGGCTATGAACATCGGTGTGCAGATGTCTGTTCGTGTCACTGCTCTCAGTTCTTCTGGGTATATACCCAGTAGTGGTATTGCAGGGTCAAGTGGCAAGTCTATATTCAACTTCTTTAGGAACTGCCAAACAGTCCTCCATAGTGGTTGTACCATCCTGCATTCCCACCAACAGTGAAGAAGTGTTGCTATCTCTCCACATCCTCTCCAACACTTGTAGTTCTCTGTCTCTTTAATAGTGGCCATTCTGATAGGTGTGAAATGATATCTCATTGTAGTTTTGATTTGCATTTCCCTAATCATGAGTGATGTTGAGCATTTCTTCAAGTGTTTTTTTGCCATTTGTATTTCTTCTTTGGAGAAATGTCTATTCAAGTTTTGACCCATTTTTTTAATTGGGTGATTTGTCTTTTTGTTGTTGAGCTGCAACATCTCTTTATATATCCTGGATATTAAACCCTTATCAGATATGTGATTTCCAAATATTTTTTCCCATTGAGTTGGCTGCCTTTTCACCCTTCTGACAAAGTCCTGTGAGGTGCAAAAGTGTTTAATTTTGAGGAGGTCCCATTTATCTAATTTTTCTTTTGTTGCACGTGCTTTGGGTGAGAGTTCCAAGAAACCAACACCTACTACAAGGTCTTGAAGATGTTTCCCTACATTTTCTTCTAGTAGTTTTATGGTCCTGGCCTTTATATTTAGATCTTTTATCCATTTTGAGTTGATTCTTATATAGGGAGTGAGATAGCGGTCCTCTTTCATTCTTTTGGTTATAGATATCCAGTTCTCCCAACACCATTTGTTGAAGAGACTGTTTTTTCCCATCAGTGTGGGCTTGGTAGGTTTGTCAAAAACCAGTTGACTGTATAGGTGAGGGTTTATTTCTGGATCCTCAATTCTATTCCACTGATCGATATGTCTATCTTTATGCCAGTACCATGCTGTTTTGACCACTGTAGCTTTGTAATATGTTTCAAGGTCAGGCAGCGAAATTCCTCCCACATTGCTCTTCTTTTTTAGAATGCTTTTGGCTATTCTGGTGCACTTACCCTTCCAGATGAATTTGGTAATTGCCTTCTCTAATTCTGTAAAGTAAGCTGTTGGGATTTTGATTGGTATTGCATTGAATCTATAAATCAGTTTGGGCAAGACTGACATCTTCACAATATTTATTCTTCCAATCCATGAACACGGAATGTCTTTCCATTTGTTTAGGTCTTTTTTAATTTCTTTTAGCAGTGTTTTGTAGTTTTCTGCATATAGGTCCTGTACTTCCTTGGTTAAATTAACTCCTAGGTATTTGAGTCTTTTTGTTGCTATTGAAAATGGAATTTTCCTCCTGATTTCCTCCTCAGATTGTTCAGTACTAGTGTACAAAAACATTACTGATTTTTGCGTGTTGATCTTGTATCCTGCCGCTTTGCTGAACTCATTTATTAGTTCAAGTAGCTTTGTTATGGATCCTTCAGGATTTTCTAAATACAGAATCATGTCATCCGCAAACAGTGAGAGTTGTACTTCCTCTTTTCCTATTTGGATGCCTTTAATTTTTTTGTCTTGTGTAATTGCCCTAGCTAGAACTTCTAGTACAATGTTGAATAACAATGGTGACAGTGGGCATCCTTGTCTTGTTCCTGATCTTAGGGGGAAAGCTTTCAACCTTTCCCCATTGAGTATGATGTTGGCTGTGGGTTTTTCATATATGCCTTTTATCATATTGAGGAATGTTCCTTTTATTCCTATCTTTTGAAGTATTTTTATCAAAAAAGGATGTTGGGTTTTGTCGAATGCCTTTTCTGCATCTCTTGAGATGATCTTGTGTTTTTTTCCTTCAATTTGTTAATGTGTTGTATTACATTGATTGATTTTCTTATGTTGAACCAGCCTTGCATACCAGGAATAAATCCCGCTTGGTCGTGATATATAAGTCTTTTGGTATGCTGTTGGATTCGATTTGCAAGTATTTTGTTGAGAATTTTTGCATCTATGTTCATGAGAGAGATTGGTCTGTAATTTTCTTTTCTTGTGGAATCTTCTTTTTTTTTTTTTTTACCGGGAGGTACCGGGGATCGAACCCCGGTCTCTCCATATGGTAGATGGACGCCGAACCTCTTGAGCCACATCCGTTTCCCTCTTGTGGAATCTTTATCATGCTTTGGTATTAGGGTGATGTTGGCTTCATAAAATGTGTTGGGTAATTTTCTCTCCTCTTCAGTTTTTTGGAAGAGTTTAAACAGGATTTGTGTTAATTCTTTTAGAAATGCTTGATAGAATTCACCTGTGAAGCCATCTGGTCCCGGACTTCTCTTTGCTGGGAGATTTTTTAGGACGGATTCAATCTCCTTAATTGTGATTGGTTTGTTAAGATCATTTATTTCTTGTTGTGTCAGTGTAGGTTGGTTATGTGTTTCTAGAAATTTGTCCATTTCATCTAGGTTATCTAGTTTGTTGGCATATAGTTTCTCATAATATCCTCTTATGATTCTTTTTTTTTTTTTTAAAGATTTTATTTATTTATTCATTTATCCCCACCCCTTGCTGCTTATGCTCGCTGGGTCAGCTAACCACGCCGTGCAGGCGGGCTTTGCCTTCACCAGGAGGCCCCGGGAACCGAACCCGGGGTCTCCCATATGGTAAACGGGAGCCCTACTGATTGAGCCACAGCCGCTTCCCTCTTATGATTCTTTTTATTTCTGTGAGGTCATTTGTAGTTTCCCCCCTTTCATTTCTGATTGTATTTATTTGCATCTTCTCTCTTTTTTTTCTTTGTTAGTATAGGGTTTGTCAATTTTGTTGATCTTCTCAAAGAACCAGCTTTTGGTTTTGTTGATTTTCTCTTGCTTTTCTGTTCTCATTTTCATTTATTTCTGCTCTAATCTTTATTATTTCTTTCCTTCTTTTTGCTTTGGGATTGGTTTGCTGTTCTTTTTCTAGTTTCTCAAGTTGTTCAGTTAAATCTTTGAGTTTAGCTCTTTCTTGTTTCTCAATATAGGCATTTAGGGCTATAAATTTCCCTCTCTAGACTGCCTTTGCTGTATCCCATAAGTTTTGATATGTTGTGTTCTCATTTTCATTTGTCTCAATATATTTACTGATTTCACTTGCAATTTCTTCTTTGACCCACTGAATATTTAGGAGTGTGTTGTTTAGTCTCCACACATTTGCAAATTTCCTTTTTTCCTGTCTGTTGTTGATTTCTAGTTTCATTCCATTATGATCTGAGAGAGTGGTTTGTATAATTTCAATCTTTTTATATTTATTGAGAGCTGTATTGTGACCTAACATGTGGTCTATCCTGGAGAAAGATCCATGGGCACTTGAGAAGAATGTATAACCCGCTGAGTTTGGATGCAGTGTTCTGTACATGTCTGTTAGGTCTAACTTGTTTATCATATTGTTCAAGTTCTCTGTTTCCTTGTTGTTCTTCTGTCTAGTTGTTCTATCTAATGATGTGAGAGGGGTGTTGAAGTCCCCGACGATTATTGTAGAAATGTCTTTTTCTCCCTTCAGATTTGCCAGAGTTCGTCTCATATATTTTGGGACACCCTGGTTAGGTGCGTAGATATTTATGACCGTTATATCTTCCTGGAGGATCGTCCCTTTTATTAATATATAATGACCTTCCGCATCTCTTATCACTTTTTTGCATTTGAAGTCTGTTTTGTCTGATATTAGTATAGCTACCCCTGTTCTTTTCTGTTTACTATTCGCGTGGAGTATCTTTTTCCAACCTTTTACTTTCAGCTGGCTTGTATCCTTGTGTCTGAGGTGAGTTTCTTGTAAGCAGCATATGGATGGCTCATGTTTTTTTATCCATTCTGTCAGCCTGTATCTTTTGATTGGGGAATTTAATCCATTCACATTCAATGATATTACTGAAAATGCACTATTTATTTCCTCCATTTTATTCTTTGGTTTTCATATGTCATCTTATTTTTGTCTTTCTTTTTACTCTTTTGGTTATCCTTTCTGCTTTTCTTTCTTCTATGCTCTCCTCCAAGCCTCTCTCTCCTGTCTTTTTCTTTCAGGTTCTAAGGCTTCCTTGAATATTTCCTGCAAAGGTGGATTCTTTTTTGCAAACTCTCTTAGTTTCTGTTTGTTTGTGAATATTTTATATTCACCTTCATATTTGAAGGACGGTTTTGCTGGATAAAGAATTCTCGGCTGGCAGTTTTTCTCTTTCAGTTTCCTAGTTGTATCATACCTCTGTCTTATCGCCTCCATGGTTTCTAAAGAGAAATCTACTAAGTCTTAGGGACATCCTTTGTACGTGATCGTTTGCTTCTCTCTTGCTGCTCTGAGAATTTTCTCTTTATCTTTTACATTTGACATTCTGAATAATATGTGTCTTGGCAAAGGTCTATTTGGATATATTCTTATTGGGGTACAGTGTGCTTCTTGGACATGTAAGTTCATTTCTTTTGTGATAGTTGGGAAATTTTCAGCTATTATTTCCTCAAATACTCTTTCTGCCCCTTTTCCTTTCTCTTCCCCTTCTGGAACTCCCAAGACACGTATGTTGTTGCGTTTTGTGTTGTCATTCAACTCTCTGAGCCCCTGCTCAATTTTTTCCATTCTTTTCTCTCTCTGTTCTTTTCTCTCTTCAATTTTAGCTACTCTGTCTTTGGTATCACTTATTCTTTCTTCTATCATTTCGAGTATGCTGTTGTATGCCTCAAATGTATTTTTGACTTCACCTTTTGTGTCTCATTCCCATGAACTCCGTTACCTTTCATTTCAGGATTTCAAATTCTTGTTTGCATTCGCTCAATGTCTTCTTGATGTCATTTATCTCTTTAACTATATTCTCTTTCATCTCATTAATTTGATTTTGGAAATTTGTGCTCATCTCACTGATTAGTTCTCTCAAACTCTGCATCTCTTCTGGGACTTTGCTGTATTCCTTTTCTTGGGCCATGTCTTCTATTTTCTTAGTATGGCTCGTAATTTGTTGCTGATGCTTAGGCTTCTGGTTAGTTTGTATTTTACTTAGATGCTCTATCTCTTTCTCTTTTATGGGGTTTTAGTGGCAGGAGGCTGTGAGTTACCACTGCTCTTTGATTTTTGGCTCAAACTTGATTGTTAGGATTGTTCTGCTGGTTGCTCAAAACTGGGCACAGGACCCAGTAATTTGTTGTAGAGTCGTTTCCTAGGGCCTTGGGCAGGGAGGCTATAGAGGCCAGGAAAAGCCTCTCTTACTTATTAATTTTCTTATGTGCACTTCCTTGGTCTGCCAGGAGATGGTGCTTGTTGGCAGCTCTCAATTCAATGCCTGGTCGGAGTGTATTTGTTGTGACAGAGGCCAGATCAATGTGATAGAGCTTCCTGTCTGGTGCTAGGAGCCCTGTGATTCAAACTTTCTGAGACAGTTCTCCAGACTTCTGTCATAGCACCCCCCTTTTCCCAGCTAGGAAATATTTCTACTCCCTTCTGAATCCTCAACAATCAGTCCCTGTTAATAGAGGAGGAGATTGGGAGGTTTGTATATCTTTAGCCCCTTGCAGGCTCCAAGGCAAACAATGGCGCAGCCCCACCCAGCCTGGAAGGGCTCTCCGGGACAGTGCAGACCAAACCTGGGAATCCAAAGCAGGGTCAGCCCCAGGCTCTCTCTCCCCTCTCCCGTGGTATCCTCAACAATTAGTCCAGGTTAGAAGAGAGGGAGGTTGCGAGGGTCGGATTTCTCCAGTCCTTCCTAGGCTCCTAGGGCAAACGGCCGTATGGAAGGGTCCTTGGGGCTCTGCAGCGCAAATTTTAGGTCAGAACCTGAGTCACCCTAAAGCTGTGTCCCTCTCTCTCCCCTTTCTGGGAGTGGCAGATCCCTGAAGCCCCCTTTGTCTGTGGTCACAGGCCCAGGGGCCCGAGAATTGTGAAGAGTGTGGGGGAGGGTGCCGGCAGCAGCAGAAGCTGCTAGTTGCCACTCACAGTTCTGTAGTGGTGATTTCCCTCTTCTGTCCCTCTCTCCTCTGGGTGGTGTGCAGCCTTCACCTGCTGTCCTAAACCCTAGAAGATCTTTTTCAGGGCTGTTTCAGCTTGTCCTCTAGCTATTTTTCTGGAGAAGAGATTCCCGTGTCTTACTAGTCCGCCATCTTCCTGGAAGTCCTGGATTAACTTTAAGAACATGTTTTTATGGGTTACATGTAGCATCAAACCAGTAGGAACCAGTGGATAGTCTCCTTAGGAAGCCACCAGGAAAGATAATTCAGCCCTACCAATTTAGGTATTTGTGCCACTTTGCTCAAACTCATTTTCCTAGGAGTACACATCTGATTAACAATTCTTGGGTCATACCCTTTGGTTTCCAGGGGAGGTAGGGTGCTCTGGTGGAAGTTCCACCAGGACTGTCAGCAATGAGGAAAGACTAGTTTCCTCATACTCGTTTCAGACTAGTTTCTTAAGGCAAAAAGGGGGCGCCTATTTGTCAAGTTGGGAAAAAACCTTCATTACCCAGGAAAAATGCTAATTAACTGGTCTGATAAATTTGCTTTCTGATATTTGGAATGGAAAATCAGAGAGAAAGCCAGTCAGCAGAAGGACCAGAGAGGTCAAAATTTCCTTTCTTAGCAGAGCCTTTTTGAGTTCTGTAGACCAGGACAGGCTCCGCTGGTAGCGTTGCTTATTTATCTCATAGCAATTTCCTCCACAGCACTTGTCACAACTGCAATTTTTAAAAAATGTATTTTTTAAAAAGGATACTTAGATTACATAAATGTTTCATAAAAAGTATAGGAGACAACTGCCATTTTAATTTTCATCTGGTGTGATTGGGCTATTGTCTCTGACCCCACTAGACTTTCAATCCACGAGAGCAGGAACCATAAATCTGTTGAAGACTTTTGAGTCCTCTGCCACCAACTTGGTGCCTCACACATCATAGGAGCTCATAAGATATTTGTTGATTGGATACATGAAGGAAGGCAGTACTCAGAGGCTATAAGGAAGTTGAAACCGCAAGTAGGAGGAAACTGTAAGTAGGTAGAAATCACGGATAAGCAAAAGCAAGAGGAAAAAAAGTGATAAAATAATTTAGGATATCACTGGTGGTTGGGGGGGATAGATGAAATAAAGCAGGCATAGGAGCAGTCAAGTCATCCACCGGCAGAGGTTGGGCAGACTGAAAGGTCAGCGAGATAACACAGGGACTAAAGCTGTGCTGGAATCTTCCAGGTCCCAGAGCCCTTGACCCCATGGCTATTTCTGTGCTCCCATAAAGCCTGACTAGTGGCTTAGATTCCTGCTTTCAGACTTCCCACATGCACTCTTCCAGCCTCCACTACATTCAACAGAGCCTGACACACACTAAGGAGACTTATTAAGAGACATTAAAGAGAGGCATTTCAAAGTGAGTACAGATACTCAATTCAATTTTCTACAGTGGAAACACTTTTGTTTATTTATTTATATATTTTTAACAAACCCACACTAGAGAAGGCTACAAGTATATGTTTTCCCTGAAAACCTGAGCTGACAAGGAGTGGCGTATGGGGAAAATTCCCTGCCCACATTCCCAGGGTCATGTGTGAAATAAGACTGGCTAGGAAAGGCCCCAAGGCATGGCTGTGTTGGAGGTCCCCCCTAGTTATTGCCCACACTCAGGAGGGTGTGCTGTGGAAGTAACCGTTTAAACGTTCTTCAAAGCCAATGCAAATCCTCTGGGTGGAAGGTGGCCAAGATTTCAATAATGTGATCTTTAAAGACTGTATGAGCTATTCTAATCAAAAGCTAGCAAAGTTAGCTATATAAAAATTTTCTTTTGGTAGCAAGTGACAGAAATTTAATTTGTGCCATTGTGACAGTTGCAAGTTTTTGTGAATCTCAGAAAAGATCATGTTTCTGGAGTTAGCCCATTCCTGTGCGTGTGGGACTCCTTGATTGGATCGAATTCAGTTGGGGGCCTTTGTTTGGAGTACTTCAGTGAGGCATGACTCAGGGTGGGTCTCAGACCTCTTTCTGGAGCCCTTTATAAATGGGAGAAACAGGCAGGGACCCACAGAAAGGGAGCTGCCATTTTACTCTACCATGTGAGAGAGGACTCCAGGATCACCTACAGCTGCAGAAAGAGAAACCCCGAGAGGCTGAGAGAAAGGCCAGATGCTGGAATCAGTGGAGCAGCCATAAGCTGAAGAGATGAGGCCTGGGAAGAGATGAGCTATATGCCTGATCGCCCATATCAGAGCTCAGGCTTGGGGAGGAAGTGAGCCTGGAGGAGAAATCAGAGACCCTGCCATTTTGCCTTGGCAAGTGACATAAGTCCAGGGTCTGCCAGCAGCTGACCTTTGGTGAGACAGCGTCTCTGATGATGCCTTGATTTGGACATTTTCACAGCCTCAGAACTGTAAGCTTTTACTCTAATAAATTCCCGTTATAAAAGCTAACCCATTTCTGGTATCTTTGCATTGCCGGCTTTTAGCAAACTAAAAGAGTCATTAAAGAAGGAAAAATAGGAGCTCATTGATGATGTAATTGGAAAGTTCAGAAGTTCAGCTAACTTCAGATATGGTTGGATTCAGAGGTTCAAATTGTTTTGCTAGGTCTCTGTTTTTCCCATCTTAGCCAGGTTCTCTCCTAGTTGTTTTTCCATCATTTAATTGTTTTCCCTTAGTTAGTCCTTAATTTTTAACCCTTAACTCCTACTATGGACACTACTTGTAGCAGAGAGAAGTGCTTCCTTTTATTTCTCAAGAAAAATTATCTGGATGGTGTTTGGCATGGCTTAAGCACATGCTTGTTCCTGAACCTCTCCACTGTGCAAGGGCAGTGGGGTGGCCAGATCTCGACATGTGCCTGTTTTGGTGGCTGGGGGCTGGGGTGGGGAGAGTTGGGTCGGGTGTGAAAGAAAGGAGTATGGCCCCACCTGTACCACAAGGGAATGAGACCTCTACAGGAATAACAAATGCTGTTAGCAGACAAAGAGGAGGGGATGTTGGGCAGACAGAAAAAACTGATGTCCTCTCTAGGTAGCGGTCATGGTCTTAGGTACTAGGCAGGGTCAGGGGTGGGAAGGAGGGGAGAAGAGGTAGTACCTCTACAGATTTGAGTTACTTTTCTCTATCTAATGGGAAAATAACCACAATTCCAGACCATCCAGAAAATCTTTTAAAGGTATAATTTTACAGTTAGGATAATATCCTAAGAGTTATTTTTCACAACTTCTTACATCCAGATTTCCAACTTCTTGTCCATGGTGCCATTTTCCCCATAACCCTGGTTCAGTAACATAGCTATCTTTATTCTTTCTTCTCCCTGACCCCTCAGTGACTCAGATTTGGCAATTCCTTCTTTTTAATATAATCGTCACCTTTCTGTCAGTTATTCTCACTTATGTCTTTATTACCATAGGTGAATTCTGTCAGGAGTCCACTAACCAATCTGTCTGCTTCAAGCCTTCCTGCCTGCTACTACCAGGTGAATCTGATAAAATCTTATTTTAATCATGCCAGTTTTCTAATTTTAACACTACCTTCATTTGCTCCACATTATTTGGATGAACTCCTTTTTTCTTCCCTGGCATTCCCAGGTGTTGACACTATGGCCTTTCCTCACAGGAATTCTTCTCTGTTTATAGTCACAGTACAAATGAATAGCCCTGCTTCTGCCCATGCTTCTGCCATCTTTCCCACCCAGACCTCTCTACCCTTCACCTCACAGTTTAATCTAACTCATCTACTAAGACTCAGCCCAAGCTGACCTCCCATGTGAAGATCTCCCAAATTTTCCCAGTCCACCTGCGTCTCTCTTCTGATTCCCATGGGACTTCAACTCTGAGCTATACACGTCCAGTTCCTCTCTTGTATTGCTAGTTATCTTTCTTTTTTCACTCTTGATTTTGAAACAATTTAAAACCTACAGGACGGTTGTGAAAAGAATACAAACCCCATACAGAGAACTCCAACTTACCACAGCCCCCATGTCCAGATACCCAGATCTCCTTCCTCCCTCCCTCTTTCCCTCCCTCCCTTCCATAATCTATCTATCTATCTATCTATCATCTATCTATAATTTTTTGAACATTTGAAAGCAGGTTGTATACATCATCTTCTTTAAGCACATAATACTTCCGTGTACAGTTTCTTACAAACAAGGATATTCACTTATTTACTCACATTAAGTGCAGTTATCCAGTTCAAGAAATGTAACATTGGTGTCAAGCATTCTATATTCCACTTTTTAAATATCCTTATAATGTCCTTTTTTTCACAAATCAATTCTATTGATACATATTAATAAATATACAATTCATCCAAAGTGTACAATCAATGGCATTTGCTATAATCACATATTTATGTATTCATCACTTCAATCATTATTAGAGCATTTTCATTATTTCAGTAATAATGATAAACAAAAAACAGACAAACAAACAAACAAGAAAATTCCTCACCTCTCAATCTCTCTATGCATCCCCCATTGTACATAGCTGCTGTCTCTGGCTATTCTGTCCAAAGTGTATAATCTATGGCTTTTAGTACAATCACAATGTTGTACATTCAAATAATGCTTTTTTGAGACTTTTCTTCTCCATTCTTAGATTCCATCCTGTATCAGTCATGTATTGCCTTTCACTGTCTTTATTTCAATCCCTCCCAAACATACCATCCAGAGGGATTATTCACATTTACAATGCTGCAGTACCCTTATCACCTTCCATTACTAGACCTTTCCTATGTTTTCCTTTTGCTCTCTGAGTATATTTATGACTATTTTTATGAAAGTCTTTGTCTGGAATGTCTCAGATGTGCACTTCCTCATTATTAGTTTCAAATGCTTTAATTTTCCCCGTTGCATGCCCCTCTCTTCCTGCTTCTTTGTATGTTCTGTAATCTTTTGTCAAAACCTGGACATTTTTATGTTTTAGTATGTTTTTGCTAGAATTTAGATTCTGTTCCTTAAGTTAGTGTTATGACAGAACTTTCCTTGAATGGCTAGGAACTAACATACACACACACACACACACACATAAAAGGAAAAAAAAGAAAATACCTTTCTAATTCTTTGCAGATTGACCTGTAGGAGTGTTCTTCTTCAGCGTTTATCCATATAATGAGTTTAGAGAATAGCTCCAGGCCAAAGCATAGGCCTTCCCCTCCTTTCTGTGCATGTGTCTTGTTTTGGGATGTGCCTGTGACCCTAGGAATTCCCCCATACACAAATAAAAATGTTCCCTCTTCCCTAGGAAACACTTCCTCATGGTCCTGGGCACTGCACTGTAAGTCCCACAGCCAGCAATCCCTTGTCCCAGGCAGCACGACTTGACTGCTCTCCCACAGCATTCTGAGGTAGAGCTCAGCGAGCCACCTTCTACACGCAGGGCAAGTTCTGGTTCAGGGAGTCCTTCAGCCGACTGCTGGACAGATTGGGCCAGATGTTCATGCTCTCAGTACATACACAAGAGTTACTCTGCTTTCTCTGAAACTGGGACCAGGGATCTGCACTAGGAGTGTGGGCTGGCTGGGTGCTAAGCAGTGAGGGGTGTGGTAGAGGCCAGACAGTGTACCATGAGATACTACTGCTTTTTTTTTTTTGAGGTACTGGGGCCAGGGATTGAAACTGGGACATGGTATATGGGAAGCCAGACTCAACTACTGAGCCACACTGGCTCCCCTAAGTTTTTTTTTTAAAGATTTTTTTTTATTTATTTATTCATTTATCCCCCCCTTGCTGCTTGCGCTCGCTGGGTCAGCCAACCACGCCATGCGGGCGGGCCTGCCCTCACCAGGAGGCCCCGGGAACTGAACCCGGGGCCTCCCATATGGTAAACGGGAGCCCTACTGATTGAGCCACAGCCGCCACCCCCCTAAGTTTTTTTGTTTGTTTGTTTGTTTGTTTTTAGGAGGCACTGGGAACCGATGCCTCCCATGTGGGAAGCATCCCATGTGGGAAGCAGGCGCTCACCTGCTTGAGCCACATCTGTTCCCCCCTACTGCTTTTAAGTGGCCTTTTTCTTGATTTGGAGTTCACACTGTTACTGCAGCTCTTTAACTGTTTTCTGTAAAGCTCTCATTCTTCCATCTTTGCTAGCTATCTTTTTTTTCGGGGTGAGGGGCGGTTTAAAAATTTGCTCTCACACATGCACAAAAGGCATATATAAACAAAATTAACTTACTTAAGATATTCCAAAGCCTTTTTCACATTCAGAATCTCATGAGTCATTTTTTTTACTCAGAGTCATTGGTGTTTATGTTTTCCCACACCATGTTGTCTAGCTTTCTTTCAATGTGTAAATGTTGTGTGTTCCTAACTCACTTTCAAGCACTCCAGGGGAAAGAGTCATATCTTAAACACCTCTGCATGCTTTGTGGGACTTGGGAAGGGAGTGTGTTGTTATAGGAGGAAGATGCAGCCAAATGGCATTTGCCATGGCTGTGTGATCTTGGACAAACCTCTCTGAGCATCAATTTCCTCCTCTGCAACTTAAGGATACCAATACTTACCATGCAGGGTGGTTGAAAGGATTAGCCAAGTTATACATAAAGGTACTCTTCCAGTTCTTGGTACATGACAGGGACTTATGGACTGGTAGCCAGAGGCAGTGCAGAATACAGGAAAGAAGACCTAGACCTATCCATCTCGGGACCCGTTGGCATATGGCATGCTCCATGAACCTCTCATCTGAAAATGAGGATTCAATTTAACAAATATTTATCTTAGTTGAGTTCCTTCAGAAGCAGATCCTGAGAAAAAGTTGGAAGCATAAAGGTTTACTTGGGATATGGTTCCGGGGAGTGCAGGGCAAGGAGTAGGAAGATGAGATAGTAGGGAAGGGAAGAGACAGAACCAGTGCAGCGTGCATTTATGACAAGCTGCCGCTGTGGGCAACTGGTACTCAAACCCACTGGGAGACTTTGTAGAACATGCTTACTGTTGTCCCCCCCCAGAGAAAGAGAACGAGGAAGCTAGTGCTTTTATCCAGCAAATTACATCCCTAATTGATTGAGGACTGCTCATGGGGATATTCACGTTTCTACATTCTGGGCTGCCCTTCCCCCGTGAGTTCCTGCAGTCAGATAGAGCTCTTAGGCAGAGAAATTCAGGAGAGGGTCACTCACTAGAGTTAATAAATAAAAATACAGGATGGCCAGTTTAATTTGAATTTCATTTAAACAACACATGATCTTTTAGTGTAAGCATGTAACAAATATTGTATGGGACATACTTATACTAAAAACTTAATTCATTGCTTCTCTGAAGTTCAAATTTAACTGGGCATTCTTCATTGTATCCGGCAACCCTAATTCAACGTCTTGCCCAGGGGATAAGAAAGTCACAGTGGCTGTATTTACGGAATAGCTTCTTTATGCCAGGAATGGGATTTATTGTGGAAACACAGAAATAATTCTCTAGACCTTGCTTTGATTACCTCTTAGAGTAGTAATTAGGTTCTAACGCGGGAATGTGTATAGAATTGTTTTGAAAATTATAAGGTGCTGTATTAGTCAGCCAAAGGGGTGCTAATGTGAAATACCAAAAATGGGTTGGTTTTTATAAAGGGTATTTATTTGGGGTAGAAGTCCACAGATACCAGGCCATAAAGCGTTAAGTTTCTTCTCTCACCAAAGTCCATTGCCACGTGTTGGAGCAAAACAGCTGCCGACATTTACCAGGGTTCAGGCTTCTTGGGTTCCTCTCTTCCTGGGGCTGTGTTTCTCTCTGGGCTTAGCTCCTCTGGTTCCTCCACAAGGAAAGCTGTAGATTGTCAGGTGAATGGCTCACTTCTCTTCTCCTGGAGCCTTCTCTCCAACATCAAATCTCCAACATCAAAACTGCTTCTCAAAAACTGCTTCAACTCTGTTCTTGCCATGCCTTTTATATTTGGTTCCCCACCCACCAAGGGGTGGGGCTCAACGCCCTACTGACGTGGCCCAGTCAACACCCTAATCATAACTTAATCATGCCCAGATTAAGAGATCAGTTTACAAGCATGATCCAATTATATTTTTGGAATTCATAATTACATCAAATTGCCAAATGGCTACAGGTGCTATACAAACAAATGGTATAAAATTATTCACTTGTATATCTATTTCCTAAAACTACCAGAATTGTGTCTGGTACATAGTTGCTGCTAAACAAATATTTGCTAAGTCGAACTGAATTTTTATTATAGGCAACAAGAAATATTTGTTTATGCATTGCTTAATGTCATGTGACTCAGGCAGGGCTGTTTTAACATCTTCCTAGGACTTAGATGTGCTTATTTTTGGAGCTTTGTCTCCATTCATATATTAAAGTGAATATCTCACATAACAATCAAGAGGAATACTTTTTTGCTGTAAGCATTTTTTGACAGAAATTAAGAATTTCTTATAATTTGGCTTTTGAAAAGATTTATGAATGACTCCTTTAATTTAAGATTAATCTTAATTCAGGGGGGCAAGTAGTCATGAATATGGATGGAAAAAATTCATCTTTACTTTCATTAACTTAAACTGGCATTTTCTTCAATTATGACTATAGGACACAAATCATATTGATAGTAACATCTCTGTCACCAATAGATATCATTGCTGTGACCTAAAACTTCTTTGAAAACAAACAAAAATTTGAGACACTGGGGAATGAGTGGGGGAAGGTGCCACGGTATAGACAGGAGACCAGATATTGCAGTTGATGAAAGACAAAATGTCAAAAAAATTTTTTTTCTAATATTTTTCATTTTTTAAAAAATATTCCAATCTTTTAATTTTACTTTATTTTTAGGTTTTTAAAAATTTTAAGTATTTTATATCTTATATTTAAACTTATCATTATTATTTCATTTTCCTATTAATTGTTTTCAGCTATTGTAATGGCTTCATCTTTGAAGAAGCTTTGGATCACAGAAGGGTTACAACTGGGACAGGGGAGGATCATTGATGTGGGGTGTCAAGGATGGGGAATGCATGGGAGGAAGTTCACCTGAGCATACATATAAGGTATATAAAAATGTTCAAATGTTCACGGGGCATTATCACAGTGGGTGGAGACTTACACAATAAATGAGAGAATACTGAATTCCCATCCTGGAGGGCTCTGCCACATTCTCTAAGGGAGCACAACAGTCCCCCAAGAGCAGAGGCAGTGACTGGCGAAGGAGGATGATCCACTGATGGGCCCTTGATATTGATGACTAGGCTTATGAGTCTTTGCTCTTTTTTTTTTTTTTTTTTTTTAAAGATTTTATTTATTTATTCATTTATCCCCCCCTTGCTGCTTGTGCTCGCTGGGTCAGCTAACCACGCAGTGCGGGCGGGCTTGCCTTCACCAGGAGGCCCCGGGAACCAAACCCGGGGCCTCCCATATGGTAAACGGGAGCCCTACTGATTGAGCCACAGCCGCTTCCTGAGTCTTTGCTCTTGAAATTGAAACTTAGCCTATTGTTATGGGGTGCCTAAGGGTTGCCTCCTGGGAGCCTCCTTGTTGCTCAGATGTGGCCTCTCTCTAAGCCAAACTCAGCATATGAATGCATTACCTTCCCCCCAGTGTGGGATGACTCCTGGGAGATGAGCCTCCCTGACACGGAGGGATTGCTACCAAGCACCAACTAGCAATGCAACTGGAAAAAGACCTCGAATAAAATGGGGAAGATAAATGAATTTATATGGCTAAGAGACTTTAAAGTGAGTTGGGAGGTCATTCCAACAGGATCTCATAGACTTCCAAAGTGGATACCACCCCAAATACTGGGGCTCCTGATGGCTCTGGAGACACTCAGGTCCTATGGTGAGGGCAGATAGCTCCGGAGTTTGGTGCCTTGCCAGTGGACCCTACTTTGGTGTTTGTGCTCCTGAGAGTGACAGAGTTGGACTCAGTTATGTCTTCCCTGCACATGTACCATCTGTCCCTTCTATTAAAACCTATACGTGATGCTGGAGTTTGTAGGTGTGTGTCCACAGACTCAAGTCTTTGGGCTGTCCATGTGCCAGCTGGGCCTGGAACCTCAGTGGAGCTGCAACACCTATTCTACCGCTCATTGGACTCACCCAGGACAACTGGTAGGGGGATGATGATGGACAACAGCCACCCCAGGGAACAGAGAGAGTCTGCAGCTGTAGGCAGAATAGTCCCATCCATCTTCCCCATGGGATCTAAGCCCCCTCTCAATTGGAGGTGGAGTAGACATCACCATTCCAAGAATCCTCAGGATTGGGGAAAAAGCTATGGACTAGGGTGGACTTACTGGTATTCTACTATAGACATATTGTGATTCTAGCAATGGAAGAAATTACAACATTGATGTAGAGCCAGTAGCCACTGGAGGCTCTGGGGGCAGGGAGAGGGAAAAACAGTGGTAATACAGGGGCTTTTTTGGGATGAGGGAATCGTCCTGAGTGACATTGCAATGACAGATATAGGCCATTTGATATCATCACATAACATGCAGACCTGTGTAGGAGAGAGTGTAGACTATAATGTGAACTATGGTCCATGCTTAATGGCAAAGCCCCAGGATGTATTTATCAATTGCAATGAATGTGCCACAGTAATGAAGGATGTTTATGTGGGAGGTTGTGGGAGGTGCAGGGAGTGGGGCATATGGGAATCCCTATATTTTTTGTGTAACATTTATGTAATCTAATTATCTTTTAAAAAATAAAAAAATTTTAAAAAATTAAAAAAAGAATAGGTTACCTAAAAATATCATTTATGCTTATTGCTACATTGAAATTATAGTAATTAGAAATTCTGATAGATCTTGTTATTTACTAAACAAGCACATAATATATTACAAAGTAGTTTTTAAAAAACGTTTGAAAACTGTGTTTAAAAATAATTGGTTTCCTTTGTAACACATTTAAAAACATTATTTTGAAAAGGGGCCCAGGTTCCTTACCAGACTGCCGAAGGGATTTCTGGCACAAAATGTGGCAGAGAACCACTATTGGCGCCTGGTGGATAAAACAACCCAGGACTGAGGCTCAGGAGGGCTCGTGCTGGGCCCTGTGTGATGCTGTCCAGTATTATTTTATTTTTTTCAAGAAATAGTGGGTTCGTTGTAGGCTCAGAAGAGTATAATTGTGTGCAGAAGCAAGAGAAAATTGCCAGTATGTCTAAGCCTTCTGTTATGTTGGAAAAAATACTGGATGTAGAGTCAAAAGACCTTGGCTCTAGTAGTGGGTGCATTTGTTCAGTGAGTCATCCAAGAGTAATGAGGGGCTATTGAGCTCCAGGCCTGCTTTGGAGCAGGCAGACCAAGTTCAGTCCTTTTTGTCAGTTACTTTATATCCCTAAACTTCAGTCCCCTTGTCTGTAAAATGGAGATACTGATTCTTAATTTGATAGGGCTGTGGAGAGGATTAGATAATAAGAGAATGAGTGTAAAGTAATATAAACCCCTAAAAGATTACAGTTGCTATGAAGTATCATTTTGTCCATAAAGTCTTTCATCAATGGTATTGCTCATTGTGAAAGAAAAACATATAAAACTGTCTTCACTCTTAGGAAAAATAAAATAAAATAAACGAGTTTCCTCTTTAAGAATGGAAATGAACTTGATTAACCAATCTCTTGTTAGGTAAAATTTGAATAGTAGAAAAAAAGTCTTATGATAAATGCATCTTTTTTTCCTCACTTGACTGCACCTACTGTTGCCATGGCACAAAGGAGAAAAGAATTTTCCCAGGGCTGATGAACTACTTATTTACTTTCCTGCATCACTTATTAAAGATATTTTTACTTCTTACATGTCCAGATAATTACAAAAGTCATGAAAGGGGATTATTGTGAAAATATATAAATGTTAAAATTGTATCATTTGATGTAAATGATCAATGTAAATGACTCATCAGTAACCTTACTAAATTATTCTTAAAAGGTGTATTACATAGGGACTTCTGGAAGATGGAGGATTAAAGAGATGAAAGGATCACTTCTCTCTCAGAAAAAATAGCTAGAGAACAGGTGGAGACTGTCTGGAGGGCTGCTCTGGGGCTCAGGACACCAGGGGAAGGTGAGACACCACCCAGGAGAGCGAGGGGTGAAGGAAAGGAGTCTCAGCTGGCTTAAAAATCCCATGAGTAGAGCTGCAAAAGCAGCAGTGGGCACCCTTTTCTATGGAGTAAATAGCAGTCTGTGGACTGCAGTGGCTCCAGACTGAGGGATTTGCAGGGGTCCTCTTCCCCAAGTAAGGGGAGAGGAAGGGACAAAGCCTACAGCAAATTCAGAATTAATTTGGCCAGTGAACTTGGTCTGCTGCATTGGAAGAGTCACACACTTCCAGGCCGGGTGGGGCCACAACATTGTTTGCCCTGAAAGCTGTCAGGGAGCTAAAGATAATTTGCCTTCTAAAACATCCTCCCTACTGCCCTGGTCTGTTTGCTGAAGAGGCAGAGGGAGGGAGGGTGTGGCTGGCCAAAGGTAGAAAACAGTTTCTGAGAAAGTTTGTTTGTGAGGCTTGGCCAATCCTGAGGACATTGCTTCTGTACCACCCACTTGCCTGAGGAGTTATACTGAATGCATTCCCCCTAGCAACTAGGGTCTGAGCTAAGAGGTCCGCCAAAGATCGCCATCTGCTGGCCAGACTAGAAAAGTGCATGAAAAAGAAAATAATAAATAAATAAATAAATAAGGCAATCAGGTGCCTTTAATGCCACCCTCTCCAAGGCCTGTGGAAACTGGCCTGCACCCCATTACTGGGCTCTTAGCTCTGGTTTGAGCAGTTAAACTAGGATAATTCTAAATATCTAGAACAAGTTGAACCAAGAGTCAAAAACAGTGGTAGCACACAGCTACTTAATAGTAAATCCCTAGGCAAAAGAGAAAAACTGAACATCAGAGTAAACTCGGCATCATAATTGGATGTCTACACATCAGCAAACAATTACAAGTCATACAAAGAAAAAGGATGATATGACTCAAATCAAATCTCCAGATGAGACAAAGAACTTGAAACAGCTAATCAATGAGGCTCATATGAATCTCCTAAATCAAATCATGGAATTGAAGGACAACAGGGCTAAAGAAATAAAAGACATTAAGAAGACACTGGGAGAGCACAAAGAAAAATTTGAAATCTTGGATAGGAAAATAACATAGCTTATGGGAATGAGAGGCACAATAAGTGAGAATAAAAATACAATACAGGGAAGTAGATGTGGCTCAAGTGGTTGAGCTCCCACCTACCACATGGGAGGTCCTGGGTTTGGTTCCCAGTGCCTCCTAAAGAAGATGAGCAAGACAGCGAGCTGATGCAATGGGCTGGCATGGTGAGCTGTTGCAACAAGAGACACAAGGAGGAAAACACAATGATAGACACAACAAAGCAGGGAGCGGAGGTGGCTCAAGTGATTAGGTACTTCCCTCCCACATGGGAGGTCCCAGGTTCAGTTCCCAGTGCCTCCTAAAAAAGATGAGCACACAATGAATAGACATAGCAAGGGCAAACTGAGGGGGTGGGGAGAAACAAATAAAATAAATCTTAAAAAAAAATACAATAGAGAGGAGCAGATGTAGTTCAATGGCTGAATGCCTGCCTCCCATTTACAAGGTCCTGGGTTCAATCCCTGGTATCTCCTAAAAAATACAATAGAGGCATTCAACAACAAATTTGAAATCATGGAGGAAAGAATCAGTGATGTAGAAGAAAGAACAATTGAAGTTGAAAGGAAAGAACAGAGAGAGAAAGAATGGAAAAAACTGAGCAGGGGCTCAGGAAGTTGAATGATAACACAAAGAACACCGACATACTTGTTATGGGAGTTCCAGAAGGAAACCAGAAGGGAAAAGAGGCAGAAAGAGTATTTGAGGAAATAATGACCAAAAATTTCCTAACTCTCATGAAAGACATTAATATACTTGTCCAGGATGCACAGTGTACTCCGACTAGAATAAATCCAAATAGACTTACCCTAAACACATAATTTGGAGAATGCCAAATGCCAAAGATAAAGAGAAAATTCTGAAAGCAGCAAGGGAAAAGTGAAATATCACATACAACAGACATCCAATAACATTTGAGGGAATTTCTCTTAAGAAACCATGAGGGCAAGAAGGCAGTGGTATGATATATTTATGGTACTGAAAGAGAAAAACTGCCAGCCAGGAATTCTTTATCTGGCAAAAGTGTCCTTCAAATATGATGGTGAACTTAAAATATTCTCAGATAAACAGAAAGTAAGAGAGTTTCTAAACAAGAATCCAGCTCTGCAGGAAGCAATAAGGCAGAAAAGAAAAGACAAGAGACAGAGATGTGGAGGAGAGTGTGGAAGTGAAGACTATCAGAAAGGATAACCATAAAGGTAAAAAGACAAACAAAAATAAGATATGACATATGAAAGCCAAAGGATGAAATGGCTGAAGTAAGGCCTTTAGAGTAATAATATTGAATATTAATGGATTAAACTCCCCAATCAAAAAACATAAGCTGACAGAAATGGCTAAGAAAATATGAGCCATCCATATGCTATCTGCTGGAGACTCACCTTAGACCTAAGGATACAAGTAGACTAAAAGTGAAAGGTTGGAAAAAGATATTTCATGTAAATAGTAAGCAAAAGAAAGCAGGAGTAGCTATACTGGTGTCAGACAAAACAGGCTTTAAATGCAAAAAAGTGATGAGATGCAGAGGGCCATTATATATTAATAAAAAGGAAAATCCATCAGGAAAAAATAACAGTCATAAATGTCTATGCAGCTAACCAGGGTGCCACAAAATATATGAGGCAAACTCTGGGAAAACTGAACAGAGAAATAGAAATTTCTACAATAATAGTTGGAGGCTTCAACACACCACTCTTATCAATATAGAACAACTAGACAGAAGATCAACAAGGAAACAGAGAACTTGAAACTCACAGCAATATACAGAACACTGCACCCAAATCAGCCGCCTATACATTCTACTTTGGTGCTCATGGATTTTTCTCCAGGATAAACTACATGTTAGAACACAACACAGCTGTCAATAAATTCAAGAAGATTGAAATTATACAAAGCACCTTCTCTGATGGTAATCGAATGAAGCTGGAAATCAATAACAGGCAGGAAAGGAGGAAATTTGCAATTATATGGAAGCTAAACAGCTCACTCCTAAACAATCAGTGGGTCAAAGAATAAATTGCAAGAAAAATTAGTAGATATCTTGAGATGAATGAAAATGAGAACAAAAACTTATGGTATACAGCAAAGGCAGTGCTGAGAGGGAAATTTATAGCCCTAAATACCTATATTTAAAAAGAAGAAGGAACTATAATCAAAGACCTAACTAAATACCTGGAGAAACTAGAAAAAGAACAGCATACCAATTCCAAAGCAAACAGAAAGAAAGAAATAACAAAGATTAAAAAAAAAAAAAAAAGAAAAAAAGAAATAGAGAACAAAAGCAACAACAAAACAATAAAGAAAATCAACAAAACCAAAAGCTGGTTCTTTGAGAAAATCAATAAAATTGACAAACCCTTAGAAAGACTAACAAAGAAAAAAAAAGAGAGAAGATGCAAATAAATAAAATTAGGAATGAGAAGGGGGACATTACAAATGTCTTGAGCCACCTCCATTCTCTGGGGGGCATTACAAATAACCCCATGGAAATAAAAAGGATCCTAAGAGGTTATTATGAGGAACTGTATGGCAACATATTAGACAACATAGATGAAAAGGACAAATTCCTAGAAATGCACAAACAACCGACATTGACTCTACAAGAAATACAGGAACTCAACAAATCAATCACAAGCAAAGAGATTAAATCAGTCACAAAAATCTTCCAATGAAGAAATGTCCAGGACCAGATGGCTTCACAGGTGAATTTTACCAAACCTTTTGAGAAGAATTATACCAATCCTGTTTAAACTCTTACAAAAAATTGAAAAGGAGGGAAAATTATCCAACAAATTTTATGAAGCCAACATCAACCAAATACCAAAGCCAGATACCACAAGAAAAGAAAATTACAGACCATTCTCTCTAATGAACATAGTTGCAAAAATTCTCAACAAAATACTTGCAAATTGAATCTAACAGCATATAAAAACAATTATTTGTCACGATCAAGTGAGTTTTATTCCTGGTATGCAAGGGTGGTTCAACATAAGAAAATCAATTAACATAATACACCACATTAGCAAATAGAGGAAAATAACACATCATCGTCTTGATTGATGCAGAAAAGGCATTTGACAAAATCCAGCATCCTTTCTTGATAAAAACACTTCAAAAGATAGGAATAGAAGGAAATCTCCTCAACAAAATGAGGGTGTATATGAAAATTCCACAGCCAACATCATATTCAATGGGGAGAGATCGAAAGCTTACTTTGTAATATCAAGAACAAGACAAGGATGCCCACTGTCACTACTGTTATTCAACACTGTGCTGGAAGTTCTAGCTAGAGCAATTAGGCAAGAAAAAGCAATAAAAGGCATCCAAATTGGAAAAGAGGAAGCCAAACTCTCACTATTCACAGATGATATAATCCTATATTTAGAAAATTCCAAAATATCTATAACAAACCTATTAGAGCTAAAAAATGAATTCAGTAAGGTGGCAGGATATAAGATCAACACACAAAAATCAGCAGCGTTTCTATACACTAGTAATGAGCAAGATGAGGAGGAAATCAAGAAGAAAATTCCATTTACAATAGCAACAGAAAGACTCAAATATCTAGGAATTAATTTAACCAGGAATATAAAGGATCTGTATTCAGAAAAGTACAAAACACAGCTAAAAGAAATCAAAGAAGACCTAAACAAATGTGAGGACATTCCGTGTTCATGGATTGGAAGACTAAACATTGTGAAGGTGTCAGTTCTACCCAACCTGATTTATAGATTCAATGCACTACCAATAAAAATTTCAATAGCCTATTTTACAGAAATCGAAAAGTCAATTACCAAATTTATTTGGAAGGGAAAGAGTTCCCAAATAGTCAAAAACATCCTAAAAAGGAAACACGAAGTTGGAGGACTCATGCTTCCTGACCTCGAAGTGTATTATAAAGTTACCATGGTGGTCAAAATAGCATGGTATTGGCATAAAGTTAGACACATTGATCAATGGAACTGAATTGAGAGTTCAGAAATAGACCTCACATCCATGGTCAAGTGATTTTTGATAAACCTACCAAGTCTGTTTTTCTGGCACAATACAGTCTCTTCAATAAATGGTGCTGGGGAGCTGATGTGGCTCAGAGGTTGAGCATTGGCTTCCCACATATGAGGTCCGAGGTTCAATCCAGCGCCTCGGTACCCCGACCCCCCAAAAAAATGGTGCTAGGTGAACTGGATATCTATAACCAAAAGAATGAAAGAGGAGCCCTATCTCACTCTCCATTCAAGAATCAACTCAGAGTGGATAAAAGATCAAAACATAAAAGCCAGGATCATAAAACTCCAAGAAGATAATATAGGGAAACATCTACAAGACCTTGCAGGTGGGGATCTCAAACCTAACACCCAAACATGAGCAACAAAAGAAAAAAATAGATAAATGGAGCCTCCTCAAAATTAAACACTCCTGCACCTCAAAGGACTTTGTGAAGAGGGTAAAAAGGCAGCCAGCTCAACGGGAGAAAATATTTGGCAATCACACATTTGATAAGGGTCTAATAGCCATGACATTTAAAGAGATCCTACAACTCAATAATAAAAGGACTAATGACTAGATTAAAAAATGGGTGAAGGACTGGCATAGACATTTTTCTAAAAAAGAAATACAAATGGCAAAAAAAACACATGAAAAAAATGCTCAGCATCACTGGCTATTAGGGAAATGCAGATCAAAGCTACAATGAGATGATTTCACACCTACTGAATGGCCACTATTAACAAAGCAAAACAAGTGTTGGAGAGGATGTGGAGAAATAGGAACACTTATTCACTGCTGGTGGGAAAGTAGAATGGTACAGCCACTGTGGAAATCTGTTTGGCGTTTCCTAAGGAAGTTAGATACAGATCTACCCTGTGACCTGGCAATATCGCTACTAGGTATATACCCAGAAGAACTGAGAGCAGTGCCACAAAAAGCCATATTCACACTGATGTTCATAGTGACATTATTCACAATTGCCAAAACATGAAAACAACTCAGGTCCATCAACCAATGAATAGATAAACAAACTGTGGTATATACGCACGATGAAATATTATTAAGCTGTAAGAAGAAATGAAGTAGTGAAGCATATGACAACATGGATGAACCTGCAGGACATTATGTTGAGTGAAGCAAGCCAGGCACAAAAGGAAAACTATTGTACGATTCTACTATAATGAGCTAAATATAATGAGCAAACTCATGGAGTTAATAGCTACAATATAAGTTACCAGAGAAAAGAATGTGGTTAGAGAATGGAGGGCTAAGGTTTAATCTGTGCAGAATTGGTAAAACATTGTTTGTCAATGTTTGGAAATGAATAGAAATGGTGATAGCACATTATAGAATTTGTAATTAATAGTGCTAAAATACTGGTTTGATAGTGGGGTTTTTTGTTGCTTTTTTTGTTTTTGTTTTTGTTTTTCTGGAGTAATGAAAATGCTCTAATGTTGATTGAAGTGATGAATCAACATCAATTATGCCATTGATTGTACACTCTAGATAAATTGTATGGTTTATGAACAAAAAAGAAATAACAGAGCAGCTTGAGGGGAAAATACATCAAATGTAAGGTACACACTATAGTTAATAGCAATACTTTGACTATGCGCTTTCATAGTTCGTTACAAATGTTTCACAGCAATGCAAGGTATTTGTGGTTGGGTGATGTATGGGAGCCCTGTATATTGTTTTGAATGTTTGTTTTGTATGTTCACAACTTTTACTATACACTTATTGATTATGTAAGTTCATGTATGAATGGTGTGCTTCAATAAATTGTTTTTAAATGGAAACAATGTATATAATATTAGAAAGTATAAAAACTCTATTTGTAATTAAGATCTTAAGAGAGCCATGCCATTGCTCTCTTTCCTGATGGTTTATTTTCTAAAAGACTAAACAGAAGGCATTTCTCTTTTATTTTGCTTTTGTAACTGGCTATTCATGCCCATAAACCCTGGTAATAACAGTAACTACCACCAGGTTGCACTATAGGCACACAATGGAAACAAACTGTGGTTTGTGAGTGAGAAATTCTGAAAAGTCTTATGCTATTTCTGATTTTTTTTTTTTTTTTTTGAGGCAGAGACAGTGGAGACAAATACTTACAAGGAAAATGAAAAAAAAAAAAAAAAAGATTAAAAAACCCTCTGTTGAAAGTTTTGTTTTCTATATTCTCTAGTTGTTGATGGACAAGACTATTTTTAAAAATGCCAAGATAAGATATATATTTTTTAAAAATCGTAATGGTATTTTAGATATAAATCAGATTTTAGAAACTATATAAACATTTAAAATTGAAAACTTTTTTTTTTTTTTTGGCAAAACATCTGCTTTTATTGTCCAAAATGTCAATATTTATGAAGCAGGGGTTGTGGGAAACGTTACCTAGAGCGGCAAGGGGCCAAAGTTTGCCCTCTTGTACCCCTGGGGAGTTGAGCACGAGTGCCAGAGGGCAATGTTTGGCTGCAAAGACCCAAAGCCTTCTTTCTTTGCACCCTGTGTTATGCCCTTTGAAGTGAAAGAAAATTCTGTACTCAGTTCTGCTTCTTAAGATGTCAACTTTTCAGATGAACAATGTACGTGAGTTTCTGTATATATATACTTTTGCTACAAAAAGAGATAGACTTACAAAACCATAAAAAGCCAGCCTTATGCAAGTAATTTTGAGGTTTTTGGAACTCCTCTGATAACACATTCACAAGTCTAAATTTCTGGATAAGACTGTTTTTTTTTTTTTTTTTTTTTTTATCAAATCACTTTCAAAACATCAGTCACTTCAAGTTTAATCCCTTTTAGGATTTGGGTGCTGTTAGTTTTGACAATGGCAAAGTCAGAAAACAATGAGAATGAAATCCTCACATAAATAAGGTAAGAATCTCATGAAATATCAGTAAATTATGCAGCTTGTATTAATTTAAGAATGAATTTTTGTCCATCAAGATGGTGAAAAAAATCATTATTTAGCCCAAATGCATTACTTTAGTTTGTTTCCTTGCAATTATTAGTCAGAAACTGAACACGAAAGTAAAAGCTTCAAGCGAACACGCTTTACTAGGCAAAATAAAGTGCAGTTGGGAGATACGCTGGCAAATTGAGATCATTAACAAAGGGGGAAAAATCAGAAACACTTTTAAAAACAAAGTCACCAGTAAAATATGTCTCTAAGGTCAAGCGAAATGTCCTGACATTCTCAATTTCCTCCTGCATTTTACTTGAAAGACTCCCCTTCATTGTTTTCTTAGTGTGAATCTTTAACATATTACCCCCACAGAAAGGCAGATAGTTGAGGCTCTTGGTGTCTTTTAACTAAGGATCATATTTTATCTTTGTTCTATTCACTGCAACAGTTCTTTATTTAGCTTGCTTTATTTTTATATGTCCCACCCAAGCTGGATTCAAGCACCTCACTGGTTTCCAAAGGCTCTTTGTATTAAAACAGGATAAATATTCATAGAACATTTTATTTTCCCAGAATGAGAGGTAATTGTCCTATTTCATCTTCTGGATAAGTATGGGAAAATTACTGAGGTTAACAACAACAATAATTAAGGGGAATGATAGCATCAGTTTATTTGAGGGGAGATACTTTCATTTCCTTTACTAAAGACGTGGGTGTGCCTTTTGCCTTTCATCAATCATGATCTGCTATTTTTTTTTCTTTTCTTTTCTTTTTTGATCTGTTAATTTTGAATGCTCTTTTCCCTTTGACCAGTGGTGTTCCTTGCTACATTGTTTAAATTCCCTGTGCTTTAGCTTCTTCATCTGTAAATGAGATAAAAAAATATATATATATTTTTAAAGATTTTATTTATTTATTCATTTATCCCCCCCTTGCTGCTTGTGCTCGCTGGGTCAGCTAACCATGCCGTGTGGGCGGGCTTGCCTTCACCAGGAGGCCCCGGGAACCGAACCCGGGGCCTCCCATATGGTAAACGGGAGCCCTACTGATTGAGCCACAGCCGCTTCCCGAGATAAAAATATTTATGTAGAGATGTTGTGAGGATTAAATTAGTAACCAGTTCAGTCCTTGATGTACAATAGCTGCGTAATGTTTGATTATTTCCTTCTGTCTTTCCTTATTGACAGGACCACAGAAATATAACACAATTTATCTCTATTAATCTCTATGCGGATGTAATACAAAACCTGTTTAAACTAATTTTTTCAGCACCTAACATTTTAGTAGATACCATTCTTACAATGAGTCATAGACATTATTAATGCAATTAGCTTTGGAAACAAGGCTTTGAAACCAAAAGTATGAATAATGGTATGTATAGTTAGTATTTTAATCCTCTGTTAATATTCATAATTATATACAAACAAAATATATTTATTATGTTTATCTGTTGTGCATGATATGTGTGTGTGTAGACACACACGTTAATGTCCAGATTGTATATCTCTATGAGTGTTTTAAATTTGCTTTGGAAGGGATCATTAAAGCATAGTTCTAGGAATATATAAGATCAGGTTGTGCACTTCTGTTCATACCAAAAATTGAATTGTTAACTAAAATTTTATGCTGTAGCAAGCTGAAATATAGCCAACTTCCCTTATCTAGCCAACTTCCCTTATCCAGCCAACTATAACATGATGTGTCTGTGAAAATCAAACAAGGTGATGTTAGCCTATTTTCTTAAAAAAAAAAAAAAATCCTTATAGTCAAATGAATACCATCCCTTCTATAAGAGTTGCTTTGGGTGTCTAGGCATTAATTTTAACTGTACTATTATTGTTGTAAATGTTTTAGGAACTTCCTTTAGAATTACTTTTGGGACTAATTAAGGCATCGTATTAAAGAAAAAGCCAACCATTATATTATAGTCTCCTCTTATTTAGGCAAAGCAGTTCTGTCCAGTCAATTGCCATCTGTCTTATTCATCTGAATGACATGGTTACTTCCAAAAATGATACTTACCCTGATGAGGAAAAAAAAAAAGTTTTTTAAACCACTGGGCACATTTAAAGCAATCCCTGCAGTGCTTTAAGAAAGGAATTTGCTAACTGGAGTTCCCAAACCATTTTGAACAAAAGCATTATCCTTGAAATGTGCCTTTTCTTCCAAAGTACTTACTTTGAGGAGGGCATTATTCATTTGTGTGGATAAATTCAGGTATATTTGTTAAAACCCCTTGGCATTGCCTTTTAGTCATGTCTTTTGAATGTAAATATGTATGGAGTGAAACTGAAATCCTTTTGAGGTGAAAGACAAATGCTCAGATTCTTCTGTCTTCAGTTCCAGACTCCAGAAAGTTCCAGAAAGAAAAATACAAAGGCCTTTATGCCCAAACTATGCCTGTGATTTTTCCTTTTGTCCTCACATGGATTTGTTTAGCGAGTTACTGCAGTGCTGTGTATATGATTAAATCTAAGCTAGTCATCATGGAATAAAATTGTAAAGACTACGTGGTCCATATTTTGAAAACAGAAGTAGAAAAACAACATGAAATTGTTTGAGGATGAATCCAAACTTTGATCTTGGCAAATACATAAATAGAAAAAGGATAATAATAAAGACTGAAAATATTTGCAATTTATTTGTGTTTGGTTAACAAAAAAGGAAGAGCGGTGAAAAGGAGGTAAAAAGAAAAAAAAAGCCAAATAAATGAGGCCATATAAAGCTGTGGGAGTTGGCAGCAAAAATCTATGACACAGACTGAAACCCTCCATCTGGTCCTCTCAGGCCTTCACCATTTTAAAGCCGCCCTTGCGGCCCCTGAGGCTTTCTGGCTTACTATTCTCAGACCTTCAGACTGGGGTGCTGCCAAACTGCTCATTTCCCACAAAACTTCAATGTACTTGTAGTCAGGGCTGGCCAACAGAGTGGGACATTCCCAACAAAGTGATGTATTCTTTTAAATTACCCGCATTGTAGAAACTGTATCTGAACAAACCTGGGATCCTTTTGTAAGTCAGTAGCTGTGTTGCAGGAACAACGAATGGAGTATCTTTGACTCACATTTGATTAATCATTTTCTTCTAGTTCTGGAAATGATTTTTGGAATTGACATGGTGTCCTTTTTTTTTTTCTTCTATAAATACTGACTCTCTTTTAAAATAAAACACATGAATAATTTACTTTGCTGCCAGAGCTTTTATTTTTTTACCACGACCTGAAGGATCTGTTTTAGTCTGCTAGGCGGCTGAAGGCAGTATACCAGAAATGGGTTGGCAATTATAATGGGGATTTATTAGTTTACATGCTTACAGTTCTGAGGCTTAGAAAAATGTCCAAATCAAGGTATCATCAGGTTATGATTTCTCCCTGAAGACCTGCTGCCACCATCCTGGGCTCCTCTGTCACATGGCAAGGCTCATGGCGGTATCTGCTGGTCTCTCCCTTCTCTTCTGGGTTTCGTTGCTTTCAGCTTCTTGTTTCCATGGCTTTCTCTCTCTTTTCTCTTTGTAGTCATCCATTATAAAGGACTCTGGTAAGAGATTAAGACCCTCTCTGGACCAAGCTTTAACTGAAGTACCTAATCACAAGGCCCTACTTAAAATAAGTTTATACACACAGGGATGGATTAACTATAAGAACATACTTTCTGGAATCCACACTACTTCAAACCATCACAGTATCTGTGAACAAACCTCCTTGTACCCCTCAGAGACGTAAGTCCTTAACCCTTTGTTCTAGCATGTCACTTTCAGGGGAGGAAGGCTTACCTGATAAAGGGGAAGAGTCACTGAAGTGTCTAAATTCTCCTTCATGGCCCAGTGCCAGCTTGTGCTCAGGTTGCTTTAACCTTCCTTGGAAAGAAAAAGCTATAAACAGAGCAGAATTTCTGGGGCAGACGAATCACAGATAAGTCCCCCAAATCTTTGTAAAATAGCTGAGTAGGAAGCTGGTGCAGTTTTAAGGATATTCCCAAATGTTTATATCGCAAAATATATTCTTCTTCCCACTTTCCACCTTTCTTTATCTAAGGAGGCTAACATTCTTCCTTAGCTAAGTGAACGAAGTAAGACAACAAAAGGCCACATACTGTGAGATTCCATTTGTATGAAACACTGAGAATAAGCAAATCCACATTCAGAATAGGCAAATCCACAGAGACAGAAAGCATCCTTGCACCCCTCAGAGACATGTGACAGATTAATGGTTGCCAGGGGTTGGGACAGGGGTCAGGGAGAGGGTAAGATGTTCCTTTTGGGATGATGAAAATGTTCTGGAAGTAGATAGTGGTGATGGTTTCCCAATATTGTGAAGGTCCTTAATCCCACTGAATTGTATACTTTAAAATACTTAAAATCATAAATTTTATGCTTTGTGTATTTTGCCACAATAAAATAAAATTCTTCCTTAGGTAAAGTGCAGATTAAATGCAAAAAGGGAGAGATATTGTTAAGTCATTTGAACTCATCAAAATTTTAGTAGTACAGTTATCCCTTCTACATCACAGGAGTTAGGGGTGCTGCACTTCTGTGATCCGGAAAATCTGTGTAAAAATTTTGGCCCTCCCTTCATACCAGAGAAGAAGTCTGAATTTTTCTTTTTCTTTTTCTTTTCTTAGCTTTTGTATCTCTCTCAATGCCATTAATGGCATTGGCATTATTGAACTCCTTCTGCACTTTCATTACGTTTTCTTTGTCAGGGTTTTCTTCGATAGTCTCTGTGATCCTCTCCATTGAATAGCACGTGTAATGTGCCTTAAATGTCCATATTACCCCATGATCAAGAGGCTGAATGAGAGATGTTGTGTTAGGAGGTATGTAGACAACTTCAGTGCCTTCACCATGGAACTCATCGGGTGGGTTCTGGGTGGCCGGGGGCATTGTCCAGAAGCAATAACACCTTAAAGGGGAATCCCTTGCTGGCAAGGTATTCTCTAACCTCCGGCACAAAACACTGATGGAACCAGTCAAGGAAAAGTGCTTTGGTTGCCCAGCTTTCTTATTGAACATCCAGAAGATAGGCAGCTGGTACTTGTCCTTTCCTTTCAGAGCTCCAGGGTTAGCAACTTTATATATCAGGGCTGTCTTTATTAGGAACCCTATAACATAGGCACAAAAGAGCAAGGTTACCTTATCCCTTGTGGCTTTAAAACCTGGGGCACGGGAAGCGGCTGTGGCTCAATCAGTAGGGCTCCCGTTTACCATATGGGAGGCCCCGGGTTCGGTTCTCGGGGCCTCCTGGTGAAGGCAAGCCCGCCCGCACGGCGTGGTTGGCTGACCCAGCGAGCACAAGCAGCAAGGGGGGGATAAATGAATAAATAAATAAAATCTTAAAAAAAAAAATAAATAAAAAAAATAAAAATAAAACCTGGGGCACACTTCTCTTCTTGGCTGATGTATATCCTCTGAGGCATTTGTTCCAATATAGGGCACTTTTGTCAGCATCGAATACTATATCTGTTCTGGTTTGTAGCCTTTCTCTTCAATCATTTTCTTCAGGTTTCAGGAAATTCTCTAGTTGCTTTTTGATCAGGGCACTGCCTCTCCCATTACTCTTTCATTGCATAGGCTAAAACCTTTTTAAAAAAATTTCAAACCAGTCTTTGCTGGCCTGCAAATCCATATGTATAGACCCTTCACCTTCATTTTCCTTTATGGAATCATATAAGGACTTAGCCGTTTCTCTATGTTGCCAGAGTCTCCTGGAAGGCCTTATTTTTATTTTATTATCATAACCCTGCACCCAAAAGAATGCTGCCCTTTCTACCTGCGAGAGATGTGGGTCTTGTAGCTTATGCAAATGCTTTGCAGTTGCTGGTATATGTAGCTGCAGTAATGGCTTTACGGTTTTCCTTCTCTTTTTCCTTGATATGCCTTATGGTCAACTCCTGAACGTTGTAATGGCGGCCAATTGCAGCAGCCGTTTTGTCTGAAGGACGCATATCTAACAATTCTACCTTTTCCTTCAAGTACATCCCTTTTCTCTGTTTCTTGGGAGCACTCTCTGAAGCACTAGGAATACTATGCTTGAGAACCATGATTTTGATAGAGTTTATGGCCTTTAAATGACACAAGACATGAGACACAAAGATCACTGCGGGATCACAGGGAGATGTCACATGAGAAATTGCCGTAAACACCCTTGGCATCCCCAAACCAGTGTGTAGCACTGCAGTTCTTTTACTACAGATTTAATTTTAAGAAAGAAAATTGTGTATTTTAGGAAAAATGATGCTTACTGGGACATGGAGACTGATGATTGGAGGCAGAAAGTTTATTGGGTAGCTCTCTCAATAGAGGGGGTCTGAAGAGAGACTTCAGCCTGCCCCTGGAAAGGAGGGATTTGAATTTATACAGCACATTCTTAGGTTGGGAAATGATAGTCGGTAGGAGGGGGTCAAGGGTTTGAGTAAGGTGCAGGAGCCAATAGGAAGCCCTAGAGGTGAACATTTTCCCTTGTATGCCTAGAGGGTAGTGGTTTAGGAATTTATGTTTTCTTGGAAATCTGGAGGAGCAGGTGGTGCTTTGATGTGGAGGGAGTGAAGCTCTTTATCTTATTTTACTCCCATCTTCACCATGGTCTCTTTGTTCAACCTTTGGGGAAGTGTCCTGCTTTCAGACAGGTAGGCTTTAAGGGCTTGTCCTTCCTTAAAGCATGTCAGGGGGACTTGAGCCACAGCTTGTTAATTATTGCAAACCTAGTGAGGGGGAACTCATAGCAGTGTAGCTGTTCATTTACATTTTTAAACAGTAAAATACATAGTATACAGGTACATAACAGCACATACATTTTATGTAATTATGAGTTAGTAAACTTTTAAAGATATCTCTACATTTCTAGCCTTTGCTGACATCTGCTGGCTTTCGCGTTCTTTTTGCAAACTTTAACTTTTTACTTATTTTAACTTAAAAAAAAATTGTGTATATTTATGGTATTAGAAGATAAAATATCTTGATGTTATAGAATACTATGCATGTATTTTATGCATTTCTGCATTTCTAAACTTTTTCTGGGTTGTCTGTGGGCCTTGACATGTCATCTGTGGCTTCTGCTAAACTGCCCCCAAATTCCCATTTAGTTTCTTATGCCAACCCAAGATATATCAAAACTGCGATGGGGAAAGTTCCGATGTGGAAGGGATAACGGCAATGTTCAGCTCAGTTATGTGGTCTCTTCACATGGATGGAGGGCAGGGTTGAACACGTGAGGAAAGTGCAAGAAGGCGGATCAAAGTCCACTGACCTGATGCTTCTCAGAAGGCTTGGGACAGAACGAGGATGAAGTTGTACATGAGGCAGGGAGAGGGCTGAAGGCAAACCTACTACCTTGCATGTTTGGGCCTGGTTATGCTTTGCAGCAAGATCAATGTGTGCACTTATCAGAGCAGCAGTACCTCCTTCCAGGCTGCTCCTTACCGGTTTATTCAGAAGTACATAGGGTACCGGGAGGCCCACTGCTGCGGAGAGCACATTAAACCAGGTGACTAAGACATCAACTGTCCATAGGCCCTCAGGAGACAGACCACAATCAATCAAAGTGAAAAAGGCACCGAAATCAAAATGACTATGCATTTGAAATTCTTTGATGGGGAATGATCATGTTTTCAGGCCCAAATTCCTGAGTCATTAATATACCATGAATTATTAGGAGTTATTGCAACTATGCATGTTACTTCTAATGAGGATTGCTCAATAACTTTGTGATGCTGCAGGGAGTCCGGGAGGTGGGGAAAGAAAGATTCTCACTGCCACAATTTTGCCTGGAAAAAAGTAAATAAAAACTCTCAACTACTCATTCATTTTCTATAATTGTACTTTTTAGCAAAAATTAGGGTCAAATGACTTCTTGTATTTGTCTGCTAGGAAAGACTAGTAGATCAAATGTGTATCTCAAAGGTGAAATTTCTAAAGTCCCACCTTGAGGTTTTGTTGAATTATAAAGAAACAGATCTGACAGAGGTCCCCTTCTGTGCTGTCCTTGGCAATGCAGTGGCAGTTTGGTGCTTGCAGTTTAGCTCCCACTTATCTTCCTAACTCTCTACCTTCTAACTCTCTCTTTCTGCCCCCACATCCCTACACAGACCCTTTGGAGAAGCCACACTGAACTGCTCACTCCCAGTTCCCAGAACACTGGAGCCCTTTGAAAAAATCTGTGCATTTGCTTATGCATTTTCTTGGCCTGCAAGTTCTTCTTGCCTTCTTTGTTTGGCATAGTTCCTTCAACCTCAAAATATCCTATGACATTTTATGAGCTATAAGAAACCTTAGAAGTTGCATCACACTGGCCAGCAATTAATGTTGGAAATAACTCTTTGGAGCTTCTAATTTGGCTTTCTTACTGGGTCTTTTCTTTGGATAAAAAAGATAGCATCTAAACTCTTAACTGAACTGGGTAGAGAAATATACACAAAAGCATTTTGGAAAAGCAGATTCCCTAAGGGCGGTTGACCTTGCAGACTCTTGCTCGTTTTGTGAAGTACAGGGCAAGAATAAGAACTTCTGAGTCTTGGCAGGCAGGCCTGAGCAGTCTTCTGTGTAAACTCCGAAGTGATTTTCAGAACGTACGTTCTCCTGATCCAGTTGGGGAAGCACGTGTGGTTCTGGCAATGGACACAGGGGAGGGAAGAATGAAGCCCATTGCTTATGCTAGTGTCTATCTCTGGGTTAAAATGAATAGAGAGATTAGAGTGGTTTGTTTGTTCAATTAGTTTGCTTTTTAGTGAAGCACTTGTTTGTTTTGTTTTGAGGTAGCTTCTTTGGAAGGATTAAGAGCAAAGTAGTGTGGAAATTACTTGTTTCTTCCATGTAATACTATAATAACTGCAAGTTTGTTATAGATTTTTGGTTCCCACAAAAAAGTTTGTGTGTGTGTGTTTAGGGGTGGGGAGACAGGAAACTGTATACAGAGGAACTGAATCTTGAGAAAATAAGAGAAGAAAAATAGGGTATGGTATTTTGGAAAGTGTATAAAAATAAGTAAATATATGAGTATCTGGAAGAAAGTGGAAAAGGGAAGAGAAACTCACAAGGAACGGTGTGGAGAAAACACAAGGGAATGTAACAGTCACTCATAAAAAGGTAGAGCTGGGTTGGATCTTTTTTTTTTTACCGGGAGGTCCCGGGGATCGAACCCGGGTCCCTCCATATGGGAGACGGACGACCAACCAGTTGAGCCACATCCGACCCCCTGGGTTGGATCTTAAAGTGTATTGAGCCCATCCTCTTCATTTCCGAGAGAGGGATCTGAAGCCCGGGGAGGTTATGTGAATGAACACATTGTTAAGGTCAGAATTAACTTTAGGTTAATTCTCTTGCTCCATGAATTACATGGCTGTGTAGGGTGGGTAGAGGTCAGAGGAATCTGAGCTACAGACAGGACAGTGATGTGGTTTTCCTGTTCACTATTTATTTTGTATTATTTTATTTTACCTGCCCCCACCCCCGCCGCTTGCTGTCTGTGTCCATTCACTGGGTGATCCTCTGTGTCTGTTTCCTGCCCTCTCTTCTCATCCTTCTCCTCCAGTCTTCACCGGGATTTGATCCTAGGGACTTCCAATGTGGGAGAGAGGCACTCTGCCACCTGTGCCACCTCAGCTCCTGGTTTCCGGCGTGTCTCATCTCGGCTCTTTCCTGTGTCTCTCCTTTGCTGCATCATCATCTTGCTGTGTGGCTTGGCGGGGCCTGGCTTGCCACGCATGTGCGCACAGGCCGGTGGCTTGCCTGCATGCCTTCTATTTTTATTTTACCAGGAGGTCCCAGGGGGCGAACCCGGGTCCCTCCATATGGCAGACGGACACCCAACCACTTGAGCCACATCCACCCCCCTGATCACTATTATTAAAGGATGATATATACATCAATATATTATTTAATCTTATTGTGGTAACATATATGTAAAATAAAATTTGTCATTTTAAGGATACAATTCAGTGGCATTAAATACATTCACAATACTGTACAACAATTACTACCATCCATTATCAAAACTTTTCCATTACCCCAGAAAGAAACCCTGTACCCATTCAACAATAACTCCTTATTCTCCCCTCTCTAACCACTGGTAACCTCTAACCTACCTTCTGGCTCAATGAATTTGCTATTCTAGACATTTCATATAAGCGGAATCGTACACTATTTGCCTTTTTACATCTGTCTTATTTCACTTAGCCTTATGTTTTCAAGACTCATCCATGTTGTAGCATATATCAGAATGTCAATCTTTTTTACAGATGAATAATATTCTACTGTATGTATGCATATGCAACTTTTGTTTATCCATTCATTTGTTGATGGACACTTGGGTTGTTTCCATGTTTTGGCTATTGTGAATAATGCTGCTATGAATACTGATGAATAAGTATCTGTATCCCAGTTTTCAATTCTTTTGGGTATATACCTAGAAGTGGAATGGCTGGGTCATATGTAATTCTATGTTTAACTTTCTGAGGAACCACCAAACTTTTTTTCTAAATTGGCTGTACCATTTTACATTTCTAATAGCAATGTGTGAGGTTTCTAGTTTCTCCACATCCTCACCAACACTTGTTATTTTCCATTTAAAAAATGATAGCCAAAAGGATAATATTTTAAGAGGCAAAATCATGAATCTCTTAAAAATATAGATTTTATTTAACTCATTAATTGTTGAGGGAACTAGTAAGATGTTACAACTGGTTGAAAGGAAAGTTCAATGTAATATACATATTTATAGACAGATAAGGAATGCTGAGATGAATTTACAAATAACTTCAAATTCCACAAGCAATAATCAATTGCATTCTATCTGACACGACTAAATAGTATTTGTATGTACAAGAATCATTTGCGGGAAGCGGATGTGGCTCAATCGATAGGGCTCCCGTTTACCATATGGGAGGCCCCGGGTTCGGTTCCCGGGGCCTCCTGGTGAAGGCAAGCCAGCCCACACACCGCGCGGTGAGCTGACGCAGCAGGACGACCCGGCAAGGGGAGACAAGCAGACACAGAAAAACGCACAGCAAATGGACACAGTGAGCACAAGCAGCAAGGCGGGGGATAAATGAATAAATAAATAAAATCTTAAAAAAAAGAGAATCATTTGCATCATTACCAGCTTTCTATAATTTATAATGTTGTAAAATAATTAAAAAAAATAAACAATGAAAGGCAGAGATAACCAGGAAAGGTAAGCTGAATAAGACTTTCAATAATCTTTTTTTCTTTTCCACTTCCAAAATCTTGCACAATTTTTCCCAACAGGAGTGTATGATTGAAGCTGAAGGAGATACTCCCTCACTTCTTTTGGCTCACAAAGATGGAGAACCAGGTTGAGAAAATAGAAGGAATCAAGGAATAGAGTCAAGGTCATGGTGCAGGCATCACTAGTCAGGGTGCTACTGCTGCCACTCTCTCCACTGGACACTTGCCACCAGCGTTGCTAGACCCTTCAAATAGGGCCACTTGACCCTGCATCTTTGTGCTACACCCGAAGATTCAAAGTCTAGGGTAGGGAAAGTGGATGTGGCTCAGGTGACTGAGCTCCCGCCTATTACATGGGAGGTCCGTGGTTTGGTTCCTGGTGCCTCCTAAAGAAGACAGTGAGCTGGTGTGATGGGCAGGCGTGGCACGCTGACACAACAAGATGATGCAACAAGAGACACAAGAAGAAAAAAAACACAATGAGAGAAACAACAAAGCAGGGAACAGAGGTGGCTCAAGTGATTAGGCGCCTCCCTCCCATATTGGAGGACATGGGTTCAATTCCTGGTGCCTCCTAAAGACACAGCACACAGCAAGTGGAAACAACGAGGGGGTGGGGAAAATAAATAAACAAATAAAATAAATCTTAAAAAACACCCCACATAAAACAAAGAATAAAACAAAGTCTAGGGTAGTTGACCCAAGTCACAGGCTCTCACCCTTGCTGCCCTGGGCTACAGAAAAGGAATATCTGGCTGTTTGGCTTCACTATGGGAAGCCAAGACTCATGCAATGGGGGCTTCCTCCCAAATAGGAAGGATATATGATGCTGGCTAGTAAAAAAAAAAAGGCAGATATTTACTACAAGTACAATATTAGAGATACATAAAACAATGAGAGGCTCCAGGCTTTTTCTGGAAAAAGATAATATAATGAAGTGGAAAGATCCACAAGGCTCTACATGATCTGGCCCTTTTCTTCTACTGCTCTCCCCTTGCTAAACTCTGCTTCAGCTCTACTGGCTTCTTTGCTGCTCTTTGATTACACACACACCCCTCTGCCATGTGTTCTTCATACTTGCAGATTCCCATGCCTGAAATAAAATTCCCCATACACAATCTCTGTGTTTCTGCCTTTAGTTTTCCATTTATATATATATATATATATTTTTTTTTTTACCGGGAGGTCCTGGGGATCGAACCCGGGTCACTCCATATGGGAGACGGACGCCCAACCAGTTGAGCCACATCCGACCCCTTCCATTTATATATGACCTTAGCAAGAGAGTAGAGACCTAGCCTGGGTCACACCTGACTGATGTAATCCAATCAAAGGCCCTACAGCAATCTGCTCAAAAATGATAATCAAGTTCTCTTAATTGCTTGGTCTAATGCAATCAAAGGGCCCCACACCCACAGGAGTGGATTAGTTCAAAGAACATGATCTTTTCTGGGGTTCATAAAACTACAAACTCTAACAGCCATGACATTCTGGAGTTCATATTCTTTCTGCTTCTTTGTTCTTTAATGTGTCTGACCTATCATGGTGGTACCAAATGGTTTGAATTGCAGCTGGGCAAAAGCTTGTATCATTACCTTGAAAGGGTGTTTTGAAGCAACTGACAGACAGAACATCTAGTGTCATGATGTAGTTGTTATAAAGAAACAGTGGGGACCAACGATGTCTGAGTAGAAACAGATGTAGGTCAGCTACCACAGGTAGGTAGGCCTCACTTACTACCCGAGTGAGCACTCTTAGTGTTGAAATTGGGACACAGAGCCCATTGGTGAACAGACTGCAATCAGAGGTTGGGGAACCTATAATCTAGCTACTAACTAGAGATCCCATCTTTACCAACTCATTTAAGTTTTTTGGAATTTGGTTTCCTCCTCTGAGGATGAGTGGGTTGGACTAGATGATTTTTAAGGATGGCGTCCAGCTCTAGGATCATAGGTTATTAATGAATGAGTAATCTGTCAGGGAAGCCCCTTTACGCTGGTCAGCAGTGAGGCACACAGGAACAAAGATGCACACAGGAGTATGACATCTTTAAAGTGATTTATGCTGTGCTGTCTGTGTTTGTAACTAAATGTCAAAAATAATTTGGCCTGGCCTTTATTTGTTCCTACCCAGCTGAAAGTAAACAGTTTATTCTAGGAAAAATCATGTCATCTTCATGGATTTCCTCATTCCAAGTCTCTTCCTAACCAGGTTACCCAGTCTCACACTCAGTCAGACTTTTGGAATTCCATCTTGTTATTTCTATTCCTGACCTTGGTTAAAAGAAATGCCAGGGAACGGATGTGGCTCAAGCAGTTGAAATCCTGCTTCCCACCTGGGAGGTCCTGGGTTCGGTTCCTGATGCTGTCTGAAAAACAAAACAAAACAAAATAAAAAAACAAACAACAAGCAAAACAAACGATAAAACCAATTCAGGAAAGCCGATGTGGCTTGGTGGTTGAGTGCCGGCTTCCCACAAATGAGGTTCCAGGTTCAATCCCCAGCCCCCGGTACCTCAAAAAAAAAAAAAAAAAAAAAAAAAGCCAGCCTTTGCAAATTGGGGAGGTCTGGGGTTCTTCAGTCTGCAGAAATCCTCATCAGTTTAACCCACTGATCTTGAAGACTTGAAACCCAGTTTTGCTTTGCAGAGTGAGGAAAAGGGAGGTCAGAAGGAATGGGGCATAGTTTTCCCGCTACTCCTTCAGCCCCACAGCAAGAGGCAAGGAGCCAGCCTGCAGATGTTGGCTTGGACCTGGAAGCCCCAGGAGGTAGGATGGTCTGACCATTGGGGAGCCTCTCCCTGGCCTTCTTTTACAGACTGGGATGCCCCAAGACACTCAGATATGATTTATGTTTTCTGACTCAGTAATATCCCTTTAGTTTGAGTCTTAAAGTTCTTGTAATTAATTAAAAAAAGAATACATCCACTGACCCCTATATTTTTTAAACTATTTGTACATCATTGGATCACTGGATCCAATTTCGCTTCATTATATTTTTGCCCTGTGTTTGTAAGTCAGTGTATTGCTAAATCCACAAAAGGAAGTCTGTTTGCTAAAAGAAGCTAAAGTTGAAAAAAGTATTGAATTTGTATTAAAAGTTTAAAAACTGGTCAACAAGTTTACAAAGCTTATTAAAAATGGTTGTCTCTGGCATTTAAATTTTCATCTTCATTTCAGTTTTTTCCAGTAATGAGCAGGTTTTATTTTTGTAAGCAGGAAAAAGCGATCTTAAAAAAAAAAACAAAACCCCAAAACCACTTTATTTTAAGCAAATCCTCTTAATGAACACTGGTACAATGAAACCTTTTGGGGCAAAAAAATCAAGAACAAGTTTCCATTGTTTTTTTTTTTTTTCAGTTAAACTGATGAACTTTATTGGGGTTAAAACTATAACAAAGTTCATCCTAAAACATTTTGCAATGCAAAATTATTTCACTCAAGGAGTGTTTAATAATTTGAATGCTAGGAATTACAAGCAATTTCCAAAAGCAGAGATTCTCACATTCATAAAACTTTATACATCTTTTGAACTAACAGATATTTATATTTATACTACTAAAATCAAACATGCATCACTTTCAAACATTCTTGTAACATGATTTTATATATTACATTATTTAACACCAACCCTCATCATCACTACATGTATTTTTATCATACACTTGCACCATTCTCTTTGGATTTCTGATCTTTGTCTTCATTCTTCATGTTATCCTTCTTAAGAACAGTGTTGATTTCATCCATTACTGTGGATAAATTTCTGATTGTCTTATTCAGTTGGTTTTCAAATTGCAAATTCACGTTTTCTGAAATCTTTAAGTTTTCTTGTAACTGATTAAGGTCCTTTTTAACTTCTCTGAGTTCACCAGAGAGGCTTTTGTTGGAATTCTCCAAATTTAATATGGTTTTTTCATCTTCATCTGTTTTTTCTTCTAGTAACTGCAGCTTCTGTTCTACTTCAGCTCTTACTTTTTCACTTTTTTCCAATTTTTGCAAAAGGCTTCCTACATCTACCATTGCACCATTGTACACAATGAGGCCAACATTTTCTTCCACATCCTTTGATTCCTGTTTTACTGTTGGTGTTGGGAGTAACAACCGGTTTCCTAGCATATCTTCCTGCAATGCTTCAGACTCTTCATGGTTTTCTTCATCTTTCGAGGTGTCTGTTAATTTCCGGTAAAAGCAAGATTCACGGAGTACTACTTTATTAAGAAGTTTCTTTACCTGAGCTCGAGAAAGATGTAGTCCAAGAGTATAAAGTATTTCTTCCAAATCCTTTTCAAGCAGGTAACCACAATGGCTTTGATCAAAATAAACAAAAGCCATCAACAGATCCCTGTTAATTGTGATCATCTGAGTCTTTTCTTTTTCCTTATCTTTAGAAGGCCTTTCCTTATAGTATCTGTTGATATCTCTTTTGTCGTCTCTTTTGTTCATTTCTTCTTCATCCCGATCATCTTCTTCATCATCAGCTTCTTCTGCTTCCATTGGATCATATTCATCTTGATTATTATCCTCTTCAGTTTCATCATCATCTTTAGAATCATCTTTTCTCTTATCTTCTTTCTTCCTCTCATCTCGATCTTCTTTTTTATCTTTATCAGGTATTACATGTACATTTTCAAAGAGCTGCTGCCCAAGAATGGAAAGGAAATTTTGACCCCTTGTGTAAGGCTGATTCATTCAGTGTTTCACTGAAAAACATGTTTCCTTATTGCATTTAGGATACTATTAATTTTGTTAGAATTTTTTTGTTTTATATAACTTCCTGGGAACTATTAGTATTAAGTAGGACTTCATTTACAAATTACATTCCTTGTTAAGAATAACCCAATTTCCAGATATTATAAAGCAATTACCAGGAAAAATAAGAATGTATTTTTCCCCATGTTTCAGTGACACAGCTATCCTTGCTTAGACTCATTGATCATGGAATTGTTTAACTGTCCAAGATTTCTAAAGATTTCAGAAGTTTTATTAAATCCCATATTTCTGATAATAATATTAGCAGTGACATGATTACAACAATAACATACGCTTAGTGTTTTACGGTTTACAAAGCATTTGTGTACATAGTCTCAAATGACCCACAGTATTGTTATACCCAGATAAGGAAACTGATTTTGAATGGTCAAGAGGCTGGCCCGGTGTCAGCAGTGCATGATGTAGTGAAATAAGATTGTGCACTTTAGCATTAGAAAGCATTAGAAAGACTTGGATTAAAATCCAAGTGCCTATTGTACAGTGTCTGCACATAGTAGGTATTCCAGAAATGTTAGTTCTCTTCCCCCTCTCCTTTTTCAAACTGCATCCTGTGTCCAGAGCATCATTTGGGAGATGAGCCTTTTGGTTCTTGTGATGGTTAATTTCGTGGGTCAAGTTGGCTAGGTTATTGGTATACAGTTGTTTGGTCAAGCACTGGCCTGCTTGTTAATGTGAGGATATTTCGTATGTGGGATTTGCATCTACAATCAGTGATTGCATCTATGATCAACAAGGATATTGCCCTCAGCAATGTGGAGTTTCTTCATCTAATTGGTTGGAGGTCTTAAGAGCCAGAACTGAGGATTTCAGAGATCAGATGACGAATTTGGACTCAACTTCAGCATGGGTTCTTGCTGGAATTTCCAGCTAGCCAGCTTCCCCTACAGAATATGGACCAAAGGACTTTAGTCTCACCTATCAGAGTTCTCACCCTGCTGCTTGCCCTAAGGAGTTTGGACTTGCCAGCCTCCATGGTCACATGAGCCACTTCCTTATACTACATCTCTTTATATACATACAGTGTTGGTTCCGTTTCTCTGGAGAACCCTGATCAGTACAGTTATGGACTACCTGTCCTCTCTATTTTTTTCCTATTTATCATACTGAAGGGCTCTTAGGCATTTTATCCTCTGCAGAGCTGGGCTGCAGCGAAAGCCGAGCATCCATTCTCAGCACCTTGCACAAAGTAGGCCCTCAATAAATATTTGTCGAGTGACTTACTGAGCTACTGGACGAAAGCATGTGATTGGCTTTAGGACAGAGCACACCAAAACTTCCAAGGTGCCTGACCCATGCTGGTATTTGCTCTGGTTGTCAGTTTGCAGTAGAAACCAGATCATCTCTATTCTCCCACCCATATCCATTATTTGGAATCTCTGATACAGGTGCTGAAAGCCCTCTTCCCCAGGCCCCGGTGGTGGTAGCCCCTGGCTCTCAGAGACTGGTACTCTCTGACTCTCCAGCTGCAGTGGTGGAGGTGGGATGTGAATGTGATGTGGGTGTGATAGTGTGGCTGTGAGCAGAAACTATTGCTAAGAATGGGATAAATAATAAAATAACACCTTTATTTTCACTAACCTCCAACTGAAAGTTAGCATTTTCTCCAGTTATGCGTGTAGGCAACAGGTCACAGTGGTCTGAGCTATATGTCAGACTTTCAAAACTAGCAGTCACAGATATTTTTATAACATATTGCAGTTGTAGATATCTCAAATATTCTGTCTATGAGCATCACTAGTTTGAAGTTATGATCATTATTTGACCTGCTACTAGATCTTATCTAATGTGTTAATAGAACTCATATATTGCCTTACCACACATTTATTTGTTTGTTTATTTTTGAGGCACCAGGGGCTGGGGATTGAACCTGGGACCTTGTATATGGGAAGCTGACACTCAACCATTGAGCCACACTGGCTTCCCTGAGTTGTTTTTTTTAAAGATTTATTTATTTATTCATTCATTTATTTATTTATTTTTACCCATTTTTACATGCCCCCCCCCTGTTTTTGCTGTTTTTGTGTCCATTCGCTGGGCAATTCTCTGTGTCTGTTTCCTGCCCTCTCTCCTCATCCTTCTCCTCCTGTCTTCACCAGGATTCGAGCCTCAGAACCTCCGATGTGGGAGAGAGGCATTCAGCCACCTGCACCACCTTAGTTCCTGGTTTTTTGGTGGGTCTGTTGTTGGCTCTCCCTTGTGTCACTCTCCTGTTACTTCATCATATTCCTGCGTGGCTCGGTGGGGCCTGGTGGCGCACTCACGGGTGGGGCCTGGGGGGCTCACATGCTTGCAGGGCCTGACGGCACACTGGCGCACGGGACCTGGTGGCCCACGCACCTTCTATATTTTTCTTTTTTTAAAATTTTTACCAGGAGGTCCTAGAGATCAAACCCAGGTCCCTCCATATGGGGGACAGACACCCAACCATTTGAGCCTCATCTGCCCCCCCCCCCGAGTTGGTTTTATCAATTGTTTTGCTTGCTCTTTGTTTTTTCAGGAGGCACTGAGAACCAAACCTGGAATGTCCCCTGTGGGGGGCGGGAGCTCAACTGCCTGAGCCACATCTGTTACCCTATTTTTAAAAAAATAGTTTTATATCTGTATTTTAATATAATTGGTTTTCACATAATTCTATGTATTTTGTTTTATACATTTAAGAATGTGATCCTAGGCTGCCAAAAGGCTCCATGACCCCCCAAAATTAAGAAGCCCTGTGCAAGAAAAACCTTACCCTGAGAAGAACTAGTCACAGAGCTGGTGGTGGTGGCAAAGAATTCACTGAATAAAATATCCTTTCTTTAGACATTTCATCATTGTTGAAATGGGGCTGCTTAGGAGTGTGATTTTAGACAGGTTTCACTGATCCCTTGAGTCACAGGCCTTGGCATCTTGACTGATATTTCCTCCCTTTGGTAAAGACTCTGGAGTCACATTGAATGGCTTAGTGTGTCTCTTTCTTCTATTCCCTGTGTATTTGTGGGGAGGGATGGTTTCTTCCTTTAAATGCCATTTCATTTATTTTCTCCACACATAAACATTTCTCTTTGGCAAGTTCAAAATTTATAAATTATTATTGATTGATCCATATTGAATGGTCTTATTTGGCTTTGTATGCATGCTGAGTACTCACAGAAGGTATTAGATTAATGAGTCTGGAGACTGAAGTCTTCTGTTTATCCATTTATTTGGGAAACAGAAAATCTCTAAGCCATTCAGTGTAAACTTGCCTGTACTATGTAACTAATTGTCTCAGACTCGACCCAGGAAACTCCAGGGCCTCATCCATAAATCCATAATAGGGACAAAAAAAAAAAACCACACAAAAAAAAACCACACACAAAAAAAACCCCAACAAAAAACCACACTAGCTACCATTTTAAATCATTGTATAAGTAGGTTCTTCCTTTTCTTCTTCCTTCACCCTTGTCCCCTCTTCCCTGGAACCACTAGGAAGCCACCGATTGGTGGCCCCACTACATCCAAATACTTAAGGTGGCCTTGACCATCTCTTCTCTCATCCTAAATTCTCTTCGTGTCTTCTTTTAGACAGTTTATCTTAGCCCCTCTGCACCTATTTTGTTCAATGTGAAGATTGATAAGAAGCTTGTCAATTGCTTTTGTAAATAAACAGAAAAGTGGATAAGATAAGGATTCCATAGATAAAGAAAGTTTGGAAACTACTGAATTAGAGAACGCTCTTGGTATGATTTACCATTATACTTTGGCTCTGACACATGCTGGGGAAGTCTTTGATTGCCCAATTGTCCAGTGACAGCAACAGAGAGCCTCTATGACTAAACAATGGGCCTCTCCTGTGGTTGGGGAGGCCTGAAATGACTTTCTTTCAATGGACTTGAGATTCAGATGCAATCCTCCTAGGAAAGGAAATGGACAGACCTGGCCCAAGCCTTAAACAACCTAGAAGAGACTCTGATAAGAGAGCAGAAGAGGGACTGAAAGAGGTATTGGATTCATGGGGGGAGTGGAATTATATCATGGAGAGGACCAAGGGACCAGGAAGGAGTTGTCAAGAGCTCCAAAAACAGTCAATCACATATCTACATCTTTTTGATGATGTAGAAATGTGGATTCCAGGGCCAATAATGTAGTTATTACTACATATTTATCATGGTTTACATTACTGGATAGCTCTTGTTCTTTCTTTCTCTCTCTCTTTCTCTCTTTTCTTCTCTCTTTCATTACTACTGGTGCTTAAGCAGATTGTCAATGACCTGAGTATCATTGAAAGTAGATTCAGTGTATTATTAATCATCTAAACCAGGACTCATCTGAAAGTAAAAGCGAGCACTCTTAATAAATACACCAGGAAAACAGAATAACTAGGGACAGCCTTGGTTAAACAGGGACATATGTTCACCCTAGGCAAAACTCTTCTATATCGGATCCCTGCTTCTTTAAGGAGAAATTTCACACTCTTCAGAAAGGCACAAATGGCCCTGTGTGATCTGGCCCTAGCCTAGCTCTCATGTCACTCCAGGCTTCCATCTGATACTTGGATAGCATACAACTGCTTAGAGAGCCGTTCCTACCCCCTAAGTACCACCCCAACCTGCAAGTTATACTCAACCCTATGCTTGCATCTGGGACCGTGCTCATGTTACTCTCCACCTGGAATGACCGTCCTCTTCACACAGATGATGCCTGACTTAGTTAATTTCCTTCAGAAGAGCCTTGAGTGTCTTTCTGTGTAACTCCTGCTACCATGTACTATTTTTATTATTCTCTACCCCATTGTTTATACTTCTCTATTTAGTTTTTGGTCTCTCAAGTAGAGTATGAGCTTCTCCAGGGCAAGAGCTGTCTTAGTCTGCTTCCTGTGGCTAGCTCCTGTCACACCACCAGATACTTAAATATTTCTTGATTGAGTGGATGAATAATAAACTTTGATCCACTTTCTTAAAAGCACAGAGAGCCATCAGGGCAGAGTAACTAATTCTTGGCCAGAAATCTATGGATTTTTCTACCTAGAACCTACATTTTTCTTTTTCTTTTGATCTTAATGAAATTGTTAATATAAAACATGCTAACCGGGTTAAATAATTGTTTTGGGAGGATGGTGTATTAGTCAGTGTTCTCCAGAGAAACAGAATCAATACGATATGCATAAATCTATATTGATAGATATATTTTAAGGAATTGGCTCTCTCGATTGTGGGAGCTGGCAAGTCTGACATTTGTAGGGCAGGCTGGAAACTCAGGCAGGATTTTATGCTGCAATCTTGAGGCAGAATTTCTTCTCTGGGAAACCTCAATTTTTGCTCTTAAGGCTTACAAATGATTAGATGAGGCCCACCCACATTATCAAAGGTAATTTCCTTTGATAATTCCTTTGTGAGTCACATCTACAAAATTGCATTACAGCAACATCTTGACTAGTGTTTGACCAAACAACCGGGCACCATAACCTAACCAAGTTGACATGTAAAACTAACCATCACACTTGCATATTGGAAACACTGAGATTTTAGTCCTAGTTTTGTAGATCAGTTCTTTGCCTTCTATATCTATATTTTTTACTCATTTCACTTTCTCTGAAACCCTTCATTCAGGTGATACTCAGGGCTGGAGTTTTAACTTATTATTTTTTCCCTGACATCCAGTTGTTTGAGTAATAGTCATCTACCCAGTGCTGAGTTAGCTCTATAGGTATACATACTTGGAAGAAGTAAGATTAGTGTCTAAAACTGCTTATGGGAGATGCAAAGACAGGAAAGTAATTATAATGGTAGAATTAAGTTTCTTCGGTGTTTAGAGTAGGAAGACATTAACATTTGCTGGATTTCTGATTATACCATTCTAAGGGGACTTAGAATTCTTCTGATCTCATAAAGAACATAATATCTAGAATGGGAAACAGCAAACATGTTCATCAGTTTAAGATACTAGTTAAATAAATTGTAGTAAGTCCATATAGTGGAATATAATGCAGCCTTTGAAAATAATGCTGACATGGAAATAGGCACAAAACATATTAAATGAGAAAAATGCAGAATAATTTCTAACATATACCATTTTTGATAAAATACATACAAATGTGATAAGATACAAACATTAACTGTTAAACCTGTTTCTTAACTTTTTATTTTGAGATAATTGTAGGTCTACATGCAGTTGTAAGAAATAATACAGAGAGATCCCATATGCCCTTCACCCGCTTTCCCCCAATGGTGACATCCTGTATAACAATAGTACAATACCATGCCCAGGAAATCAATATTAATACAATCCATCAACCTTATTGGAGAGCAAACTATTTTAAATTAATTTTTACTTTTGCGAAAAAATTATACATATACATCATTCAAAATCAGCAATAGTGGGCAACATGGGAATCCCAGTGGGTTCCGTGTAATATTTTGGGTAATCTAAGCACCTCTTGAAATATATGTATATATATATATATATATAAATAACATTTTTGTAAGCAAATACACATATATGCATATATATTTATATATCATTTTACAAATGTTTGTATGTATTGTGAGAATTTTGATTTTTACCCATAATAAAAAAAAAAAAAAAGAGTTATTACTATTAAGTACTAAATGACATGTGTCCCTGTTACTTGTTAATACACACCAAAACACAGCCTCAGAATGTAAAGGGTTGGGTAACAACAATTTTACCGTATCTCATGATTTTGTAGACCAGGAATTTGATCAGGGCTCAGCAGGGCGATTTTTCTGTTCCGTGTGGCATTGACCACATGCTTCAGCTGATGTGTTCAGCTGGTGGCTGGTGGGTCCAAGACAGCTCCTATCACATGCCTGGTGCCTTGGTGGGATGACTAGAAGGTTGGCCTCAGAGTCCTTTCTCTTTGTCCACACAATTTCAGGGCCTCTCCATGTGGCATCTCCAGCAAGGTGATTGGTCTTGCATCATGGTTCAGGGACTCAAGAGACCACAGTGGAGGTTTCTTTTAAAGACTAGGCCTGGAAGTGAGAATGTCTCTTCCACTTGTACAGGCCAGGTCAGATTCATAGGGAGGGGGAAACTGGCCACCCTGCCTCCCCCATTTGGGAAGCTTGTCAAAGAATTTGTGACCATCTTTATCTACCACAGCTTATAATAAAAAACAGAAGTATCTCGCGCCCTCATTTTCCTTTCCTTATTCCTGCTTCAGAGAGGCAACCACTTTCAACTTTTTAACTGTTTATTCTGGTGTTTAGCTCCATGCGGATTTATCAATTTTACACATTATTTATTGGTGGATGAAACTTTACCTCACCCTCTCTGTCTCTGTCTCTCACACACACATTTTTACTTCTTGGATTCTCCCAAGATAGCAATGCCATAATTTGGACATATATATTAGATAACTTACCAATTCTATTTCACGCCTGGAGACCAGACCTCCCTTCCAGAGCTTTCTATCTTCCTGCTCCTATCTGGACTAGTTGCTCTAGACCTGCATATGCTCAGCTGCCATCTAGGCCTTCTCTTTCACTATTATTCTGGAAAGTCCCTTTGCCTCTCTCCTGTGTTGGATTCCCTGTTTCCTGGATCTCATGTTTTCTCTTTCTTGGATAACGACCTTGTTTTACTAATTTTTCTTTTATGCATTCATAGAAGTCATTTGTCTTATTTGGGATGGGAGGAAAGCGGTGGTGAATGTTTGGACCACCTTCTTGAGCATAGAAAGCAAACCTCTTTCCTCCTTTGCAGGAACGGGAGATCTGAAAATAGCATCTATAGACAGTACTTTCTGCCCTTGAGGAAAAGGAACAGATGCTATAGGATCCAGGTTAAATGGATGATTATGCCTCTAATTATCGGCCATTAATAGCTATTGAGATAGAAAAAATTAGAACTTTTCCATGCTGGGAATAGGAGAAGGGGGACATGGGTTAAATTGGGAGAGACTTAGAAGGGAGAAGAATATATTGCTTTGTGGAGACAACCCAATAGGCTTTTGGTTTAGGAGGGAGGGTCACTGCCAGGGAAGTTCCAGGTCATGATTTTGATGGCCCAGAGCCATGCTGGATAACAGACTTTATTAGTTGATGGAGATTTCATATCATTGGTCCCAGTGCCCTTGCCAGTAAACCTTCTAGCCACTGTGGGTATGGAAGTGATACCTAGCTTCTGATGAGTTTTCCCTCCTTTCCTCTACAGCAAATAGAAAAAGCTACTCTCTTATTTGTACTCTACCTCTGCGTCAAGACAACTGTAAGACCAAATGGATTCTTGCACCTGTAGTGAAGAGGTCTGTGAGTTGAACTGAGCATGCTGGAGCATCTCAACCCGGGAAATTAGGAGTGGACATTTGACATTTGACATTTGACAGAGTAGGGTAAAAATTTACTCAATCCAAAGTGAGTATGTAAAACATTTAGTTTCTGTATTTCTGTAACTGATCTCATCTTTCTCTTAATTTCTGATGTTGGTAGAAAATTGTTTTCTAAAGTTCATGATTTGAAGAAATTAGCTTCTTCCAATTTAGTAGTTTAAACTATATGGGGGTATATATATTCATATTCAAGCAATTTGTCTTCTGAAGAGTTTCCCTTCTTTCTCCGTGTGCCCAAGATGGTGTCTGGTGGAGGGAAGTTTATTTATCTTCGTAGCTTTGGGGAAGGGCTCTTTGCCCAAGTGATATCATCCTTTATTTTCCTGTTAACACCAGCTGGGATACATACTGGCCTCACTTGACTTTTGTCCTCACTGCATCTACCGCTGAAATGTCTAGTTTTTTATTCCATTTTTCTCTGGTCTGGGCTGTCCACCCTGTGGCCTTCAAGGTCATCTCTTCCTCCTCCACAGTGAATCCAAGGCAAGCTTACTGGCTCTTCTCTTGGCTGCCTTCCATGACTTCCTCTGGGAGCAAGTAGGAACTTCTGAATCCTTTCTATACTGCATGAGAAAGTGTGGAACACTTGAGGATAGCTTCATAAAGTTCTCTTTTTTTTTTTGTAGGTCTCCTTCCATATTCCAAATAATAACAGAAGCACATAAGGGCCTATTTCTGTAGAGAGACATAACATTATTAACCAGTCTGAGGCTTCTACCTTGTTTCTCTTTGCATGATTTCTATCTCCAGACTCCACCCCTCAACTGGCTAAATTTTAGTGGGCTGAGGTGGGAGCACTGGAACACTAAAGAACACAGAAGCATGTGCAATCTCAGTCTGGTGGATACTTCTCTAATTTAACACTTTTGTGTTTCCCTGTTTGCAATTTGTTTCTTGTCAGGCATATAACTGAAATTAAAAACAAAAACAAACAAAACAAAAACAAAAAACACCAACAACCTACTCTCAGGGTACTAACCTTTGTCTTTTAACTGTTAAATTTAATTTATATTATGATTATTGGTATATTTATGATATATTTGGAATATCTACTATCTTATTTGATAATTTTTAACTTTTATTTGTCCTGCTTTTTCTATATTTTCTTTTTCCCCTTTCCTTCCTGCCTTCTTTTGGATGTATTGAGTTTTATCAATTTAGAATGAGGAGCTTTTTGTTGTTGTTGTTCCACTAAGTTTGGAAGTTATACAGTCTATTTCTATTCATTTAGAATTATTTATATTTAATACGCATTTTCTCACTTAAAAAGTGTAAAATTGATCTCTACCTAATTCCTAAATAGTACAAGGGCTTTATCTCCTCTTCTCAGGAAAAATATGTAATATTATTGTTCAGCATTTTTAATATCTTAATTTTTTAACCCAACAAATTTGACTATTATATATTTTTTACATCATTTTATATAGTCAACAGTTCTTTAATTTACTCACATATTTACCATTTTCTTTGCTGTTCATTACTATTTGCCTGCTAGACATTTCTTCTGAGATTATATTCTTTTCTTCTGAAGAACATTCTTTAAAGAGTGTTAGTAAGAGTTTGTTGGTAATAAATTATCATTTTCTGTCCTTCTCAAAATATCCTAATTTTGCCCACATTCTTGAAAGATAGTTTTGTTGTATATACAATTCTATGGTGACAGTTATTTTTTCCCATACTGTTTTCTGACTTCCATTATTGCTGTTGAGAAGTTAACTCTCAGTCTAGTTGTTAGCCTTTCATATGTAATTTGTCTTTTCTTTTTGTTCAAGATCATCTGTTTGTTTTGGTGCTCTGCAGTTTAATTATGATATGTCTTGAATGACTTTGTTTTTGTTTTTTTCTGCTTTGTAGTCACTGGGCTTCCTGAATCTGGGGATTAGTCTCTATCATAAATACTCAAAAAATCTCTGCCATTATCTCTTTAAATATTGCTTCTACCACATTCTTTCTCCCCTTTTCTTCTTCAATTTGGATTTATTATGTTAGACATTCTCACTCTATCCTTATCTCTTGAGCTCTATTTTCCCTTTTAAAAATAATATTTTTGTCTCTTTTGTGCTCCTTTATGAAATATCTCCAGGTTTATCTTCCCATTTATTCACCCTCCAGCCTTATTTAATGTTATTTTACCTATTTTTTGAATTTCTAATTTCTACTTTAAATCATAACAGATTTTTTAAATTCACAGAAATTCATTTTGGTTCTGTTATAGATTGGTCTTTTTTTTTTTTTTTCACAATCTCTTGTATCTTCTCATATTTTCAATCGCTCCTTTCATTTCTTGCAGCACCCTTAACATTGTTATTTTATTTTCTATGTTTGTTAATTTATTTTTCTCTATTCTTTAGGTTTATGATTCTGTAGTTTGTGGTATCTGATGCCTCTCACTTGCTGGATTGCAATGAGGTAAGTGATACATTTATTGTGAACATATGATCCTTGAAATTTATATGTGGGAATTTTGGGTGCCTTGATTTAAAGTGTACTCTCCTAGAGTAGTGAGTTGTTTGTGTCTTTTTTTCCTGCCAAGTATTTAGGGTCAATAATAACCTGCATCATTTTAAACTACACTTTAGCCTCCTCCCCTTCCCCTCAAGGAGTATAAATTGAGTCCTGAAAACTCTATGAATGCCACCTCATTGTTGGGAATTTTCTGGGAGACAATTATCTTTGATCCCTGCACTTTACTTAGGGCCAAGGATAAGATAGACACATATTCTTACCATCTCCCTGTGAGGGGCAAGTTCTGTCAAGTTCTGCCACTGATGTGCTGCTTTATCCTTGCTTCTTTGATCTGACCTTTCACTCTGCTTGAGTTTCAAGCTTTGCCTCCTCCTCCCCATAGAATTAGCTGAGCATTGAAACCAGGCTCTTAGCACTGGGGACTGGCTGATAACTTTGGATGAAGAACTAGATTACACTTCTGGATTCGTACTTTCTTTTTGTTTTATCCCTTGAGAAATTTTATTACTTTGTCTCCAGCTTCATAAAAACGATTTAAAATATCGTATCCAAGATTTTCAGTTGTTCTAAACTAGGAGGGTTGCTCCACATACCCAATCTGCCATATTTCCAGAGTGATCTTTTAAGAAGGAAAATAACATTATATCCCTCAAAACCCTCTAATGATTTCTCATTACATTAATTGTAATATTAAAATTCTTTACCCTATCTTCGAGGTCAAATGTGATCGCAATCTTACCAATATATCTAATCTCATCTCTCTCACATTCCCATCCAACTCCACTGCACTCTATTCACACTGTTCTTTCTGTTCCATGAACATAGTAAGAACTTTCCTGACTTGGAAACTTTGTACTTGTGATTCCTCTACCTGAAAAGCTCACACCCCAACTTCATAGCTTCTTTTCATGATTCAGCTTTCAGGTAAAAAAATCACCTGTCCGTAGAAGTCCTTTATGACCATCCTATATGAAAAGTAGTGTCATCCTAGCCATTTTCTATCTTATTACCTTGATTTCAGTCATTTGACAAGTACATGTTAAGTGCTTACTATGTGTAAATGTTAGGCTAATGTGTCAACTCAGCCAAGTAATTGTGCCCAGTTGTTTGGTCAAGCAAGCACTGGGCTAATTGTAATACAAGGACATTTATGGACTTTAGTCATCAGTGAGTTTATTGCATAGATGGCTCATTACATTTGCATCAACCAGGGAGATTGCCGTCAGCAATGAGTGATGCTTTATTCAGTCAGTTGAATGCCTTAAAAGGGGAAGTGATTTCAGCATTTAGAGAGAATTTCCCAGCTTGTCTTTGGACAGCCAATGTCTCCCAGAAACTCATACAGGACCTTCATTGGACTTTCATGGGAGCCCCTGGTTTGCAGCCTGCTTACAGAACTTGGACTTGTGCATCCCGATGGTCACGTGACAGACTCTTATAAAACCTCATACTATTTACAGATCTCTCCTGTTGATTCTGTTTCCCTAGACAACCCTGACTAATACGGCTTGATACTAGAAGTGGGGTTCTTGAGGAACAGAGTCTTAAACATGGTATGTCTGAGGTGGTTCTGGGAGTCTTGCAATTGGCTCTCTACTCTCATTGGACTCAAGGGTACTAATGACTCCATTTTGAATAATGAAGAGGCCATGGCATGCGTTGGCAATGGAGATATGCAAAATATCATCACTAGATTTCTCTAATTCCACACTTATAAGAAGCAAGGATCTGGGTGAGAGTATTTTCACAGCTTAACAGAGTTTTGTGGAGTCAAAAGGCATAATGATGTTGGCTGGCTCCTCCTAGATATTCTGGATACAGTTACAAAAGAAAGAGCAGAGCTAAAGGCTTCAAATTTGCAATTTAAATGCCGCATGAATGATGGCAAAGTTTCTATGTGTGCTCTGAAAGAAAATCTTGTCTCCTGCAGCCACAGGCTTGAGATATCTGAGACCCAAACTCAGACTGTCATTGTACAAGTAGCAGAGTTACAAAGGAAACTAAAATTTCAACCTAGTAGGGTTTCTGTGGTTTAAGTGAAGGCATTGATTGGAAAGGAGTGGAACCCAGAGGATTGGGATGTAGACATAACGGATGATGATAATATTGGTGAGGACATTGGAACTCTAAATTCTGCTGACACTTTGCCAGATAAACCTGTTATGGCCTGCCCTGTGGAGACCACACCTTGTCAACCTTGTATCACCCAGCCTCCAGCCTGCTCCAGGAAGTCTGGACCTCCTCCCAGCCATAAGGCAGGTAACCAGCCAAACTCTAGCATGCACTGCCCAGCCTCCAGCCTGCCCTGAGGAATCTGCCTTCAAACCCCTGCCTGAAGAGATTAATCCTGTCTCATCAGAAGAAAATGCAAAGGAATGCTCTGAAGTCAGTAACTTGCAAGACATTTCTAATCCTTCTCCTTACCCACCCCCACCACCCCTCATGTCTTCTAGACCTATTACTAGACTAAAATCATAACAAGCTCCCAAAGAAATACAAAGTGTGACCCATGAGGAAGTACACTATACTTTGAGAGAATTGCATGAGTTTTCCAACTTATATAGACAGAAATCAGGGGAATATGTGTGGGAATGGATACTAAGGGTATGGGATAATAGTGGAAGGAATATAAAGTCAGATCATGCTGAATTAATTGATATGGACCCATTAAGCAGAAATTCTGGGTTCAATGCTGGAGCTGAGGGGTTAGAAAGGGCTCTAACAGTTTGTTTGGGTGGCTGACTGAAACACACACTGAAAGATGGCCTAGCATGCCTGAGGTTGAGATGCCTGATTTGCCCTGGTATACAGTAGAAGAGAGAATTCAAAGACTTAGAGAGATTGGAATGCTGGAATGGATTTACCATTTGAGGCCTGCCCATCCACCTCAGGAGTGTCCAGAGGACATACCTTTAACCAGGACTGTGAGGTATAAATTTGTAAGACTAACTCTATCTTCCCTGAAGAGCTCCGTGGTTGCTCTTCTCTCTGTAGTCCAGATATTACTGTAGGGAGGGCTGTAATGGAATTAGAATCCTTTAAACATTATGGGATGATTGGTTCTTGGTCCGGTAGGTAAAAGTCAAGTATCGGCAGTCAATCGCCAAAAACAAGGTGAGCGTGGCTACGGCAATGAAAGGCAGATTCAAAGCAGCACTCAAAATAGTCTGAATCGCATAGAGTTATGGCGTTGGCCAAAGGTCATGGGGTACCTAGAAGTGAAATACATGGGCAGTCTACTAAATGTCTTCTGGATCTGTATAAGCAGAAGAGTTCGAGGTCAAGTGAACAAAACCCTAACTCAAATTATAGACGCAGAAAATCACGGCCCCTTAATCAATTCCCAGGCTTGAGACAGTTTACAGATCCAGAGCCTCTTGAATGAGGAGAAAGCCAGGTTCCTTTGGGGAAGGATCCTGTTAAACTGCCAAAAATTTATACTGTTAATCTTCCCCCCACCTTTCCCCAAAGAGACCTACGGCCTTTTACCAGTTTAATTGTGCACTGGGAAAAAGGAAATGATCAGATATTTTGGGGATTATTAGACACTGGCTCAGAAGTGACATTAATTCCAGGAGACCCAAAATGTCATGTCAGAATAGGGGTTTATGGAGGTCAGGTGATTGATGGAGTTTTAGCTCAGGTCTGTCTCACAGTGGGTCCAGTGTGTCCCTGGACCCATTCTGTGGTTATTTCCCCAGTTCCAGAATGCATAATTGGATAGATATACTCAGTAACTGGCAGAATCCCCATATTGGATCCCTGAATTGTGGAGTGAGGGCTATTATGATTGGAAAGGCCAAGTGAAAGCCACTAGAACTGCCCCTACCTAGCAAAATAGTAAATCAAAAGCAATACTGGATTCCTGGAGGGATTGCAGAGATTAGTGCCACCATCAAGGGTTTGAAGGACGCAGGGGTGATGATTCCCACCATAATCCCCCCCCCCTTTTTATATATTTCTGGACATTTTATTTAAGGACAAGTAAAACAAACACATTTGAAACATAAATCTCAGTTCAGAATTAGTGATCTTTTAAAAGGTCTACAAGGGGGACCCCTTCCCTAAATGTAGTTAGAAGCTCCCCAAGCTTCCTAGGATTTTGAAATTAGTGAGATCTAGCATTTCCCCAATTTTAAAGTTCCCTACTCTAAAGCGGTTCTCGGGAGATATATGGGAGACCTGTATGATGTTATGCATATTTGTTTTTTAAGTTCACAGCACTTATTATACACTTATTGTTTATATATGTGTGATATACTTCAATAAAATTTTATTTTGGAAAAGAACAAAAAACAAACAAAAAAAACACAAGAAAACTTCCCTAGGACATGACCATCATAGCTGGTATCAACTGTACAGAGGTGTTTTAAAAAATTAAATAGAGTCTAATTTTCTGCAAAGTCTTTATTTATGAATTAAGTCTTTCCGTTTGTCCATCATTCCCTGGACAAATATAAAAGAAGTGTGATCACAATGTGTTAAGAGTGATAAAGCTGAGTTCCCATCAACAGATTATAAATGAAAAAGCCAAAGCTCATATACATATACGTATATATATGTATTATATATAAAGTCAGAGCTTCCACACCATGGCAACAGCTTTGCAGATGCCCACATCATGATAGTTGAAATAACAAAGCCCAGCAAAGGATAAAGCCAAGAGTGTCACAAGGCCTGCCTTGGCAACTTTTTGTAATGCCTTCCCAGGGACATAGTCAGTAATAACTTGTTCAAGGCCCCATTTACTGTGGACAGTGACTGTTGCAGCTAGAGAGTAGTCCACCACAGAGCAAGGAGCAAAATAAGCCTCTGGAAGCAGGCCCAGGATCAGAATGCTGACAGCCTTCTCAGCAGTCCAGTGAAGAGATGCAGCCTTGGAACTAGCATAGCGGCCGGGGGACAGGTGAACGTGCTGTACTCCTGGGGTAAATTGGTCCTGAATAAATGCTGAGACATGAGCAGGTCTGATCACTGAGGTTCGGAGGAACAGAACTCGGCCTTCCTGGGCACTGCAGAGGACACCCAACCTCCAGAGAACCACCATCCTGCTTAGGCCTCAAAGTCATCCACCAGCCCACCATATCCCCCCCCTTTTTTTTTTTCCACCGGGAGGTCCTGGGAATCGAACCCGGGTCCCTCCATATGGGAGACGGACGCCCAACCAGTTGAGCTACATCCGACCCCTCATATCCCCTTTTAACTTTCCTATTTGGCAGATTGATCTTGGAGGATGACGGTAGATTAACATAAACTTAACCAGGTGGTGACTCCAATTGCAGCTGCTGTCCCAGATGTATCATTGCTTGAGCAAACCAACACATCCCCAGGTATGTGGTATGCAGCTGTTGATCTGGCAAACTCTTTTTTCTCAATTGCCATTAGTAAGAACGAGAGACAGTTTGCTTTCAACTGGCTAGGCCATCCATATACCTTCACTGTCCTGCCTCAGAGGTATATCAACTCTCCAGCCCTATGTTATCATATTGTCTGCAGGGACCTTGATCATCTCTCCCTCCCACAAGACATTACACTGGTCCATTGTATTGATGATAGCATGTTGATAGGACCTAGTGAGCAAGAAGTAGCAAACATTCTAGACTTTTTGGTAAGACATTTGTGTGAGAGAGGATGGGAGATAAATCCAACAAAAATCCAGGAGCCTTTCCCTCAGTGAAATTTCTAGGTGTCCAGTGGTATGGGACATGTTGAGATATCCCTTCTGTGATGGTTAGGTTAATGTCAACTCGGCCAGGTATTTGGGTCCAGGTGTTTGTTCCAGCAAGCACTGGGCTAATTGTAATACAAGAGCATTTATGGACTTCAATCACCAGCGAGTTTACTGCTTGGATGGCTGGTTACATCTGCATCAATCAGGGAGATTGCATTAGCAATGGGTGATGCTTTTATCCAATCAGTTGAATGCCTTAAAAGGAGAAGTGGTTTCAACATTCAGAAAGAATTTCCCAGCTTGTCTTTGGACAGGCAACTTCTCCCAGAAACTCATCAAGGACCTTCCATGGGACTTTCATCGGAGCCCCTGGTTTGCAGCCTGCCTGTGGAACCTGGACTTGTGCATCCCCACAGTCGCATGAGAGACTCTTTTAAAATCTCATATTATTGAGAGATATCTCCTGTTGATTCTGTTTCCCGAGAGAACCCTGACTAATACACCTTCTAAAGTGAAGAATAAGCTGTTGCATCTGGCCCCTCCTACGACCAAAAAAGAGGCACAATTCTTAGTTGGTCTCTTTGAATTTTGGAGACAACACATTCCTCATTTGGGTGTGCTACTCTGGCCCATTTACCGAGTGACCAAAAAAGTTGTTAGTTTTGATTGGGGAACAGAACAAGAGGAGGCCCTGTGACAGGTCCAGGCTGCTGTGCAAGCTGTCCTAACACTTGGCCATACGATCCAGCAGATCCAATGGTGCTGGAAGTTTCAGTGGCAAACGGAGATGCTGTCTGGGGCCTTTGGCAGGCCCCTATAGGAGAATCACAATGCAGACCCTTAGGATTTTGGAGCAAAGCCCTGCCATACTCTGCAGATAACTACTCTCCTTTTGAGAAACAGCTTTTGGTTTGCTACCGGGCCTTTGTGGAGACTGAATGCTTAACCATGGGCCATCAAGTTACTGTGAGACCTGAGTTGCCTATCATGAGCTGGGTATTGTCTGACCCACCAAACCATAAAGTTGGGCGTGCACAGTAGCACTCCTTAATAAAGTGGAAGTGGTATATATGAGATAGGGCTGGAGTGGACCCTGAAGGTATAGGTAAGTTACATGAAGAAGTGGCCCAAATGTACATGTTCACCTCCCTTGCCATGTTACCTTCTCTTTCCCAGCCCACAGCTTTGGCCTTTTAGGGTGTCCCTTACAATCAGTTGACTGAGGAAGAGAAAACTCCGGTCTGGTTTACAGATGGTTCTGCACAATATGCAGGTACCACCCAAAAGTGGACAGCTGTAGCACTGCAGCCCTTTTCTGGGACATCTCTGAAGGCAAATCCTCCCAGTGGGCAAATCCTCCCAGTGGGCAGACTATTTTGAGTGCTGCTTTGAATCTGCCTTTCATTGTAGTAGCCACGCCCACCTTGTCTTTGGCAATTAACTGCCGATACACTTGACTTTTATCGGACCAAGATCCAATCATCCCATAATGTTTAAGGATTCTGAAAATTCAGCATGATCCGACTTTATATTCCTTCCACCATAATTGTTATGAGTATGATTGTATATGTACACAAAACGAATTTCTTTGTTTTCTTCCCTAACCTTTTCCCTTATCATATGACAAATTGTATTAATTTCATGTCATAATATTTAAGGATGTCAAGTTTAAGAGTGAATATTACCCAAGGACTTGCACCCTATTCTGTAAGGAATTAATGTGTTTCTGTTTATATGCAGAAGAGTTGAACATTGTTAGAGACTAAGTATGGTTTAAGGTAATTTGTATGGTTGCTGAATTGACAAGGGATGGACTGTGATGGTTAGGCTAATGTGTCAACTTGGCCAGATAATTGTTGTGCCCCATTGTTTGGTCAAGCAAGCACTGGGCTAACTGTAATACAAAGACATTTATGGGTTTTAGCCATCAATGAGTTTACTTCATAGATGACTGATTACATCTACATCAACCAGGGAGATTGCTGTCACAATGAGTGATGCTTTAGCTAATCCATTGGATGCCTTAAAAGGGGAAGTGATTTCAGCATTCAGAGAGAATTTTCCAGCTTGTCTTTGGACAACCAATATCTCCCAGAAACTCATCAAGAACCTTCATTGGACTTTCATGGGAGACCCTGGTTTGCAGCCTGCCTGCAGAACCTGGACTTGTGCATCCCCATGGTCACTTGAGAGACTCTTATAAAACCGCATACTATTTACAGATATCTCCTGTTGATTCTGTTTCCCTAGAAAACCTCTGTGGGAAGAAACAGACAATAGACAGATACACTTAAATGAGGAAGAAAAATATCCTTTAGTGATATATGCTGTGCAGAGAATTGAAACAGAGTGATAGAGTGGCTGAGTGACTAATTTAAATTGTGTAGTCAGGAAAGGTCTTTTTGAAGAGGTGACTTTTTTCTTTTCTTTTTTTTTTTTTTTTACCGGGAGGTACCGGGGTCCGAACCCCGGTCTCTCCATGTGGTAGACGGATGCCGAACCTCTTGAGCCACATCCGTTTCCCTGAAGAGGTGACTTTTAAGCTGAAAGCAGATGACAACTTTTGTTGTCAACTGTGTAACCAACACGGGCAAGAGTTTGTAAGAGTGTACGTCACGCAGCATAATTTTTGGATGAGAGTTCTCAAGTGCGTGGCCACAAAATGTTCCCTGGAGTATTGGGACAACCTGGTGGAATGATGAGTGATCCCAAGCATGGTCAGAAGTTATGCTGTTATTTTGCCTGAGCCAATTCATGGTTCAGTAGGACATTAAACTCCCATGGCCCTTCTACTTTTTGAGTGAAAGAGACCCTGGGATGCTGGGCAGATTACAAAAGTGCGTGACTATACAAAGTACTCATGCCCAAGGGAATCTTGCAATTTGTAATGTAAGTTTTTGATATCTGCACATGCTGTAGAATCTGAGAAACAGAGGGATATGTGAAGGAAGTACTGAACTCAGGATCCCCTCTGCCTAAAGAGTATTGGGCCAAACCATATTTGGAAATCTTACACTCTGTGAAAGGGGAGGAGTTACAAAACAGTTACTATTTTATAGACTCTTCATAGATATAACATAGGAAGGGAAGATAAGTATGTCAGACTGCCTGAGGGCTCCATCTCCAACAACCACCTGATGGATGGATTTGGAACACTGAGAAAGAACTTTTAATGTGGAACAGCTATGATATTGGAGATGTTTCTAAAATAAAGGCTTTAAGGCATAGTTATGCAGGTAGTTATGCATCTTCAGCTTATTGGAAATTTATATTCCCTGATAATTTCTTCAAGAAAAAATACAAAAGTAATGAAATGATTTTATTTATCTCTGGTTTTTATTGTATAATTAATTGTTAATTGAGGAAGTTGAATACCATCCTTATCAAAAATCAAAGATACATTTTCCATGTATATATATTCTGATTACAAGAGCAATGCATGGTCATTACAGAAAAAATGCTGCACAATTTCCAGTCACCCACAGATAGCCTTGTCTCCAGCTATAGGTCAAGGTGAAGAGTTCATACAGGTGAACTTGGATGGATATCTTTCCAGGATGCTCTTGTAAGGTACCTTTTAAAAATGACACTCTTCTCCCTATAGTACAAGCATGTCCTTTTCTTGTCCTTAAGCCTAAAATATAGACAGTGGACACTCATGAGTAGGAACTCATAGGTAATCATAAACTGAAGAAATAGACCCTTGATAGGTAGTCACTGATATAGAATCTTCCTTTCCAACACTTCCTTTTCCTCCTCCTTGAAGCTCCTCTGGAACTTCAATCTATACATAATCTCTTCCTTTCACTGGCCTCCATTATGTCTTTAAAATGCTGAGATTGTTTTTCTCTTGAGGAAACAAAAACCTTTCTGTTGACCTTGCTCTTTCCTCAGGCTGTCATCCTATTTCTCTAGTACTTTCACTGTCAATCATCATGAAAGAGTGGCTTATGCTTATTGCCTGCTTTTTCCCACTCCAATTGGCTAATCTTATTATCTCTCTCATTGATTTCCAGCTTCCTAAACATTCATTTGACAACCTCTAGGGATGGGCATGCTCTCTTAAAAGGTAACTGTAATAGCACAAAGCTGTGATGAAATTGAGAGCCACTGTGTATACACTTTGGATGGATTGTACAAGCTATGGGACTGTATAATACAGTGAACCCTGTGGTAGATGATGGACTGTGGTTAACAGTACAAATATGAGAATGTTCTCTCATGAGCTATAACAAATGTACAATACTAATATATGGTATTAATTATAGGGTGGGTTATGGAAAAAATACACCAAATGTAAGGTATGGACTGTAGTTAGCAGTAATATTTTGATGTTCTTTCATCAATTGTAACAAATGTTCCACAGCAATACAAGGTGTTGGTGGTGTGGTGATATCTGGGAATCCTGTATGTTATGTATGCTATTCATGATTTTTTGTAAGCTCACAACTTATTTAAAAAAAAAGTGGAAAACAGAACAAAAAGGCAATTACAGCTGATTTCAGGATATGAAGAATGTTTGGGTACTCAGCAAAGCTAAACAGCCAAGCTCCAGAGAACCTGAAAAGCTTGAAGTGGAGTCCCTAAGAGAGATCTTCATGATCACCTAATAGAAAAAACATGCTTTTCCCTGGGCAGCTGGGACTGAAGTTGAGGGCGAGGAAATTTGGGTTGCCAATTAGGAGAGAGACTGAGATGCCCCAGTAAGAGAACTTTTTAAAAAGTACTTTCAAATATGAGGCCAAATTTAGTATGCTGAAAGATCTAACAGGAGTCAGGGTCTGAAATTTGGGTGCCTATGATTTGTGAAGTCATAGCTCTCCGAAGAACCAGTAAGGGCATAGGAGAAGCAGGCTAGGGAAGGGGAAAAGCCAAGCCAAGGTGAGAGTTCAGGTGAAGCCCCAGACCCTGCCTGATCTCTCAGGAGTGCTTGATGTTTACTACCCCTTGAGGCATGAGAGCTGGTCTTTTGTACTCTGGCACCAGTAACTCATTGGCCACAGGCCATGGTGGCCTGAGGTTGACGTATTCCCAGGCCCTTTGTCTTCTCCTGCCGGTCTAGAGGGCTCCAGGCTTCTGAAAGTTGCAGGTACAAATATTTAGTAGCAAAAACAAGAAGCCAGGGATGGGTAAACAGAGCTGGTAAAGGGGATCTGAGGGGATCTGGTCAGATCATGTGCCTTAAGGTAAATGCTCTTCTAGTGAAAGTAGAGCTGATGCCCAGGCATGCAGAGCCACTGAAATCCTCATCACTCCATCAGCCCAGGACTGGTATGGCCATTTTGGAGACAACCTGGAAGGACTTAGTGATATTAGCTGTGGATAAACCCTGTGAGCCAGCAGTCCTACTCTTGTTAAATGTCCCAGAGAAATCATGTCAGTCTCCATGGAGACTTGTATAGAGATCTACAGTATAGCCTCAATCATGAGAGTGAAGGACTGGATAAGTTAAATGTGGTATATATAATATAAAACATATAATATCTATAATTTTCTCCAAGTTTAGGTATTTTTCTCCCTATAATTCTTTAACTATTGCTCTGCAAACATATTGGTTATATTTTATATAATTCTTCTTCTATAAAAAGAAGAGCAAAAATTACTTTTGAAAGAAAATTGTCTGAGGAATTAACTGAGCTAAAAATTTGAAAAGCTGCATAAAGTAGGCGTAGCAGGATGTGTAGATAACAGCTTCAAAGATAAAGAAAGGCAGTAGGACAGTTGCCTCCCTCCCTCTTTCTAAGGGCATGTAGATTTTCCTTAGGAAAGTTACCCCACTCTCAGCTCCATGGTTGGTCCTGCTTGGCCTAAGCTCATCAGCTAAATCCCCAGCCCCTTCTTGATTGAGGATGAGGTACAGTAAGCCTGGTCCAAACCCAGCAGGTTTCATAGCATAGAGAAAAGCTTGGACCAAAGAGATTAATTTTAATTACTCCCAAATGTGCACCTGAAAAACTCAAGGAGGTCCATATAGTCCCTTCACCTGATCATTTAGTAGACATTCTCATTTCAGGATACTTCAAAACCACTAGAACTTAACTGAAGTTAATCCCAATTGTCATATTTTGAGCAAAATAGAGTGGTATAGTTCATGGAGAAATGGCTTTAGTCTGTAAAAATATGCCTAAAAGGAGTGAGTCAGTGTCTGAGGGTTGTTTGTCTGACTGTGTGATACCAGGTAGTCTAAGAGGGCCCATTGCTCCCATCTGGGGCATGTCTATCACAAAATACCAAACATAATTCAATTTACTTTAAGAGAACCAAAATTCAAAGAAAAGACGATCAGTTCCATGTTGGCAAGTTAGATAAGAGGATTATGGTTTATGACCAAACAGTAAAAATGTGTGGAATTCTCTATATTGCCCTAGGAACATTCCATGACTGTTGCGATTATATTTAGATTTGGCATCCCTGTTCCTAATTTATTACCTCCCAGGAAGAAACGCAGTTGATAGAATGTACTGAGTGATATTGATGCTAAAAATTTAGGAAACAGTGAGATATTCTGAGTGAGCTATACTAGGGTGCTTCGTGGATGAAGCTTAGCTTTGCAGTGCCAGTGTTACTTTCAGTTCTTGATTATTTCCTTATTCTAAGAACTGGTGCAAACACTTTTCTGTCTTCTTTCAGTTTTAGAAACAAAAAAGTCAAAGAGTATCAGCATTGACCAAATATAGACACTGGTTTGTCTTTGTTACTACTTGGAAGAAAGAATAATAGAAGCGTTACCAAATGTAGGATTATTTGAAAACAAACAAACAAACAAAAACATCCCCCAAAACAAACAAACAAAAAACAGTGAGGTGTTTCACTGTAAAAACCCCACTGGAATTCCAGAAACAGTGAACTGTATATTAACTTGTGTTTTGATTTAACTTTGCTTTTTCAAAGTATGGAGAAAAATCAATAAACACAGTGCTGTACTAAATTATGTTACAAATAAAAGAATCATAAACTCAGATTCTCAGGCCTGGAGAGGCTTGGGAAGTCAGACAGTACACTTCCTTTACTCAACATTTCCTTTTCTCAACACATATGTAGTTTTTAATACTCTCTCATGGACTAGTAATAGTATTAAAAACAATAGTGGTAATAGTCCAGTGAAAAATTCAGATTTGTCTTGGCCATTTCCTGGACTTAATTCCCCATTTTTAAAATTACCATAATAATTTTAAAGTTATTGGTAGGTTTATTTCTGGATGGGGAATAAAAGGTATTTATTAACTTAAAAAAAACTTGTAATGTAAAGACAATACTATATTGCTTATTATTATGCCATTATCCTGGCAGTGCCATGTATTTATGCTAAAAAAAAAATAAGAGTTGTAGAAGCAAGAGAACTCACACTTCATTTACTGATGTTCACCACTGAAGTTTAAAGAACTTGGACTACTCTTTCCTTTGTGCCTTCCCCTTTGCTGAGGTCTATTGAGTCACCACTAAGAACTCCATTGCCTTTGTTTATTTATACATCTAGTTTTGTGTTCCTAGCAACTAGCATAACATGGCAGTGTTAATTATATCTGTGTTTAGTGAAAAGATACATCAAGATAACTTGGGGGGAGCAGGTGTATCCCCGTTGGTTGAGCGCCTGCTTCCCACATATGAGGTCCTGGGTTCAATCTCCGGTGCCTCTTAAAAAAACATTAAAAAAAGAAAGAATTAAAAAAAAAGATAACTTGGATGAGATAGTCTTAGAATGTGTATATTGTAAACAAATCTAGCTTAGACAAAAAGGAAAATGTATTGGCATGCATACTCAGCCATGGGAAGGCATCGAGGGAAACTGGAACCAGGAATTTAAATGCTCTTTCTTAGCTCTGTGACACTTTTAAGGTTGTCTTTCTTTACAACGCTCAAGCCATAGCAGCCAGCTAGTCCCAGTTTCACAACTTCCCAAAGTATTTAGGGTCCGGATATATCATGAAGACAAGGATATATTGATGTATAGGATGTGAGGGTTGAGAGAAAGAAATCAGGAATGACTTCAAGGTTTTGTCTGGAATAACTCAAAGGTTGGAGTTGTCTTTAACTGAGCAGAGGAATACTATGGTGGTGCACATTAGGGAGCATATCAGGAGTTTAGTTTTGGATATATCATCCTGTTAGCCATCCAACCGGAGAAGTCAAATAAGCGTGTGTTTCTTCTTCCACCTATCTACCTGACAAATTGTTTATAGATTGCCCATAATTATTTTTGCTCAACTCCTTCCTCTAGAATGCATGCTCCATGAGAGCATGGATTTTATCTGTTTTATTCACTGCTATCTCCTCAGTACCTAGAAGAATGCCTAGTTTAGAATAGGTGCTCAATAAAATTCACTACCACCATGAAAAAGGAATGAATAGGTAGTCAACTGTTCAATACAATAAAGAGAGATGGTCTGATTGAGAATATAGTTAGGAAGTCTGTATGAAAGCACTATTGCTTGCCTGGTGATTATTAGAGAGAGGTTTGCATCAAGCATTCTTCAATAAACATTTTCTATTAAGAACTTGAAAACATAGGGAAGCATCTTCAGGAACTTGTGTTAAGCAATGGTTTCTTAGACTATTTGCATGAGCAAGAAAAGAAAAAAATGATAAATGGGACCTCATCAAAATTAAAACCTTTTTGCATCAAAGAAATTCATCATTAAAGAGACAACCTATAGAATGTGAAAAAAATTTGGAAACTGCATATCTGATAAGGGTTTAATATCCAGATGCATAAAGATATCCTACAACTCAACAAGAAAAAGACAAACAACCCATTTAAAAGACTCGAATAGACATTTCTCCAAAGAAGATATATAAATGACCAAAAAGCACATGAAAAGATGTTCAATTAGCCACCGGGGAAATGAAAATATAAAACCACAGGAAGATACCATTTCTCACCCACTAGAGTGGCTACTATTCAAAAAATGGAAAATAACAAGGGTTATAGAGGATGTGGAAAAATAGGAATAGTCATTAATTGTTGGTAGAAATGTAAAATGGTGCAGCTGCTGTGGAAAACAGTTTGGCATAGAATTGTCATATGATCCAGAAATCTCACTTCTAGATATATACCCCAAAGAACTGAAACCAGGGATTTGATCAGATATTTGCACACTGATGTTCATAGCAACATTATTTACAATTGCCAAAATATGGAAGCAGGGGAGCGGATGTAGCTCAAGTGTTTGAGCGCCTAGGTGCTTCTCATGTATGAGGTCCCAGGTTTGATCCCCGATACCACCTAAAAACAAACAAATGAAAAAAACCAACTTGGGGGATCCGATGTAGCTTGATGGTTCAGCGCCAGCTTCCCACATATGAGAGCCTGGGTTCAGTCCCCAGCCCCCCAGTACTTAAAAAGAAAAAAAAAAAAAAAGATGGAAACAATCTAAGTATCCATCAACCGATGAATAGATAAATAAAATGTGGTATATACACACAATGGAATGTTATTCAGCTTTAAAAAGGAATGAGGTCCTGATACATGTGACAACATGGATAAGCCTTGAAGACATCCTGTTGTGTGAAATAAGACAGACAAAAAAAGGACAAATATTGTATGTTCTTACTGATATGAAATACATAGAATAAGTTCATAGAGTCAGAATCCAGAAACAGGCAACCAGGGTATGGGGTGGGGTTAGGGAATAGGGAGTTAAGCCTTAAGTACCTAGTGACAGAAGTGTTTTGGTAAAGGATGGTGGTGATGGTAGCACAACATTGTCAACAGCACTGAAATATATATCTGAATATGATTTAAAGAGGGAAGGTTAGATGTATGGCAACAGAATAAAAATGAAAAAATATTCATGGAACTACACTACTCAGTGAACCCTAAGTTAAACCATGGACTTTAATTAATAGTACAATAATCAAAATGTGCTATCATCAATTGTAACAACTGTTCCACACCAATGCAAGGTGTTGGTGGGGGGTGGTATATTGGTTGGGAATAGGAAATTAATGCTTAACTGGTACAGAATTTCTATTCGGGGTGATGGAAAAGTTTTGGTAATGGGTGGTGGTGATGGTAGCACAACATTTTGAAGGTAATTAACACCACTGAATTACATATTTGAATGTGATTAAAAGGGGTAATTTTAGAATGTATATATATTACTAGAATAAAAATGAAAATAAAGTCACAGGATTGTACAACACAGTGAACACTAATGTAAACCATTGTACTACAGTTAATAGTACACTTATAAAAATGTATTTTCATCAATTGCAACAAATAATACTGCACTAATGCAAGGTGTTAATAATGGGGGTGGGGGGAGGCATATGACAACTCCGTAGTTTTCTGTAAACCTACAATTGGTCTAACTATATACATATATTTTAAAAAAAGAAGAGACGGAAGGCTTCTGTAACCTTTTATTTTGTACTTATGGGCCACTGCCAATGCAGGGCCTTGACTTCTGGCTCATTTCTACAGGTTTACTTGTTAGAAATATGTGATACAGGTAGAGATTGGAAATGATCCCACTAGTAAACCACAGTCACTTACCAGTCTATAAACAACATGTACATTGAAGCCTGTGTAGTTATTCAGAAATGTACGACTTTCTGAACTTATAAAATGCAGTTTTTTCATATGCAAGAAACAAAGTATCTTTAAAAATAGACAATGGTCTAAACAAAATGCTGTGACCGCATGGCTTATATATAGGCATGTATCATTGCATGTGATGCACCGGTGAAGTAGTGGAATTCGGCAGCTAACATATAAAGGAGCGGCATTTCTTAATCCTGCAATTCAAGCAGCCAACACCTGATATCATTTTACATGTGACTTTGCTAAAATGCAGCTGGACAAATCAGTTTAGTTAATTTATCCCCAGCAATCTGTCTGGGGAAGGCTGATGGAAACATCAGGCCATTTGTCAATCTCATCACCACTGAGTTGAGGTTGAAACTATGCCATACGTTAAAGCAGAATGACCTGTGCTCTAGCACAGGACACGATACAACCCCAATATTGCTTCATCAAACCAAGCAAGCAACCAAACAAAACCCTCTTGCTAAACCATGGCTTTCACACTGCCTGCCCCCCCCCCCGGCCCCGTCTTCTATTCGTTATGGTAATACGATTATGAAATTTATCAACGCAGATGATTCTGCTATGTCGAAACTGATTGGTGCCGGTTTCATGATGAAAAATTGCCTAGATTCCACTCAGAGTATGTGCTTTGGCATAACTACAGGACAGTATTATTAGATTGCCTTAAATCCATACATACCATCACATACATGCATATATTATACACACAAGTACATTCCATAGAGACAATCACAGAAAAATTGGCTAAAAGAAATTTACAAATATTTTTACATTATATATAAATATATACAGTAAAAGATTTTCTGCTGTTCTCACAGTCTGTAAACATATGGGAAAATGCCCAGCAAAAGTCACTGTGGGCCCTTTGAAATGGTGACCATGGGAGGCATGTGGGAGGATTTAGGTTCATACTGGAAACCCAGAGAAGCAAAGGATCATAAGTTTAGGGTGGATTTGGGGGTAATTGTATTTCCTCGGCATGATAGACTCAGCTGCCACTTTGAAATTATGTTTCCTGTGTGGAAAAGGGAATGGCTAATAAAGTCTTAGTGTCATTTAACATTTTAAGAGACATTAAGAGAATATAAGGTGATATGTGTAACATATGTATAAATGTACACACGTATATAAGTGCTTCTATTACCAAAAAATTTTGAATGTTTCTAAAAATATTCAATCCTTTTTCTTCGAAGTGTGCTTTGGACTTCTATGCATTGCACTGAAAGTCTTAGGCATAGAAATGACATGTGCATTTAAATTTTGGTACATGATATGGATTTCATATTAAAAAATTACAGACATTAAAAAAAGATTGTGAAAAATAGGACTATGTGAATCAAGCATTATTTCTGAATTTAACATAAAAATAGGTTTCAAGTTCTCTTATAACAAAAGACTACTAAAAAATAAAATATAGTCTTATAAATTCTTAGACTAGCAGCTATTAAACTGCCATATGTGGTTATCAGTCTGTGCTTTAACTGTCTGCATTTGTTGCAGCTTTTAGAATTCATGCTTTAAAAATGAAACAGTGACTTGAGAAATACTAACCTAATTGTTCACCTGAATATTGTTTATCTTTATCTTTCTTTGGGCAAAATACGTGTAAATAAACTGGAATAATCATTTTTACACTATTATGCAGTTGAAAAACACTGGCATTAATAGACATTTCAAATAAACGTGGCTTAAACCCATATTGAATTTGGCGCCCAAAAGTCACTTTAAAAAATACAAAATCTTGTCATAATCTCGAAATTGTGTGGCGACCAATTCTCATGGAATGTTTGACAGACTCTCATGAAAGCAAAGATGTACTTGGAAACTCTATTTTCATGCAAAATGAGTATCTTTTTGATTTCATTGACGTGTTCCCACCCATTCCTAGCTCTCACCATTTCTTAGTGCTGAATGTAATATTCATCTGAATAGGTAAATCAGATGAAGGAAGTAAGGGCCATACGATTTGTGGGTATAGAGTCCAGTCTCTGATGTCTGGGAAAGCGTTCCCCTGCTGTCCCCTCCCCAACCCCACCCCCAGGAGTGGGACTGAGTTAAGGGAAAAGAAGGATCAGAGGAGAGATTTCCAGGGACATAGCTGCAGTGAGATTTTTCTCAACAGGATTTGCAGGGATATTGATCGGTGTTTCTTAAAATGTTTAATTTATACTGTCCTTATGGCTGCTCCTCTCTGTGTTGTGATTGTTCTGTTCGTGGTTCTTCCACTGGATGCTTGTTCCATTCATTGGGACGGAAGTCATCAGGCTTTTGGACTGGTAACAGCAGCAGCAGAGGCACGACTGGGGAAAGGAGAGGAAGAGACTCTAAGTAACAGGGGCCGACCAACTGGCTCCCAGCAACAAAGGTTTGAGCAAAGAATGTGAGCCTTAACGTTGACCCAGCGTGTAGAGCCTATCATCTTTAGGTGGAAGTTAAGCTGGCCATGCTAGTGCAGAGAAATATTTCTCTGTCCCTTGCTTCTCATCTTAATTGTATTCATACAGTGAAAAGGAAGGGAAGGCAGTGCTGACCAGAGGGAGAATGCTCTACTGACTTGGGCTTTTGTAGGGAAGGGGCCAGGAGCGGCCTGACATCTCTCTGGGGTGCACCCCTGCTCACTGGATCCTCAGCACTAGGATTGGTGATATTTTTTTTCAATTTTCCAAATGAGGGCAGTGAGGCATAGAGAGGATAATCAGAGGCAGTGGTGGAATTGGAACCCAGGACTCTAGATTGGGCTCTTTCCCCTGGGTGTGCTGCCATTTTTATGAAGACCATTCAAAAAGTGTGTTTAATATCTGAAGGTTTGTACCTTGTTTTTTCCTTCCCCTCTACAGAGGCATATATAAATTAATTAGCAAATGAGATCAACTCTAGCTTATATAATACATTAGTTATGACCTGGATGATAGTCAACCCTTCTTAAGACAGAATATTTTGTGACATAAATATTATCTCACACAGACTTAAAAAATACAGCAGCTAAAACTTCCATACCAGTTTCCTCTGTTTGTGTGATTTTTTGGGTTAATATATGTCTTCCTTGAGGAGGGTGCAAGTCCCCCAAGGGCAGAGGCTGTGTTGTTTCCTCTCAACTGTAACCCTAATGATGACAACTAACTCATACAGAGCACTCTCTATTGTCTAAGTGCGTTACATAAATTCAACATTGTACCCTACTTACGGGGCACATATTGTGATCATTCCCATATCATAGATTAGGAAACAGGAAAAAGGAGGGGCACCACCAGACCTGGGTTAGACTGTCAGCAAGTGCAGAGCTGTGCTGTACATCGAGGTTGTTTGCTTCCAGAGCCTGCACCATTGACTTCTATGCTTTCCTGCCTAATATGTGCCACAAACTAAAGTTAGACATCCTGGCCAAAGAAAACAAAATCCAGTTAGGACTAACTATATGCTAAATCATTCTAGAAACTGGAAAAATGATACATTGGTTAGAAGCATTTGGAGCTGCCGAAGGACATGGACTGGCTTAGCTGGATGGAGATTTGAAGAACAGAAGAAAACTGACTTCAGATGAAATTACATTATTTCAGATTTCCAAAACAATAACCATTTACTTTCCTTGTAGAGGCGATTATTAAATATATTATTAAATAGCATTTAGTGAGAGCTTTCTTAGCAACAGAGTTTATATTGTGTCAAGATGCTGATTAAAGTCTAAGACAATGTAAAGCATGATTAGATTTTATGTGTATTCTATATGGCCTGGAGCTCACAGGTGAGCTTTTAAAAGGAAGGTTAGAAATTGTCGTGGGATTAAGAAAATGTTTAGTCCTTTTTATTTTAACTTTTGAATAGGTTGCTGTCTGAATAGGTACTGCTTCTCTGTTATGCTGCTAATCTGACCCTCTTTCTGTGTAACAATAAGATTTTCAATTCTCCACTGAAAAGGAGTTCAGTTATGAAAGTAATGCTTCCACTGCAATTAGCAGTGCCTGTTGGCTACTTAATATATTCCTTTAGTTGTTAAAAAAACAAAAACTAACCAAACAGCCTTACCTGGAAACAATTTTTAAATTTCTTGCTCACAAAATATAGAGCTATTGGGTTTATACATGAATTCATGGTTGCCAAGTTTATTCCGATGTAATCCATGAGCAGCAAGAAACTAGAGGAAAAGAAAATAGAGTAGAATAATTGGTACATAATGTTTTTATATGTGCTAACTAGCACTTATTCCTGGAATAAGCAGTTTTCTTGCCCAGAAGCCATTTCTTATAGGTGGTAGTCAGAATTTTATAAAAGATGCTAGTTTAAATGGCAGTTTCAGTTCTGCAGGGCGTTTACAGATATATCAGCCAATTGGTTAGCTTAAACCCTGATGTACAGTGTCAGGAGTGGAGAGACAAGATATAGATATGCTTGCACAAATTTTGGCATCAGTTATGGGCTATGTCAGCTAAAGAAAATAATTTTCAGGACTAATAAGAACGTAAAGTCAAAAATTTTCTGAAAGTATTATAAATGTGAACATGAGGGAAACTCCAATTTCCTAAAGGATAAACAGGATCGTACCTAAGTAATTCACATCGGTTCTTGTCCATCTCATCATACACAGTTTTCTTCAAAATTCGGCTTAAATGAAGTGGGAACCAGCAAAGAGCAAAAATTACAACCAAGCAGAAAACTGTTTTTGCCACTTCTCGACGCTAAAGGAAAGTAAGAAAAAAAGTACAATGAGTTCAGTGTTTTTTTTTTTTTTCTTTTTACTAGATGAAAAAACTACACAATAAGGAGGTAGTAGATATCATGGAAGGAACAACCCAAAGGAGAGCCAGGATAATGGCTTGCTTCATGGTGCCTCCACCTCTTCCAGATTCTGCATCCAACTTTCTAATCAAGAAGTTGGTGACAATGCTTTTGGGCAGCTGCAAGGAAGGATGGTGCCTTCGGGCTGGTTATTAGGGCCGTGGTAGACGTTATGCGCTAGGGCCGACGTGGGAACTGGTGGAGCTGAGGCAACACTGTGGTTGGGTCTGTGCGGCATGAGCACAAGGATCCTCGTTTTATTGGGCTTTGCTTTACTGTGCTTTGTAGATCCTGCGTTTTTTTTTTACAAATTGAAGGTTTGTGGCAACCCTGAGCCGAACAAGTCTATTGGTGCCGTCTTCTATCAGCGTGTACTCCATGTCTCTGTGTCACATTTCAATGAAGGCATGTACATTGGTTTTTTAAAAGACATAATGCTATTGCACACTTAATAGACTATAGTAGAGTATAAACATAGTATTTATATGCACCGGGAAACAAAAAAATTTGTGTGACTCTCTATTGTGAGAATTTGCTTCCCTGTGGTGGTCTGAGACAGAACTGTGATGTCTTTGAGGTATGTCTGTATTGGGGGGGGGAAGGGTTAGCTTAAAGTCTCAATAATAGGAAGCTAACTAGCATTAGTGATGGCAGAGGAGCAAGGTGACTGAACACAGCACCATAGTGAATGGATGCATCTGCAAAGATGGATAGGAAACAAAATAGGAACAGGGAACAGAAAAGAGAAAAGCAACAGCAATATGTTTCCTCCATTTCTGGATCTTGAAGAAAGCATCAGGAACATTTTGCTTTTTACATTCTTTTGTTAATGGCATGTAGTTCTCACATATATATTGTTTTTTTTTAAATTAAAAAATTTTTTTAAAATTGTGGGTAAAAACCAAAATTTTCACAATTTCACCAATACACATATATATTGTTTGCAAACAGTGGGAAGTGGGTAAAAAAATTATTAGCAATGATGATTTGAAAAGTTGAGACATGCTGACCCTGGACTGCTTCAATTGAAGCCTTTCATCCTTTCAGGTCTGCACAGGATCAGAAAAACCATAGTTTAGGAATTATCTGCAGCCATTCACTTGTATGCACTATGCTTGAGTATTATAATGAATGCATTCAGAAGTCTAACTAGGAATATAAAATGCAACTTGCCTGTAACTGGAATCAGTTACTCTCAAAATAAAACTGATTGAAACCAAGGTTTGGAAGGGTAGTGCTGGTTCAACCCGAACCATAAAACATTAAGTGTGGGAAGTCTACAATAAACCCACATGATTAGTAGAGCCACTTAAAAAGATACCAGGGCAGTTGTCACAAATTGCTGCTGTAGCCAAAGACCTGGGAGTCCTTTAATCTTTCATAGTTATTGGGCTAGCTGGGGATATGGCTTCAGAGAACACATAAACAGATGACTGAGGGAAGAAATAAAGGATTCCAATCTGCAAGAATGGGGGAGCTGCTTTTTAAAGGATTACTGACTGTACACAGAAAGACAGCATGCGCAGAAAAATGGCAAGGAAGGCAGCAGGGGGAGAGGTTACTTTCTCTGAGCACATGCTCAAAGGGGAAAACCTTTTTAAAAGGCAATGTTCATATGTCACCAGACCGTCTGATATTTACTTTACCAGTGTCTGTTTTCTTGTCTTCCTTACTACACTCAGATCCTTGATTTTGTTACGGCAGCAGGGTAGACTGGCCTAAGTGTCTACATGGCCACATGACAGTTTTGACCACTTAGACTAAGTAGAAGTTGTTGTGTGGGGTTTCTGGAAAAGTTACTTAAAAGTGGGAGAGGGGTTGGATAGTTGGTGCACGCACTCAAGTGACCTGTGTTCTTCTAGCTGCCTGGACATTGGATAAAGAATAGCTGCTGTCTCACTGAAGGAAGGGCCAGCAAAATGGCAGAAAGCCTCTGACTTCCCTGACCCCTGGACCAATGCCACCTGACCTTTTTGCTGTGTGAGAAAGATAAACCTCTACTTGTCAAGTTACTGTTACTTTTGGTTTTCTGTTATCAGCATCAAAATGCAATCCCTAACTGATAGAGTTGCTGCCATGATAATGAAGAGAAATTAGAAAAAAAAAAAAAAAAAAAAAACACGTGAGAAGCAAGACTTAGAGCCATACAGCATATTAGTCAAAGGATGGACGTGCCCTTTACTCTGTGCTAGCTCCCCCACAGGCCCAGTTAAAGGCTTTCCAGCGAGGCTTGCTCTTCTGCTGTTAGACCCTGTGACAGCTCTAAGTGAGGGAAGGGAATGTCTACTGCTTGAGGATTCACATCTTGGGTTCTAATCTCCATTTGGCTGAGCAAAAGTCATAACCATCCTGTATAATGAACATAATATTGTCTTACCTATCTGTGGTGGATGGAATTATGTACCCTGATTTACACGTTCTTGATCTTGATCTGCACTCCTGTGGGTGCTGACTCATTGATATTAGGACCTCTTGAAGGTGTTAGTTTAGTTAAGGTGTGGCCCAGCTGGATGAAATTGGGGCCTTAATCCACATTACTAGAGTCCTTTATAAGCAGAATGAAATTCAGAAAGAGAGGTGAAAGCCATGGAGAAGAGCCAGAAGCTAGAAGTTAGTGGCAACCCAGAAGAAAAAGGAGAGGATATCACCATGTGACAGGAAAGCCAAAGAATCCCAAGAATTGCCAGCCGGCCAGAATGCTACTGAACCTGAAGGAAGAAAGCCTTCCAGCCTCCAAAACTGTGAGACAATAAATCCTGTTGTTTAAGACAACCCATTGTGTGGCATTTGTCATAACAGCCTGGAAACTAAGATGCTACCTCAGAGGTTCCATGGAGTAATCAAATAATACAGAAGCATGGAAAAGCTTGTGCTATGTAAATAGGAAGCAGCAACATATTTTTGCCCCCAATCACTATTTCATTCTTTTCAGAGCACATAACACTCATTGCTTAAACAGGCTCAAGCATAGGGCTGATGCTAAAATCGACATTCAAAATATTGTTTTTCACAAGTCAACTCTATTTCCGTCACAGGAATGAGAAATAAATAATAGCTGTTAAATATGTTTCATATCTGGAGTACCTGAAACATTAATGCCTGAACAAAGTTCTAGAAAGCTTCTCAATATACTCTTCTTGCTAAATTTCAATATAATTGTGGCAGTTTGAAATTATTTTATGAATCCCCAAAAGAGAAAGATTATGTTTGTGAGCTAATCTATTCCTGGGGGTGTGAGACCTTTTCAATTGGACTACATCAGTGAGGCATGACTCAGGTTGAGTCTCCGCCCTCTTGCTGGGTCTGATGAAAATGGATACCCAGGAAAAGGAAGCCAGCATATTTGATCCTGCCATGAGCAAAAAAAACCTCCAGTTTTGCCCACAGCTGAGCTGCAAGGAGAGGCTCGAGCAGTTGGGGCCCAGGGAGAGCTGAGCCATATGCCTGATAGCTCCCAGCTGAACTCAAGAAGAAAGCAGAGCAGCTGAGACTGATAGAGGATGCCTGGAAAGAGACAAGCCCTATACTTAGTCTTCCTGTGCCGGGAGACTACGGTAGCTTCTGGAGGGGAAGGCAGGGGCCTCGGCAGAAATTAGCGGCCATCTTGCCTCACCACATGGCAGTTGACTTTGGTGAGAAAACATCTCTGCTGATGCTTTAATTTGGACATTTCACAGCATTGTAACTATAAGCTTTTACCCCAAATAAATTTCCATTATAAAAGCCAATATATTTCTGGTACTTTGCGTTGGCAGCCCTTTGGCAAACTAAAACAAAAATATAATAGTTAACATTTTTATGATGCATTGAATTTTACATAGTACATGGATGCACATTAATTTTTTTCATTTTCATAATGACATTGATTCATATATTATTATACCCATTTTACAGATAAGAGGCTGGATGCCCAGAAAAATCAGTACATAGTTGAAAGGAGTTGCTGATGATGGAATGATGCAATGATGCTTATGATTATGTAGGACAGATTTGTAGGCTCCATCAACTCACATTAACTTTGCTATTGGGTGATTTTAGATATTTCTAGGTTGAGACTGAAATTTTACCTGTAGTTCAAGGTTTGCTCTTTGAAATCATGTATATTAACGTTTTCTGAGTACCTACTATGAGCTGGTTTCTAGTAGGCACTTTGCATGCATTAAGTAATTCCCATGATGTATTATTAAATACAATTTATGATAAAATAGAAGCTCAGAGAGATTAATTTGCTGGCGGTCACAAAGCCAGCTAGTTTAAGAGCTAAGTGTTGATCTATAAAGACCACAGCTTTATCTACTGCCCGGGAAAGACCACCAATAGCCTTCTATTGATGTGTTCAAACTCCTTCTAGAACTTAGGACCCTCCTTGACCTCTTCTTTTATATCCAATCCAATTTCCTATCTTTAGTCTTACCTTAGATGTTGCTCTACTCAGATACCTATCCTTTTCACCACGCCCCAAATGAATGGTGCCCATTCCAGCTTCTAACCAGACTCCTGTCTTCCCACCTGAAATAGCCTCTGTCCTCTTCTTCACCCATCAAATTCCATTTGTTCTGCAAGGCTCGGTACAATCCCCTTTATTCCTGACCAGTTTACCCCTGCCTGTCTCAAACACCCCTGGCTAGTAGTACAGGCTACTTTTAACACACCTCCTGGTTATATTTTCCACTTGTTTCATGTTTATATTTTATTTCCACAAGACTGCAAGGCCTGCAAGGACAGAAAGTCACATGCTTCTTTTTGTTCTCCCACAGTTTCTAAACCAGTTCAACATACATACTCGCGCATATGTGCATGTGCATGCACGCTCAATAAACTCTTGGCAAGATAAATGAATAACGGATATCTCTCCAAAGAAGATATACAAATGCCCAAAAAGCACATGAAAAGATGTTCAACATCATTAGCCATCAGGGAAATGCAAATCACAACCACAGTGAGATACCATTACACACCCACTGGAATGGCTACTATTAAAAAAAAAAAAAGAAAATTTCATGTGTTAGAGAGGGTGCAGAGAAATAGGAATACTCATTCATTGCTGGTGGGAATGTAAAATGGTGCAACTGCTGTGGAAGACAGTTTGGCAGTTCCTTAGAAGGCTAAGTATAGAATTACCCTATGACCTGGCAATCCCACCTCTAGGTAAACACCCCAAAAGAATTGAAAGCAGGGACTTGGACAGATATTTGCACCTGATGTTCATAATGGCATTATTTCCAATTGCCAAAAGATGAAAGCTATCCAAAGGTCCATTAACTGATGAATGGAAAAAAAATTGTAGTATGTACCTACAATGGAATATTATTTAGCTGTAAAAAGGAATGAATTTCTGATGGATGTGACCACATGGATGAACCCAGAAGATGTCATATTGAGTGAAATAAGCCAGACACAAAAGAACAAATATTATTTGATCTCACTGATATGAAATAATTAGAATAAGCAAATTCACAGAGTCAGGATCTAAAATACAGGTAATCAGGGTATGGGATGGGGTTAGGGAATAGGGAGTTAAGCCTTAAAATGTACAGAGTTCCTATTTGGAGTGATGGAAATGTTTTGGTAATGGATGGTTACATTCACACTGATTGTTCACAGTGTGAACGTAATGAACAGCACTGAAATATATATCTGAATGTGGTTAAAAGGGTAAGGTTCGGTTGTATATATATGTTACTTGAATGAAAATTAAAAAAAAAAATCCATGTAACTGCACTACAGAAACAGTGAATCCTAAGTTAAACCATGGAGTAAACGGTAAAATTATAAAAATGTGCTTTCATCAGTTGTAACAAATGTACCACACCAATGCAAGGTGTTAATCATAAGGTGGCATATGAGAATCTTGTATTTTATGCCTGATTGTTCTGTAAACCCAAAACTTCTCTAAAAAAAAAAAAAAAAAAAAATAGTCCCTTTCTATTTGGGTCCAGCCTCCAGGGCTACCTGTTTCACAGGCAGGGTCCCTATTTCACAAAGAAAATCCCTAACACTCTAATTATAAATAAAACCCTTACAAGACAGGATTTTTGTTTTTAGAAAACCAGGCTTATCTGTAAATATAGCGTTTGGAGGTATTCAGTCAAGGACAAAACAGACTTGGCCAGATTTTCATTCTCTTATTAGATTTACCTGTTTAAGATGTTCACTGAGAGCAATTCTCAAGCTGCCGTTTCTTCTGTTTAACATCTCACAAGTCATGAGGGTATAGAAGATTGCCGTGCACACCAAGGGCATGCAGAAATAGAACCCGAATAACCACCAGTCCTTTACATCTTGGTAGAACTGTAACATGACAAAAAGAGAGAGGAAAAGAGAAGCATGGTTATGTAAATGAAGTGTGCAGTGCCTCTGGTGATGTCAAGATCTTAATGGAGCTGGGATTGGAGAAGTACTCAAAACTCAAGTAAATTAGCACATGAAGCAAGCACATTTTTTTTTTCTTTCCTGACGAGGACACCTTTTTAAGATTTATTTTATTTATTTATTTCTCTCCACCCCCTTGTTGTTTTTCACTTGCTGTGTCTGTTTGTCTTCCTTGTTTCTTTAGGATGTAATGGGAGCCAAACCCGGGAACTCTGATGTGGGAGGGAAGTGCTTAATTGCTTGAGCCACCTCTGCTCCCTGCTTTGTTGTGCCTTTCATTATGTTTTTTCCTCCCTGTGTCTCTTGTTGCATCATCTTGTTACGTCAGCTTGCTGTGCCTGCCTGTTGTGTAAGCTTGGAGGCACTAGGAACCTCTGCTCCCTGCTTTGTTGTGTCTCTTATTATGTTTTTTCTCCTTGTGTCTCTTGTTGTATCTGCTTGCCATGCTTGCCCATCATTCCAGCTTGCTGTCTTCTTTAGGAAAAAGATCTGAACCAGCAACCTCCCATGTGGTAGGCAGGAGCCCAGTCACCTGAGCCACATCCACATCCTGACGCTTTTTTATAAATTGAAGTTGGATTCCATTCCACAATGGAAGAACCCTAATCAATAAAATAATTCTCTTCCAATGCTTCCAAAATGTGATTTTGAGACACACAGAATATATATCAATTTATTTATTTATTGATGAGTCTTAAATTTTTGCTAGAGTCTGGTTACTGTTGACTCTTGTGGTTAAGGTGTACCTAATGTGAACATTTTATTTGGGAATGGTGAAGATTATGAATGGCTTATCTGTGTAGCTTTGGTTACTGGGAGTTAACCCTTTGCCTGGCATGCCTGCTATGTGACTGTGTAACTAGCCAGCTGGAGCCATTAATACCTGTAGCCTTTCTCATTCTCTTCATACTTACCACCTGGAAGCCATTGAGGCAGACTACCCTATCTGAAGGCAAATTTAGCATTATCTCCCTGTGGGCAGGATTTGTAAATACCAAGATTATTCAGTTTTATGTCTTTCTTTCTTTTTTTTTTGTTTTTAAAGAAGAAAACTTGATACTCTATAAAAATGGAAATTAGAAAATGATATCCAAAGTCTTCCTCCAACTAAATCAATCACTGACTTGGGAAAATATGCTTTTTTTCTGATAATGTTTCTTCAGATGATTTATTTACGGAGGATAATGCAGCCTCCTGTAATATCTCAGTTCCCACAGTAAAACATGATCATGCTGCTCTGTGAAACACTGGACAATTTCTGAATATAGAAAGAGGCCCATTCGGCTGCATTTATAACATGTCTACTAAGATAATCTATAAATGGTTCCTCAGGAAAAAAGTTCTAGGCAGAGATTCTTAACTATTTTTATGCTATGACCTCTTTGGAAATTATAATCCCTTTTGAAAAGAATGTTTTTACATGCATATAGTAAAATACATAAGATTACAAAGGAAGCAGATTACAATAAAACAGTTATCCAATTATTAAAAATGAAATTTTGGTATGTGTGTTTCTTTACTAACAAATAACAAGTCTAATGGTGGCTCTAATTTCATTGGCGTAGTGATGAGCATAAATGACATTTTGAGATTACGCAACAATTGTAATGTGGTGTGAAAATGCCTGCTAGTTCTACTTGTGAGAGAGTAACAAATACGGCTAAATACTATTGTGGTTTGTTGCCTATACTGATGCACAAAGCAAATGACAAATTTCAGTTTGAAGTTAGTGAAAATAAACATGTAATTTTTCCCCAAGTTCACAGACCCCTCAAGTTGAATGCAAATTCCTAGAGGAGTTGGTTTATTCAGATCTGTTTAAACAGATATTTCCCTATTTGAATCTCATTTGAGAAAGATTTCAGTTCTGAATTTAAAAGAGATTTCAGATAGGGTTCTCTTTAAAGTGAGCAGCTCCCTTTTTCTCTGCCCAGGGTGCTGCTGGGTGGGAGTGACTCAGAAGCAGCTGCTGAGGGTCTGGGAGCTGACCCCCGAGAGGAATGGACAGAGTCCCCTGCCCCTTCCATGGCAGAGGCCTCTAGAGAAAGGGTCACACATTTCTTTTGAATGAATGTCATCAGCAAGGGTCAGGAGGTACCTCCTGTCAGACTAGGTTAGAGCAAAGCTGAGGAGGAAAGAGGGAAGAGGAAATTAGAAAAAAAGAATCCTAAAACTTGGAATCCTAAAACTTGGAATAAAAATCTAAAAAATATCAGCTCAAACTCATCCCCTTTACCACAACCCTCCAAGACTCCCATGCCTGAAGGGCAGCTCCCCTTTTGCTTGAGGAGACTCAGACTTTATGAAGCAGCCCATTTCATTTTGTCTAGCTCTAATGATTTGTAAACTGCTTCTTATATTGAGCCTCTTCTCTCTAACGTTTTAGTCTGAATTATCTAGATTGCTTATTCACGCTTCCTAAATTTCGATAATCTCCTATTGTTTACTTACTTTGGTTTTCACTGTGGAAAATGACCTTACTTTAAAAAGTAAGTAGCTAAACAGAGGACCTCAGTTTTAAGGTTGCCAGTTTGGTAGTTTTCATGAGCACTTTTAGTTTTATAACAATTTCTGAGCAGGACAACTGGTCAACTGTAAAACCACTATTTTTGTGAATTTTCCAAGATAGGAAAACGTACCTTGAGATGCCTGTAACCAATTACATGTGGAATCTGAGTTGTATGAAAACTTACATCAAAGCATTAAATTATGCTGATTTAAAAGAAACAGTTATCCCTTTGATTTTCCTCATCTGTCCACATGTAACTTGTTTTGCAGAGGAAATATGCACTGTAACATGTTTCCTAATACACTCCATCATGTAACTAAACATTTCAGAAAAGCATTAATGTGAGTATGAATATTAAAAAAACAACTGAATTTGATAAATTGAATACTTTTTTAAAAGGTCAAGCAATTATATATATATTTTGTATAGTACACACAGATTCTGTACTAATGTAAGTACATGTAACTACTAATTCCTCCTTTGAATTAGTAGATACATATATAGTAAAGTTGTTTCAGAATTCTTAGGTGTTTGTTACAGAAGAATAGTTATGTTCACAGTTGTGCCACAATCTTTGACTGAAAAAAGAAAAATAGTTGATCAACTGTATTCTATTCAAGAAGCTAAATATTTGGTAAAACATCTAATTTCAAGCACCTGAAGAATATCTGACTGAACTGACAGAATAAACCACATGCGGCATTGCGGAGATGTCAACTCTTAAGGTGTGAGTTATCAGTGAAGACTTCCTCCCCTTCCCAATTAATCTAATTTAAACTATTAGTACCTCCATGAATTTTGATGTGGCATTGAGCATACAGGTTTTGTGCTGTTCACCCTTGTATTCAAAGGGCACCATGACAAAGCCGATTGCTTCAGGGATGGCCAGGATGAAGGAAAGGATCCAGATGGAGACAATTTCAATGGCAGTGATCAAGGGAATCCCAATTCCCTGAACACGACTCCAGGAGGCCACTGCTCTGTACCTAGAAAAAAAAGTTGGGGGTGGAAGAAACCAAATTGTTAGGAATTATAAAATTTATTTCAATAAACAAAACATAAATTCCGGAAAGTTCTTCAAGGCATTAGCTGTAATTGGATAGTAATGTCAGAAGTAGCTAAGGAATTGACACCAAGACAAACAGTGGACAGATTGAATTTTGTTTTGAAATGAGTTTTAAAATTTATCCAAAGGGGGGAAAATGATGATGGCCTTTTGGGGAAATCTCTGCAATTAACCAGATTCTGAATTGTATAATATTTAAGTAGCGCCTCCAATAACAGCAGGAGATAAACAGTTTGAGAAGAGTGTGAGTGACAATATTTTAAATGAAGGAATGGCAGTGGGGTGGAGGTGGGAGGATAAGAAAGCATGGGAAAAAAGAGGGGAATGGCAAGGAGCCAAAGAAGGTTTAGAGTGGCCCAAAATGTTATCTTTTTTCTCCACGTGGGTTTCTTTTTCCTGCTTTCTTCTTATACTCAATCTGAACAAGTGAATGTGGTCACAAGATTCAGCATTGCCCCCATCTGCGTTAAGATAGAGTACTGCTTTAGCTCCTTCCCTTGGCCAATGACCAACCATTGGCTTTGTTAGGAATCTTCTGTAAGCCTTGGTGTTGAAAAACAAGCCGTTAAGAGTGCCACCCCTTTGGAAGTCAACTGCATGGGCAGGTCTGAGTCTGAAATCTTTATTTGGGATCTGGCAAAAATCACATGCAAATTTAGAATGTGGCAGCATTCGATAGGTGTGCTCATGTTCTCTAAGCTGGGGGAGAAGTGGATGATGGAAGGGGTTGTAAAGATGCTGGTCCTTGTTATGGTAGTAGCTTATTCCTCTTTACATATTAAAAAAAAAAACCTTGAAACATTACCTATGATATGGGTCTAGATATCCTTAAGTGAATAAGGAATAGGGAATATTCCATTCTCACCTTTCTACCTTCAAAATATGAACAGAGTGGACTTATACTAGGTGGCAGTTTTAGTAAACAAATATTTCTGATGAATGTCAAAGAATGGCTGTATCTCTTCAATTATGATCCTGTGTTAGAGTATATAAAAACTTAAACATATCTTGGTTCTCAGTCTAACAGAAAAGAATAGTTCATACAGAAGTATAGGATATCAACATAAGTAAACAATTATATCAATTAAAATTATATCAACTACAAAATATTTTTAGGACAATAATGGCATTTAAATGTTATATATGAAGAAGGTTTGGTTATAGAAACTGTGCTCTTTGACATGATGTGATAGTCTGATGCTAATTGTTTTTAGACTCACTATTAAGAAAGGACCTGTGTTCTGGTATGGTATTTTTTGTGACATAATTCTTGAATTTTTTTTTTGCTATTTTAATGGAAAGAAAACATTCTCTTTTTACAGTTTTCATTGAATAGTGCCAGAAAAGAGGGCTGTAAAACAGACCAAGTCATTAGAGACAGGTGCACCTGGGTTTGCAAGGCATGCAACTTAATGTGGAAGATTAGCTAAATAAAGCCAAGGCAAGCTACAAGCTACTCATCTCAACAAAGATAAGCCCTATAACTTATATTTAGTGGATTGTCTTAGGAAAATTTAGAATACAGGCATCTGTAAAAACAAAACCCCTAGGAATTATGCTGCTTACTTCTTCACTGGAATTGCCTATATATGAGCCTACAGATTTGGTGTCATGATGATGTCACCTGGCATATATCCAGCACAATATGCTGGAGAAATGTTTTGCAAAATGATTTCTTGGTAAATAAGACTGGTATATAATAGCAATCTCTAAGAAGTCTACATTAATTAGGAATGGAATAAAAGACAACTATTAAAACAGCCCAAGCAATTCCCTTTATGATATAGCCAAGTCCGCATTTTAAATTTTATGAGTTATTTCCAGTGGGTTCAAGACTGCTGTTTATGTTGTTTTCCATTTCAGTTTACTTTTCTTTGTTGCCCCACTAGACTGACATCCTGATGCCCAGTAAAAGCTAGAAGGAAGGGAGATGGGATATCTGTAGCCTAAGTCTGTGTCAACTGAATCATATCTATTTCTTCTCCCCTTCCCTTAGCTCCATTACCAGAAAAGGTGACAAGTAAAATACCTGGTCTCCTCAGAAAACCAGATTCCTTAGGCAGGATTAGAGGTGGAAGGTGGTTTAAGTTAGGATTTGTGGTCATTTTATCCTTATGATGAATATTGACAGACCAGCTTTATTTTCTAATGTGCCATGAGTTCTCAGAATATTACACATGTAATCCAATGTAAATCCAAAAATTTATTTTAAAATAGGATACTTTTTATTATCTAGTTTAGCAAATGAGTCATAATTAATCTGTCCCTTCTTTAGCGCACATCACTGAGCATTAGAATATTTTCCATTTGTAATCACACTGATCTTGATAATATTTCCAAGAGATAAGGAGAGACCAAGCATAAGAACAATCATAATAATCATTTGTGATGATGGGCATGGGGAAAAGTGTGGAAAATACAAAATGTTCCTAAGATCATTTTTATTTGATATATAATTACATAAAACATACACACAAAAGTAAGCTCTCTTTACTAGATGTGATTATATACTGCTTTCAAAAAATCTATAAAGGGTGGCTCCAACCAACCAACAATTGTTATTTCAGGAATCCCTCTTCTTTGAAATGTTGTCTTCCCTTAGCTCCCAGGACACCATGCTCTACTGGTTTTCCTCCTGTCTTACTGGCAACAGCTTCTCAGTCCCCTTAGTGGGTTTTCCTTACTCCCCAAACTCTTAGCATTGACTTTCTCCTGACGCTTAATCCTTGGATCTCTTTTCTACCTTCATACTTGTCTATTCCCACCTTTCCCCTCAGAATATAGCTCCCTTGGGGCAGAAATTTTGTGTGTTTTTTGTTTTGCTCACAATATCTAGAATTTTAGGTGCTGAGTAAATATTGTTGAATGAGGTGCCTTTTTAAAAAATGTCTCTTTACCATGCGTTTATCTCACTTTGTTGGCCAGAGCCAGTAGCACATGACATTCTGAATATTTTCTTATTTTACAAGCCAGCCCTGAATTAGGCAACAGACAAAAATCTATTATATTTAGAACGCAGAATCAAGTAAGTTAAAAGCCAGGAGGGACCTCTGAGCTGGTCTTTCCACCCTTCATGTTCCCACTGGAACATGAGGACTGGCCTGTTCGGTCCTGTGCCTGCTCTCTAGTGAGTTATGAGGAGTCTGGACTGGGACTCTGGTCAGCCAGATGCCAGCAGAGTCTTTTCCCCAAAGAGCAGCTTGTACCTTGTCATGTGATATGCCAAAATAAAAGTATAAATTATGCACTTTATTTACGTAAAGATGTTTGTCTCAGTGTGTGTGTCTATAAGTAGGTTTTACATATTTTCAAGGCCTGTTTGCATTTAATCCATGTTTATAGAATCTTTAAGCTATAGTCTGGACAATCGTTAAAGTTTAAACTTTATTATTAAATGGACTTTAAAACACTAGAAAATAAAATTTAAATTCAAAAGATACCGCTTTGACAAAATTTATTTTTTCTTCTTCAGAGTCTTTGCTTATTTTTATTCTCATTGGTATAGTTTTGAATATGTACTATAATCATATTAAAGTTTTACTTTTAACTTTACTCATTTTACATTTAAAAATATTCTTCCATGTTTCTAAATAGGCATGGCACTTATCAATTTAATGGCTACACAGTATAGCAAGATATTGCTACAATACTTTTAAGACTTTCTTCCATGTTCACATCATTTCCAGTGTTTCACTGTTGTAACATACCTATAAACACATTTGTACACATAGATTTTTTTCTCTTTTTTGAATTATTTTCCTGGCTTAATTACCTTGACTGGGATTACTGAATTAAATGAATGAAAATGTCACCTACATGCCTTAAAGAAATAAAAGAAGACCTAAATAAAAGACAAGAGATCTTGTGTTCATGCATAGGAACACCTAATATTAGTAAGATGTCAGTTCTACCCAAAGTAATGTACAAATTCAGTGCAATATCTATCAAAAGCCCAGCAACCTTTTCTGTGGAAATGGAAAAGCCAGTCTTCAAATTCATGTGGAAACATAAGGTGCCCTAAATAGCCAAATCAATATTTCAAAGGAAGAACAAATTTGAAGATCTCACACTTCCTGATTTCAAAACTTACTACAAAGCTGCAGTAAACAAAACAGTGTGGTGCTGGCATAAAGACAGACACAGATCAATGGAACAGAACTGAGAATTCAGAAATAAACCCAAGCATCTATGGCTAACTGATTTTTTTTTTTTTTTTTTTGGGAGGCAGCAAGACATGTCTTTTAATGATTAACCAAAACATTATCAGGCTTCCCAGTTTTTACATACTTCTGTTTAGAGTGAAGAATGGTACTAGAAGCAGCAGCTGTTGGGATGTCCTGAAATCAGATATATTGTACAATGTGGGTAGTGGGATCGGTGAGGACTTTCTTTTAATGGGCACATCTCTTCCATACTCAGACTAGTGTCGAAGAAGTCATTGCTTTTAATGGAGATTATAGAGAACGCAAAATATACAGAACAAGAAATATTGTTCACTAAATATGTTTTTTATGTATTAAAATGTAAGTAATATTTTTCAGCTGCTCATAACACTCATTCTTACCACATTTAATCATAAAAATGTATATTTTAGCTACATATTAAATTGCATTATTAAAACTTAAATGAGGCATGGCATATAAGTTTATTCTTATTTGTGTAACATTATAAAAATGAATAAATTACATCTACATTATTTTAATCTTGACTTGATTGGTTTTTAAAAATGGATTCATAATTTCTTTTCCACTGATTTCAGGAATAGTGTTTGAGACGTGTATTAATGAATTTATTTGGATTGAAACATGAAGTCAGATTTTTTTTTTTAAAGATTTTATTTATTTATTCATTTATACCCCCCTTGCTGCTTGTGCTCGCTGGATCAGCTAACCATGCCGTGCGGGCGGGCTTGCCTTCACCAGGAGGCCCCGGGAACCGAACCTGGGGCCTCCCATATGGTAAACGGGAGCCCTGCTGATTGAGCCACAGCTGCTTCCCTGAAGTCAGATTTTATGACCAAATTAGATCAGTCTAATTTGGCTAATTGAGTTGATAATGCTATTTATATGGCAGACATTTAATCAGAAATTAAATGAGCTAAATTTATTCATTCATGGTTTTGACAAAAATATTGTTGAAAAGGAGCAGATGTGGCTCAAGCGGTTGAATGCCTGCCTCCGACATGAGAGGTCTCAAGTTTGGTTCCCGATGCCATAACTCTTGCTAATTCCACTCTGAGAAATCTATCCAAGACAAATGAAATCATGTCTGTGCAATGATTCCTGGGGCAAGTTCATGGCAGCAAAAACGCTCCCGCTGGGCCCCGGACGCGGGACCCAAGCGCGGGCCTCACTTGCTCTGCCGCCCCCCCCCACGGGGGGGGGGGGGGGGGGGGGGCAGATACTCCATCCCTTGCTGCACTCCTGAGTCCTGGTGCATCCTTGCAGCTGGAACATGTGCACCAGGACGGCGAGGCCTGAAACACCCCATGGACTGGGCGGGACTTGAAGGAACCTATGGCTAATTGATTTTTGACAAGGATGCCAAGTGAATGGACTCTTCAACAAATTGGTTAGGAAAATTGGATATCCACTTGCAAAAGAATGAAGCTAGACCCCTACCTCACATCATATGCAAAATTTAACTCTATATGGAATGAGGACCTAAACATAAAAGCTAAAACCATAAAATTCTTAAAAGAAAACAAAGGGAGGGCCCCTCATGGTCTTGGATCTGGTAGGGATTTTTAAAATTTGACACCAAAAGCACAAAGAACAAAAGAAAAACTAGATAAATTGGAATCTGTCCAAATTTAAAACTTTTGTACAGTACATCACAAGATACTATCAAGAAAGTGAAAAGAACCTACAAAATCAGAGAAAATAATTGTGAACCATATATTTGATAAGGGTTTAATATCCAGTATATATAAAGAGTGCTTCAGCTCAATAATAAAAAGACAAACCAAGTAAAAATTGGACAAAGGACATTTCTCTAAAGATATACAAATGGCCAATAAACACATGAAAAGATGCTCAACATCATTGCTCATCAGGGAAATAAAAATCAAATCCACAATGAGATGCCACTTCATACCCACTAAGATGGCTATTATTAAAAAAAAAAACAGAAAATAAATGTCGAGGAGGATGTGGAGAAATAAGAACCCTTCTACATTGCCGGGGGCACTGTGGAATGGTGCAGTCACTGTGGAAATCAGTTTGGCAGTTCCTCAGAAAATCAAGAATACAATCACCATACGACCCAGCAATCCCACTTCATTCAAAGAATTGAAAGCAGGGACTCAAACAGATATTTGCATACCAACATTTACAGCAACTTTATTTACAAGAGCCAAAAGGTGGAAGCAACCCAAGTGTCCATCAACAGATGAAAGCATAAACAAAATGTAGTATATAAACACAATGGAATATTATTCAGTTGTAAAAAGGAATGAAGTTCTGATGGATGCTATAACATGGATGAACTTTGAAGTGTTCAGTACTGAGTGAAATAAACCAGACACAAAAAGACAAATATTGTATGAACTCGCTTATATGAAATGCCTAGAGGAAGCAAACTTCATAGATACATATATATAGAGAGACTGATGGTGTTTATAGGTTACCAGGGAGTGGGGTGAATGGGAAGAGGAGTTATAACTTAATAGGTGAGTAGTTTCTATTTGAGGTGATGAAAAAGTAGGGGTAATGGATGTCAGTGAAGGCAGTATAATATAGAGAATATAATTGATACTACTAAATTATACACTTGGATGTAGTTAAATTGGAAATTTGTACTGTATTTGTTACTACAAAAAGTTTATTAAATAAAACAGCAAATTACCATTTATAATGTTTATTATTTATATTCCTTATGTAATAGACAAATCAATTGCCTTACAGAGATTTGGGGGCAAAATACTAGCAGGAAGAAATTTAAAGAAACACCATGTATGGTAGATTAAAGATGCCTGCAAATCTTTTGACATTTTTTTCGCTTGAGCCCTTGAATTTGGGTTGGGCTGTGATTGCTTTGACCAACGGAGTGGAGCTGG